>JAQMCX010000028.1:4456953-4467343 GCA_029814765.1 Acanthurus leucopareius | reverse complement strand
TCTTTCTGAGTGTTTTTTTCTATAATATTTTTTTTTTGATATATATTTTATATTTTTTTAAAACATTGTTAAATTTATTTACACACACACACACACACACACACACACACACACACACACACACACACACACACACACACACACACACAACTTCTCAGTTAAACACATGTCTTTCGAACGTCTCACCTCTAGTTTGTCACACTGGTTTTTCTGTTATGACTCTGAAGTCTCCGAGCTAAAGCAGAAATATCCTTGATGACATCATTCTTTATTGCCATAGTAGCTTATCAGGTGGATTTTACAGGTGTTTTATTGACAGGTCGTTGTCACATCTCTGTTTTGTGACTGACAGGTGAGCCAGCTGACTTCTACACCCAGACGGCCCCTCGACCTTGGGAGATCCAGGCCACGCCTCCGAACTTCTTCACCGATCACAAGGAGGAGATCCGCGTGCCGTACACCTCCTCTTTGAAGGTGATTGGTTAACAGGAGCTGAGTGTCAAAGACCACATGTTGATGTAGTTCCTTGCTGTTTAATTTATCTGAAGTTCTGATTCAGATTAGCAATGCAACTATTGATAAAAAAAACTATGTTTGTTATATGATACTGCTGTTAACATGCAGCTTACAGCCAATCAGAGCGCAGGATTCCCTGCTGCTGTTAGATTCGAGTATGAGTATCCTTGGAGTCCTGGAGGAGGTCGGAGTGGTTCCTTAATAAATTACAGAGGTCTCTAAGAAAGTCCTTGAAAAGATCCAAGGTTACATTGAGAGGGTTTTACAAGTGTTTTGAAGAGATCTTAGTGGTCCCTGAAGATCCCATGTGTTGGTTAACAGACTCAATTGGTCCTTGCAAAGGATCCACAGATCCATGCGAAGGATTAAATGAAGAAGTTCTAGTTTTCCCAAAGTGAATTGACTGCTAGCATAACATGTAAAATTAGCACTGGAGTGATGTTTCCCTGCTGTTTGATTTTGTCTTGAGGTCTAAATTAGAAAAATTTTTAAACTGCCAGCCTTAACTATGGTTAATTTTAACAGGAGGATGACAGCCAATCAGAGACCAGTATTCTGATGTGGGAAATTCTGACGGCTTAAGTGTGTCAGTGTGACTCCACCAGCCAGTGAAGTTATTTTTAACTCATATATGTTGTGTGTGTGTATGTGTGTGTTTGTAGGAATGCCACAGCTGCCATGCGACAGGGAGGATGCAGTGTGAGGAGTGCCATGGAAATGGATATGTAAGAAAACTGTCAATCGATTAATCAATCAATCAGTGATTTGTAGGGAGTTATCTGTTCACTGAGATGATATCAAATGTTTTCTTTACATTTAAGTTGCTAATCAGAGTGTAAACAATGACAGGGGCACAGAAAATGAAGTCTTAGCCTAGATGTTCATAATCAATCATCCTGATATCTGCTTGCTACATCTAATGTTCGGAAACATTGGCCATTTCCCTGAGTGGCTGAGATAATAATTAGTAAGTTTCAAGATCAATACACTACATAAAAACTGTGGTTTAACATTACATAGTAACTGCATAACAACTCTAAAGACTGAAAAAATTAATGATTAAAAAGCAGTAACAGATTGTTAAACAGATAAAGTGAGTCAAAACTAATTAAATGTGGTAATTTACAATAAAACTCTCCATGTTATTGTTTCTGTGTGTGTGTGTGTGTGTGTGTGTGTGTGTGTGTGTGTGTGTGTAGAAAGCCTGCTGGGTGTGTAACGGCTCAGGGTCGAGAAGCGACGAGAACTGCGACCGCTGTCATGCTACAGGCAAAGACAGGTCCTGGAGGGGGTCTGGGTGGTCCTGGTGCTGCAGTGCAGTGGCTCACAGTCTTTTTGGCTTGTGACACTTAAACCAAAGTCTCACTTATGTTTTGAGTGTCGTTCCCGTCTTTAATTTTTCTCATTTGAATATATTTTAATGGCCTGAATTAGAAAAACTATCCAGGTTTTCACAATAAGAGTCAGCGAAGCCAACAATTTTTTTAAAAAAAGCAGTGCAATGATACCTTGGATATATTTCAAGAACCTTTGAAGAAGTCTCTTGATTCTCAAGGATTATCACTTTAAGATGCTTTTGATGACCAAAGTTTAATGCTAAATCATTCACATTTATTTCCTATCAACTCTCTATTGACCACAGCCGAATAGAAAAGGTCTTTCTCTGCATGTTTTACCTGTATCCAGGTACTGTTTTGAAATCATGCCTCAGCGATGCATTCAAGGACTGAGACTTGAAAGTGTCAGAAAGATGAGTTCTGTTGTCAGAACACCAATCACAGAAGAAAAAAAACAGTAAACATGGTCGCTGTGGATTTGCCTGAATTATTATAAATCAGATTGTCTCTGAAATCATTTTCATAACCTTGAAGACCAAACAACAAAAACTTCACTTGAGCAGAAACATGAAGCTCTCTGACGTTGATGTTAACTGTGTGTGATGTGTGTGTAGGTGCACAGAGTGTGACTCTCAGGGGACAAAGCAATGTACAACCTGTCGTGGAAAAGGACAACTTCTGACCTACATCAACCTTAAGGTGGAATGGTGAGTATTAAAACTACAATTGCTCCAGGTTCTTGGAAGAAATTTCAAGGGTTCTTGAGGAGGTTCTTCAGGGCTTTGAAGAGTTTTATTGGGGTTTTATGGTTGTTTCCAAGGTTCTTTTCAGTGTTTTACGGGGTCCTCTAATGAAAGGGAAGATCAAAGTGGTCTTTTAGAAAGTTTATAAGGGACTGCAAGAGTTTGTGAGACTTAAAGGATGTTACAGTGGTGCTGGAAGACATTGCAGTGATCCTTAAGGTAATTCTATGACAGTCAAGTAGTTGTTGTTAGTTTCAGAGATCCTTAGCGGAGATCCAGGTAATTGAAGAAGTCCAGGAGTCTTTGGGAAGGTTCCAGTGGTTCTTTGGAGAGATTTAGATAACATTAAAAAGTTTCAAGTGCTCTCCAAGGGGTTTAAGGTCCTTCATATGTTTAAAGTAGACCTATTACTTCTTACAGTGTCTGACTTTCAATCTAGATTTTTCAAACTTTTTCAAGCTTGAAAAAACAAGAGGTGGTGCAGAGGACAAGTTTTATCTCAAATTATTTGAATTACAATATCTTGAAAGGTAATTATTACATTTTTGTGCAGTGATGCCAGAAAGGTTACCGCCTACCTCGGTGTTAAATTAATTTGGTGGGCTGTGATTGGGAGGCTTTGGTGCCCTCTGGTGGCACAAGGATGAGCATACACCATATGAATTAAAATTGATGCAAATACTTTAAAGGATTTCAACTAAAAATCTGATGAAATGTTTATAATTATTTTCTCCATGTTTGTATATTTGTATGTAAATGTGTGTTTATATTGATGTATCTCTGTGTTTAGGACTAACAATATGGAGGACCACGTGGTGGAGCAAAACTCTGGTCTTAAGATCGAGGATCTTCGCTCTGTGAGCGGGAAGGAGCTGTTCAAGAACAGCCAGTACCTGGTAAACACAAACACACATACAAACACACACGTTATAACCAGCAAATTCAGAGTTTCTACTATAAAATTATATATTGTTGGTGGTAAGCACTGCTCATCTTCTGATGAATATAGTTACTAGATGATGAGTTAAAAATCCCCTCGCTCATTAAGTCAGTGTTTTTTGCTGTGTCAACTAGCTCCACTGCCTGTTTTCCATGAATCTTAATAAGCTTTTTTATTCAATAATTCTTATAAGTGTGGTCATTTACACAGATGTAGTGGAGGCACCATTTATAATAACATCTGATGTTTCTGATGTGCATCAAGAAACCATGACTTTTTCCCTTCAACATGTTCGTAAATTAAACAAAAAAATCCATCCATGTTGTAAATGTACTGCATGACAGCATTTCTATTTTATATTTTGACATTTTTCATAACTTGTCAACCAAAATAAAAAACATCAAGAAATACACTGTTATTTTCAGTAAGGCAGTGAAAGATGACTCACAGGAAACTCACCTAACACAGGTCGAGTTTATCCTCTGAAACATCACAGGATTAAAGGTCAATGCTGATATTTGTGTTATATTTATTGTCAGCACTGAGTGTTCGCCTCTTTGTGTGTCTTCGCTCAGGTCTACCCACTGCTTGGGTTCCCACAACCAGCCATCTCTGAGGCCTCTGAGCGTCTAGTCAGAGAGCACCAAAGCCAGTACGCCCAGAACTCCAGGATCCTGCAGCAGGTAGGTCTGCAGGGAGACTGGTCAAGGAGAAGATCAAAGATGGAGAAACCACATTAAAATATTTAAATGATTTAGGAGGAGGCAACACACTATCAGTCTCCTCCAGAGTCAGAGGAAATGATGGTTATCAGTTTTATATGTGGGTGCGTGTTGAGAGCATAGGTTTCCATTTGTTCCGGACCTGCCAGCTGTTTTCTATTTGATCATCTTTGACATCTTTTATAGCCTAAGTAACATGTGGATATCAGCTTTAAAATGGCCAAATAGTAAGCTGGTCAGAATCTGTTTCTCCTCATTAGGATGCTCTTGTGTGGACGCTGTGAGTGCAGGAAAGTTGAAATTCAGTATAAATGAGTAAAGACAGGCACTAATGAATAAATAAAGAGTGTGTGTGTGTGCAGGTTTTCCACTGCTTACATTAATATGTAGAATTAAACCATTTCCCAAAGAGATTACTTTGGCTTGCATTAATCTTTTGTCGTGGCAACCAAGAGCATTGAAGCGTATTAACTTGGGGGGGGGGGGGACCCAACTCACATCAGCAGCCATTAACTGTTATATGGTGTTAGCTTAGAACCGGGGCAGATCATAAAAGTGTAAAATGAGCACACTGTTTCCAAAGCAACAAGCTCAATACAGTTCATTAAGTGATCTGTTTTGGTGCCCTGGTAGTTAAGCAGCTAGAGTGCTCACAGTGTATTCAGGCTGGTCCTTTGCTGCTCTTTATACCTGATTTTTCAATCTCTTTCAGTTTTTCCCTGTTTAAAATGAGGCAGAAAATGCTAAAAAAAAAATTAATCTTTAAAGAAGTCAGAGCCATTGAGGTGTGAGATGAAGCCGAGTTTAGAAATGTTTCTAGGTATTTTTTGACCTCTGAACAGAGCTATAGGCTAGCTGTTCCTCCTGCTTCCCGTCTTTTATGCTAAGCTAGGCTAACCCTGCTGTGACTCCAGCTCCATACTCAACACCATAGTCCTTACAGATAAGACCTGCCATTCAGCTGTCATCTTGGTAACACCTCTGAGCAGTTATTTTAGGTTAACAAGACCAGGCCCTGTCGAAATTAATGGGGAGATAACAATAACTGCACTCTCAGTGGTCATCTGAATATAAAAAACTGTATATACAGATTCATCCGTGAAATCTTATATAAAAAGTTTTGTGTCTTTGCCCCAAAATAACGTTTGAAACCCATTTTTTTGCTGTAAGCTATACCTCTACTAGGCATGCCCACAATTTTTACCACAAAGACATCTTTACGGTTAAATCCAGACAGAGCCGTTGAGAGAAACTGTGCGCCATCATCAGCATATACGTGAAAAAGCTTTTGCTAACCTAAATGCTGTGTTGCTAAGTCATTACCGTTGACTGTGGCTACAAAATGATGATAAACACCTCATTGTCAGGTTGTTAGTTGAACCAAACTGTTGCAAAGCTCTACTGTCTGCACGCGTAAGTTCGGACACATGTTGCAAAGCTCTACTGTGTGCACGCATAAGTTCGGACACACGATTTGCTCATTAGGTTGTCAGTTCAATCGTTATATAGAGCAAGTGATTGGCTTCAAGTGGGGAGGGACGAAGTATGTACGTATAACTGCCATCTTCGGTGTTACGAATTTCTCCCGTAGAGTCCCATTCAAAATGAATAATGTCTCTTCTTACTCTATGGTCTCTGTCAACAAACACAAAACCTCACTGTCAGAATGAAAGAGAATAACTGTGTTTTATTAATTCTTAAAACTAATCCTTTACCATCACTCTCTCTTTCTCAGAGGCAGACAGTCGAGTTGATCCCCATCACTAAGGTGAACTACAAGTGGAAAGGCGACTCTCACGTCTATTACGTGTACGGCAACGAGAATGAAGTCAGTGCTGACAATTACCCAGCAACCTGCTGCTGTGTCATCCAGTAGACACACACACGAACACACACGTATACGGAGCTGATCTCAACCATCCCAAACTGTTACTCTCATTATTGTTACTTTTTTTGTAATGCTATCATATCCTTCAGAATAATCAGTAACCAATTACTCTACGTAAATCATTAGTATTTTTTACAAAATGGTCCAATTAGAAGAATTTTTCTGTGACTAGTTCATTCTTCAGATATAACCATCGCTTTGGAGCTGCAGATCGGTGTTAAGGTAAAATATTTTATGTTCACAAATTCACAGCTAACATAAAAATGCTCCAGTCAGTCCTAAGGGGACTGATTTTATCTTTTTGTCTCAGACTCTAAAACCTGTCCCGATAAGGGATAATAACGGACTTTAACTGTTTGTCATGTGTCCTTAATATCAGGAGTTAAATTATGATTAAATATTCAGAGTTAATAATATATTGATGAAATTGTAATGTCTGCCACCAAGAACTGTTTGTTGAGATGAAAAATTTAAAATTTTATCTTTAATGTATTTATACAACTCAAAGTGCAAAGAGTCCACTATTGTATTTTTTTTTTAACACCCTGTGTTGATCATCATGTCACCATTAACCAAAGATATTTTTTATCACACTTTTGCTGGACAGTTTACTGAAAACACAAACCACTGTGTGCCATTTAATGTCCTCTGTTGGATGGTTACCTCATATGTACAAGAACAAGCAGGAACAAGTCCTGACACCTGACCTGACCTCAATTTTACCACGTCACTTTGAATATCAACTTACACCTGACAGAGGTTAATATAGGGCGTGTGCTACTTAATTTTTTACCTGTGGGTAAACAGATGATGGAAGAGATAAACTGCTGTCCTGTGGGTAAAACAGAACGCTTGTATAATAACATATCTGGTTTGTTCTTCTACCTGTGGTTTAATGTTGAAGGTAAAAACCACTTAAGTGTTTAAAATGCTGAAATCAGCTGCTTCATGACTCGAGGAACAAAAGGTGATAATTTATACTTTAGGCCCAGTCACACTAGAAAGTGCTGAAATGAATGTCATCTACCTGTCTTCACTAAATATATGTGACTCAAAAATTTGGTGATACACCAACTGCCCACAGGGGTAGCAGGGAAACTAGCATAGCTTGCTATCAAATAGCTAACATGTTAGCGCTTCTCAGTCACATTCTTTTCACTTTTTCCTATTCCTCTCTGGCATTTTGTTCTCAGGACTGTTCATCATTTCATTCCATAAACAGCCATTGAAGCTGGGTAGCCACCGGTAAGCTAACTGTCAGATAACTGTCGGTTAGCTCAAGCTAGTTAGCTAACAACAATGAGCTTTCACTGTTTACTCAGGATCAGAAATATGTTACAGCATAGAGAAATATACAAGAAAAATATGTAAGCAAGACACCTGTCAGCACTTGTATCAGCACTACTGTCTATAAACTGTGTTGTGAATCAGTATTTACTCTTGCTGAGGAGGATACGATAGTTTCCTCCATTTTGAACTTAAATGTTCTTAGTTACTTGCTAAGTAGAAGTCAACATGAAGAACTTTGCCTCAGAGACTCTACTGAACACAACTACCTGTTTAAAACCGGCTGATAAAGTCTGAATATTTTGTTTTAAATTCTAGTGTGACAGAGCCTAAAGTTTTTTTTATATATTTTACAGTTTAGTAAACATCTTGCCTTTCACTATGACAGGCAGAATGCAATTAATTACCATGATAGCCTTATTTCTTGGTATAGAAACACGACTCCCGGTGTCTTCCTTCTGTCAAAAAAACAGAGCAGGTTAAATAAACTACCTGATATTTTGTCACATTCAACAGTTTAATGTAACCGAGCAGATCTGGACAAAGCGTTAAAAGAGTATTCCTCAACATTTCATACAGCTGTTTTATTAAAAAAAAAAAAAGAAAGAAAAAAGTATATATATATCATCACATAATCATACATTGTAATCGCTGCTTTTGTCAATTCTTGCTAAGCTCTGTGTTTCTTTTTTTTTTATGTATGAAGTCCAAAAAGCCTTCATGTATGCCTCTCTGTGATTGTCAGACAATCAGTGAACAGTCTGCAAGGCATTTAAAAAGTAGAAAGAAAGCAAGGAAGGAAGGAAGGAAGGAAGGAAGGAAGGAGGGAGGGAGGGAGGAACAGTGGCTGTTCTGGTCTGAAGAGACTTGACTGCAATAATAGATCATTCTTTGGAATGTTTTTGCCTAAGAGGTGTCTTTTATAAAATCTTAAAGATTGGGAGAAAATTAAATAGAAATGAGTGTGGAGGAATCAGAGTAACTTAGAGTTTTGGGGATTAATTCAGATGTTCCTTTTAGAAAGCTACAGTGATCATGTATAAGGCTGAGACTCCTGAAGTTGTTAGTTACTGAATCTGTCCTGAATCCAACACGGGACAGATCTGAAACAGCATCAAAGTAAAACCATGTCCTTACCTGAACTCTGAAACCAAGGAAGCAGCTTAATATTTGTGGATCTGTTGCCTCATAACTTTGTGCAGAGAGGTAGGAGGAGGAAACACTGATAGTTTTTGTTGTTACTTCAGTTTGTCTCCAGTTTCAGCTGAAATTAACAGTTTATGTCGGCCAAAAATATACAACCCGTCCTCTTAAAATTCCCTCCTGTGATGCAGCCGAGCCCCTGTAGAGGATGCTCTGTGATTGACTTGGGTGTTAAACACACCATGCTGCTTCCTGCTTAAAGTACAGTCAATCTATCTGTGACAAACAGGACGAAACCACTTTGAGGTTTATAGGTTTTACTGTTAGTGTGTAAACAGCAATGCTTTTAACTATGTTAGTTAATTTCAGTGGCATGTTTAAAGCAATTCAGCATTTTATATAAATGTAGCTCATTGTGCATCCTAGGGGCTTTGTTATGCAATTCAAGCTTATTTTTTTTCTGTCTAACACTTTTTAGCAAAACCACTATTAAAGTTGGTGCCAGAACATTTATGAAAACACTAAATATGATGTTTACATGGCTACGCTGTTACAAACTTACGTGGTGCTGCTGGAATGTGATAAGCCTTTACTGAGCGTAAAGCCTCTTTATCTGCGGTGTAAAACGCCTTGAAACGATTCTCTGACTAACAAACATATCTGCCATTAACCTGATAAAACTGGTGATCTTATTACTCTGTTAGTACTCAGTAATACTCTGTTGTTATCCTGTGTCATTAATGGTATGTAACTGTTCATACTGACAATAAACTCTAAGACTCACCTGCCTCCGTCACATCTGTTTACAACAACATGTTCACAATATGGAGGACTGAAAGTTTGAGTAAAATACTGTCAAGGAAAAACATTAAATAATTATTCTTTCAGTAGTTAAGAGGGGGTAAAAAACTTTTTCCTCCGCTCAGACTGTAAAAAATTACAAATAAATTTTCATTCTTTTCACTTTAAAATTATCAACCTGATAAAAATTCATATTTGATTTATACTGTCCTGATTTGTCATTGACCGCCTCTTAGAAATTTTTGAAATTCTAAATTTTCCTGTAAAGTTCCAGGCAATGTTAGCTAGCTAACTTCATAATTGTTTGCTTGTAGTTCAAAATACTTTAACTACAGAGAGTATGCAGTGATGCCACACCAGTACGAAGTGCAGCGGCTGATCGACATCACATGTACTGGCCAGTGCCCTCTGTGATTTTTAACCACGCTACGAAACAATTACACAGTTGTTTTACAAAGAATTCCTTTTGTGCAATCACGTCAACAAAGAGTGAACCTCGCCTCAATTTTGCTTGTGGAATCTATGAAAGGTATCAATCAAACACCATACTATGATAACATCACCTAATACCACTTAAACCTGTTAACCTATGGAAAATGTTAAAAACTTTTTTACGGTGAGGATTAGGAGCATTATACAACTGTCCCAATCATATGTCGCTCCTGTTACAACTTCTTTGAAACGTGTTGCTGCATTAAATTAAGAATAAGCATGTATTTCCGAAAATAAATGAAATTGATGAGATAAGAACCTTAAATATGTTGTATTTTTACTTACTAACTTTGATTATCAGAGTTCTATAAGGAGCAGTGTTTATATTATCTCAGCTTTCATGATTTTTTGACATTTTTGCCGTATTTTCAAATAAATGTGGCAGGCAACATATGTGGGCCTCAATATACTAGATATGGCATATGTATCTTGATGTTTGTTTGTTTGTCTACGCATGGGATAGTGAGAAACGTAATTTCGATTCCTTTGTATGTCAGGTACATGTGAAGAAATTGACAAAT
>JAQMCX010000028.1:4428984-4456853 GCA_029814765.1 Acanthurus leucopareius | reverse complement strand
TCAATGTACATTTTGATACTTAATGCTATTTTACTTGCATATTATTGTAATGAAAAGCAAAAATACATTCAATTTCAATAAGGGGAATGGTAAAAAAAAAATTGACTCAAAGGTCGCCCTACCCTTAGAACACCCTCACTTTTAAAATCGCTGCTACACCCATGGCGAGAAGGAGAACCAATTAACGGTATAAAGTTAAAATAACCACAAAGGGACACAGATTCACTAGATACTGGGCTAAACCAATTCAAGTTTAAATCACCGGCTAAAATGTTTTCACTACTGTCAAGCTTCAGCAAACGCTCTCTCAGGGACTGGGAGTGGCAGGGTGCAGCCAACGGCATCCTACAGCATTGCTTCATGACCTTGTCCTTTTCATTACTACCTCCAACACACAAGATTCTAGTTGCTTGTACAAGGATAAGGACTGAATCACATTCACACATAACGATGGTTCAAAGTATGTGGCAACTCCATGCCATTTTTTGGCCCTGTCTGCACAAACAGGACCATGAAAAACATTTAAAGAGATATCATCATGTACAGACTTCCTCAATCTGGTTCCAGGGATAAGAACAATATCATCAGCTGTTGAATAAACCCTAACTCTGACCATATCCATTTTACGTAACTAACTAAAATCGTTTAGGTGAAATACTTTTGAAACCAAAATAGGACTTAAGATCAGATGGTGTTTGAACTTCAGGACCCAGATTAGGTTGCACATTTCCAGATATCAACAAGAGTAAACCAATCAACCACCGTTGTTTTTTTAAGATGACAGTTCCAATAAAAAGTTCATAAGAGATTTCTCAGGAATACAAACGTGGCCTAGTTATTTGAAAACCACGAAACTTGATGATGATGACTAATGTCCTGTGTCCCTGCCGGTATCAAGCGCTGTGTTTGGTATGTTTGGCAGAGCCTGCCACCCTGGGCGAACCAGAAAAACCAGTGATGTGACCTAAGAGAGGGAGCAGAGAATTCTTTAAAGAGAATCCGGACAGGTCGGTCGGTCACAGATGCTGTCAAAACCTCACCATAGCTCTTACACAGCAGTAGAAGCAGAACAAAGACCTGGGCTAGTCCAGCAAGAATACGTACAACCAGGTAAGCCCGCAGGAGACGAAGTAAGAAGTTAAACTAGGTGGTAGGAGAGCTGTCAGACGAGTCACCAGTAAGCGGCCAGAAGAGCTGGAAGGAGCCTGGAGGAGCATAAAACAGCAGGTGAGCCCAGATGAGTTTAGATTCAAAGATAATCTAAAGGGAGGGAACAGCATAACCCAAGCAACGTAACATAATGTCGTTAACAGCGAGTCTCGCTTGGAGATCATGGTGGCAATTTAAAAACTTTACAGCCATACAGATAAATTACATGGATAGAAAAAAAAATATCTCAGAGAATAGCCAGACAGAGAGATGTATGTGCTGCCATTTTAGATAATGATGAATAAACATTAGATGTGGATAAACATTTTAATTTACTCTAATGAATTTAAAAGCTTGACTTCTTGGTTTTAATCTTTATCTGTTTGGTCAAATTCATTAAGAAGGAGGAGGAAGCATTGGTACAAATGTTTATTGAGACTTAGACGTTACATTACTGAGAGTCCATTTCCTTTTAAAAAAGGCTTTTCAATGCATTAATGAAATACTTAAATCTTGTCCCACGCTCTGATATCTTATGCTGCACATCAACAACACAACAATAAAAGTAGACTTTTGGATAAAAACGACATTACAACCGTCTTTTCTTTTTTTTTTTGCTAAAATTGATGGTGGTTTTCTCCTTGTGTCTTCATTGTTATTAGAACCATCCTCTTGCTGTTTTCACAAGCCTTAGTCCATATCTCATCACCTGTCTTATGCCCTTTCAGATAACAAAGGTGTGTCTCTCACCTGATCAGCGAAGCATGTTTCGGTTTTCAAGATAAACAACCTAATTCTCGTCCATCCTGTTCCTGTTATGAATTACAACACTGAACGCTCCCTGGTTTTGTCAACATAATTATTTTTAAAAAAGTCTTTGTACTAATGAGATTATGTACCGACAGAACATTTATCAGTGAATTACAGGCGTCTCTCTTCCCACAGGAGTAGAGCCAGTGTGTCCATATGTGCCGTCCATCCTGTAATGGCCTATTCACGTATCCAAGGGTGAACACTCAGTGTGTAGTCTGATTGGCTTTATATTTCAGAGAGGCTAAACTTTCTGTAGTTCAGGATGGCCAAAAAGCAAAGTGAAATAGTCAGAAAAGCCCATTTTGTTCAGTGACCGGTGGCACCTTCACCCACCAGCGTACAGGTCACAAAGACGCAAGAAGTTTATATAACGTTAGTTTACAAATGGGAATAATTCTATCCCTAATGTTATAAGAAACATTCAATTAAAATTACCAAAAATATCAACTATTTAAGAAAAAATGTGTAAAGTAAGCCTTAAGTAAAGCTGTCATTCAAATTTACGGGTTAAAAGAGAACCATATTTGCCTCTAAGATCTTGAAGAGTGTAAGTAGGGGCCTGTGAAGTTGCTTAAAATGGAAGTACTCGAGTAAAGTACATAAACTAATTTTTTTTTACTCGAGCGAAAGTACTCAAAATTGCTTTCAAACACACACAAATCAACGTACAAGATAGCGTGGACACACACCCAAAAGAGTGAAAAAGCTCTTCCTCTACCCTCCTCGTGCCCCCCTCTCTCCTCCTTCCCCATTGGTGGGCGGGGCCTCTGATTTGCATCATCAGACCCTCAAACTCTGCAGATTCACAAAGAGAAGAAGAAAAACCATCCGGTCGCTGCCGCTTCATGTAAGTCCTCCTTAGCTTGTTCCTATCGGATATTTGAGCTGTTAAACCGGCTTTTTAACGGATCAGTGTGTCGGTCCGGACCCAGTACATCTCCATTTGTGTATAAATGTTAATGTGTGTGAGTGGCAGAACAGTAGAGATTTGAACTCGAAACTTACTCAAAGTTTCCACCAAACTTCATACAGTTTTTTGCCGATTTTGCTGCGGGTCGTTCCCGAACCGCTTCACCCATGTTGATGCTGTTTGTTGGTGTCGTTTTTGTTTGTTTGTTTGTTTGTTTGTAAAGAAAAATGAGAGAGAGAGAGACAAGGAGCATAAGAGCGATAAGAACGAGAGAGACAGGGAGGAGGAGGGGGCTGAAGGGGTACAAACTGTCTTCAGACTTTCAGCCTCTGCTTTCTCTATCAAATTCCTACCACATTCCCTTAATACTCGCGTAGTATTTCTACAGTGCCTTTAGCTTTTTTTCTGTTGGGTCTGTGGTCGCTTTAAATGTACTGTTCGTTCCCAAAGTGTTTTATCATATTATTGAAAACGACAACCGCATAGTGTACAGTATGTAGGTTAATCAATGTATTGGTTTTACAGTGAGGTTTTTTTTTTGTTCATCCATAAATTTTCGTTACATTTATAAAAACCGTTAGAAAAAGTTAGCAGGTAGCTTAGCTTGTAGTTACCTTGTTTTTTGGGTTAACGTTCACATAGATTTACCGTTACAGCCGAACGTTAAGCTACAGTTTGCGTTTGCCTAACGGTCATTGAACTTCAAAGTACTTGACTTCTGCAATATAACTTCCTCAGTTTTGTTTTGGTTTTTTTTTTCAAAATATTCAAATTTTTTTAAATAGTATGTCTTTTTTTCGGCCATATCGGTACGTTTCCAGAATTACATAAAAAAATCCTATAGTATTTATTTTGTTTGCCTCAATCGTAGGCCTAACGTAGCATATGTAATGTTTTATCTATTAACAGTAGCTTACTGGTATTTGTAGGCTTTTTCATATATTTAATTTGCCTTGTTTACTTTAATGGGAAATATTCTTAGTATTTGTAGGGGTGCCGGGAGGAGTTTTTCAGCTGATGCTAATAATCAGCAATTATGTGTTTCTCATTGCTAATACAGAACTGATATTCTCACATTCTTTTATTTTGAAAAAAAGTTATTAACCTGTAGTTTTTACACACTAAAAGTAAGGAAGGTATTTCATCGCTCCATCTTGACCAAAATTATACTGTTTTCACCACTTTCTATCTTCTCTCTGAACCTTGTGAAACATGTATTGCAAATAAAAAATATATTATCTTCCCTCTGAAACTGTAAAACACTTCCATGAAGGCAGCTACATGTTTGGCTCTGCGCTCATAGCTTTGCAAACAAACCCAATACAGGATGCACACTGCCACCTGTGGTATCAAAATGTGTAAATGCTACAAGAGGTTTTGTGGCCTGATATTGCTGTACTTTAACCAGTACGTTGAATTACCCTCTGTAGAACACAAATTCATCCGCGCTGACACATATATTGCATTTCAAACCAGATGCACTTGTGGTGCAATTATGCTGTTTATAGTTGTAAAAATTTTATTGTATCTTTTATCATCACTTATATCTGAATTACAACTTATCTTCTAGGAGTTAACTTATTGTTGGTCTTCTTTATGACAGTGTCCTTCGATGCCTCAAGTTTGTTGTTCTGATTTTGTTGCACCCTGTCAATCTTTTATCAGTCCATATTTCCCATCACATTTGCACTAAACACAATAAAAGTATATTGATTCCCAGATAAGAAAAGCTACTATATAACGTTGTTTAATATCAGTGTCTTAGGTAGGTTATAGCCCCACAATTAAAAGCACAAAGAGATAAAAGTCTCTTACAATGTGTTGTGAAGTAACAAAGATGGTGGTGACATTTTTTATTGCTCTCAGTAAGCTCGTGATCATCTGCTGAACCTGTTTATTGTCCTCATCTTTGAGAGAACAGGCCATGATCGCATTCGAAGAAAACAGTTAAAGGATTTTTGTGGCTGATTTATAACATCTATGTTTGGTTTAAATATTGTCATGAAAAAAAAGTGAAGTATAGTGTTGACAGGCTGACTTGACCAAACGAGAACTGCCCTATGATAAAACACTTTATGATATTTTTTTGGTGTTGTCATGGAACAACGAAGATTATCCCTGTCATGATTCTGTGACCCGTATGCTCTGTTTTTTATATCACTGCAATTAAATGTCATTCAGAAGGCTACACTTGCCCAGTAAAACACTGATAAGATCAGACTTTATTTATACCCAAGAGGACGCAATTTAACCTCATAGCAACTTAAGAAACAAAGCTGGGTACATTTATCTGTCATAGTATTCCATACCATTATCATAGTAGCCTATACTTACTTTATTGTAGGTTTTTTTTATTATACTGTTTCCTTTGCAGTTTTCTGTTATTACAAAGCAGCTGTGTGATGATGATTTTGTATTTTACTGTTATATATTCTCCTACACTTTACCAAAGAATTACTTAGAGTAAGTCCATAAACGCATGTCTGTCTTCCTCTGTTTTGACTTTATAGTACTCTGCTGTGTAATTGTCTCTTGCAGTATTCCTATAATTAGGTAAAGTATGCTGCAGTCTGTAGTTATAATATTGTTGCTCTTTTAGTTTGTTGGTGCAGCTCAGATGCTTTTTGCTGAATTTGAACAATCTGCTATACAGTTTGTACTGAGCTGTCCTTCCTTTTCATATCTCTGGATGTGTTGAGTCCATTGTGGACAATGTCTTAAATTAATAATGAGGATTGATTCATAGCAAATATTGGATGTTTCTGAATTTTTGCATCAATGTAATGAAATATCTCAATTTGTCAGGTACTTGATGGTTTTTCAAGGTGACATCTTCACGTCTTGAGTTTTCCCACTGACTGTTCAGAAACCAGCGACATTTGGTTTACAGTGCTATAAAACAGAGAAAAGCAGCGAATATACCACGTGTTTTTCTTGCAATAAATGATTTGATAAAAGTTACCTATTACTTATTAATCGATCCAAAGTCATCAGTAAGGTCATTGAACAAACATTGCAGTATGATGACTGGTCTATTTTAACTTTATTCATTACCTATTTTAAAATACTGCTATAATACTTGGTCAGTGCCATTAATATTTGATACAATGTCTGAGGAACATTTTTGGTCATTTTTGTACACAACTAACCTTGGTTTAATTATGTACACACAGGGGGATATTTTCCTTTATGGTTTGTACATGTTGCTTTTGTAATGTCCTGTAGTATTCATGTAGAAATGTTAGGGGGTATTTCAGGTCCTCAGTGATTAATTTAGACCCATTATCTTTTTCCAAGGTCTGTAATTTTTTTTTTTTATCACTTCTCTTTAGGTTTTATAACATGATGTGTGACTCTGGGTCCCATATAAATGATCTTTACAACATGATTGAAAGTGGCGTGTCAGGGTGTATCCTGCTAGTTGAACGGGGAATTTTCTTGGTGAAAAATGAAGAACAAAGTACAAAGTAGTTGTGTTTCGTGTCCTATTTTTAACCATAGGTGTGTTTTGGGCGTGTTATGAATTTAACCCATTCAAGTATCATTCCCATGCCCTTTGAAAGCCAAGTGCACCTGCTGCCTCAGTTCCTGACCAAAGGGATAGCGGGTGTGCCACTTTTTCAATTTCAAGATGGACTTATTATTTCAGCCACTGTGTGATGCTGCTGGTATTTAATGATCCCTAATGAAAGAATCTGTAGAAAAGCAGGATACAGAACAAAAGTTCTGTGTTTTTGCGAGAGCCTGATCACCATCACTGAAGAAGAGTACTGTAAGATTCAGACATTAATCTAAAATATTTCAGACCCTCTAGATTCACATTTATAGCTGTATTTTGATGGATATTTTAGTAGATTGTGTTCTAGATATTATCGTATGGTAAAAGTAAAAGAAGCAAAACATAAAATAGTTGATTTGTGATGTTGGAGTTGTGTGCACACCTCTGCTGACTGAGCTGAGGCTTTTTTGTTTTGTCGTCTTCATAATGGACCAATCTGTGTGCTGAAAGGTGGAGAAAAGCACTGGAGACAACTCCACTCACTGTAAAAATAACTTTACTGATCTTATAATAGCTACATCCATGGCCTGCACCATGCATCTTCTTATGTGCAGCACCATATTCTCCCTATTTTGACGCTCAATGTAAAATGCCGGTTTTGAGGACCAGTTATGTGCATATAACTGGGCTCAAAACATTCAGGTATGATGTAGGACAAACCCAAAGCTTTGGCTCTGTGCTCCCAGCTGTTGTGTTCACTGTTGTTTTTACATGAACTCAACTAACAACTAGCAGTGGCATTGTTGCTGTGCTTTACAACACTTTGCCCTGGGTGTTAAGATAGGGCCCAGTGTCTGTTGAGGAAATTGAGGTTAATGTGAAAGCTGCCAGTAGTCACTTAAAACACATAATGTTATAATAAAGACACAAACTGTGCGGTCTGTGAGTCGGCCCTCCCTCTCTGTATTCTGACGGATGTAATTATAGAGGCCTGATTCTAAATCTGAACTACAGAAACAGATTGTTACAGACTCGACTGTCTGTCTCGAGTCAGTTCTCAGAATCGCATTCCTCTAAGATTTTTACGGTCTGTCCACTTATGACACCTTTTATCCTTAGAGCCCTTATTCATAGGAATTAAAAAAATATCTACTAAAGGGGGAGAAATGACTGGAAAAAATTGAGATCCCTCCTCCAGGACACACAGACAGGGAATAGATTTTTACAGAGTAGACAGCTGGACCACAGGGGCAATTACTCTATGCAGAGTTTGTAATATTGAGTTACTAAGAGTAAGTGTCTGACTGTCTGTGAGTCAGCATTGGAACAGGAAGTCAGTTTGTGTGTGTGTGTGTGTGTGTGTGTGTGTGTGTGTGTGTGTGTGTGTGTGTGTGTGTGTGTGTGTGTGTGTGTGTTTGTGTTTCTCAGCTGTTGCTGCAGTCAAGACTTACAGTGTGCGTGTATGAGTGTGTGTTTCTTTCTTTTTTCCTTTGGTCCCTTTCAACCTTTCAGCTTAACATTTTTTCCACTTTGTGTCTGGTCAGTGACACTTGAAGGAAAGAAAAACATCATGTTTCTGGTGTTTTCATGGAAACCAAAACTTTGAATTATATCCAAAAACCTGCAAAACTAATTACTTTCCCATCATCCTCAGCTGTACTATAAACATGTTATGTCAAAACACTAAACCAAGGTAGAGAAAATGGTGCACACTATACCAGCTGAGCATTAGTGTGAAAGCATCAAGCTTGAGTCTAAATACAGTCTCAGAGAGCTGCTAGCATGTCCTTAGAGTCTTATTCTTGTTCTATATTTTTACATGTATATGATGTGGGACTGTGTTTCTATGGGACTATGTTTGACATTTTTGAAAAAAAAAAAAAAAGAGAAGCTTAAACATCTAATCATCAGAGAATTTACCTGTTAATTTCCTTTTAATTTGCTAATTGTTTTTTCAACAAATCGCTTGTTGGACAAGGAAAAAAGCCTGTGCTGTTGACAATGTGAAGTCATTCTTCTCTATCACCTTCTTTGCGTTCGCTGCAGCTAAATGTTCACTTTTCTCTGCTGCCTGTTTTTTTTTTACCAGGCAGGTCTGTAATTGTGATGAGCCATGTTGTTTGAGTTCAAGTTAATTTGAATGAACTGGAGTGCCTTGGTAGCCGAAAAGTTACAGTGCTTGCTATGTAAGGACAACATGACCAGTTTTATTACAGCAGGCTGCTTTTGTTGCTTTTGTTGTCTTAACCCTCCTCTCTTTCTCTCTCTCTCCCATTTCCTGTCTGCATTCTTTACCGTCCAGTTAACGCCAAAAAATCTCTTCAATGTCAAGGCCCTACATTTCATCTGAATTTCATCTTTATTTTAATAAGCTAACCAAAAATGAAAAATTCTCTCTGCCTATTTTATCTACAAACAGCTCTCAAGAAACTTGTAGTAAATTTTTTGCCAGCTCAATTCCAAAAAAGTCAAGACACTGTAGAAAGTATTGATTAAACAGAATATGATCTTTGTAAGACTACTCTTATTCTGCCCGCAGCAGGTTTCAAACAAGTTGGAACAGAGGCAACAAAAGACTGGAAAAGTTGAGAAATGCTTTAAAAAACACCTGGTGTCTATTTAAGAAAGTCATGTCAGTACACTCCAAGCTGATCACTGAACTCTGATTCAGCTAACTCAGATAAGAAACAAGAAAGATAAGAAATTTCCACAGCAGCTCACAAGAGTTAGTTCGATCAGCCTTAACATGGACTGAAAAAAAAAAAAAACTGAATAAAATTGTTTTGTGTAAACATATCAACACTTATTTACACCCATTCAGACTCAAGCTTATTTTAAAGATAGGGATTCAATTGAAAGTTGTTCCTTTTTATTTACATGTTGCCATGGTCAATTGTAGTATGGAAGATCCATTCATAATGCTGCATTTGTTTAAAAGGAAGTGGCTTAACTCGGAGTGAACATCATTTCATTATTTAACCGATTTGCATCTCCTTAATGGATGATAAATTTGTGCTGTCTGAGTGTGTATCACTATCTTTTTTCACTTCACTATACTTATATGAAGTATAAATATTCAAAGAAAATTAAAAATATATTTGAAGATTTAACAAAATATGAAGCCCAGAGACATGGGTATGTGTTTATAAGCTGTCGGTGTGTGTTTCACGTATAAACGTGGATTTAAAGCACGTCTATTAGTAATGTTTGCTCTTGTATCAGTAGCCATGTCATACTTGTTGTTAGCAGACTTATATAAATCAAGCATGAAGAACCATTAGTTTTTATAGTATGTGTGACAAGGATGTGGTAGATCAGTGCTAGCAAATCAACAGCTGTCATGTGGACAGTTGTGGTGATAAAAAAAAAAATATTAGTGTTGACAAACTGTCAGCTCTCATGTGCACATGCACAGTGTTATAAAAAAAAGACCGCCCACCTGCAGACAGAAGGACATGCAGGTTTTTATTCTAGCTGAGGGTGACTTGATGATGTGTAATATTTAAATGTGAGGAAAAAAAATGCTGTTCAAAGAAATGACTAACTGTACACAGAAATGGTAATTTGGAAAGGGCTGAGTAAAAAAAAAAAACAAAAAACCCAAAAACCAACTAGTAATTTGGTTATGAGATACAGTAAACCTCCACTCATAAATGCACTGCATTAATGGCTTTGATACAGATGAATCAGTGAGGAAATAAAACATCATGTCTGACTAAGAGGGAGGAGACAGAGATAAACAGAGTCAGGGACCTCAGTAACTGAACCAGAGTTTTAGTTACCTCTCCCTCTGTAAGGTCTGTAATCAAGAATAAGTGTTTAAGGATGAGCCATGTGGTTTGAGTTCAAGTTAATTTAAATGAACCGGAGTGCCTCGGTAGCTGAGTGGTTACAGCAGGCAGATTTTGTTGCCTGTCTTTACCCTCTTCTCTCCCACTGTAACTGGATACCCAGTTTCACCCATATTATTCTTACTGGAATAATTCCACTGTTTGGAACGTTCCACTGGTAAAACAGGCTCGCTGGTAAGAGATGATAGTATTATGACTGGGTGTGGAGGAAACATCTTTGAAAAGATTAGCGATTCACAATCAAACATTAGGGAGGGCTCGAGCTCACCACTTTGTGAAACCCACGTTTGTGTAAAGGAAATGACTACATGGGCTCAGGAAGCTTAAGAAGTTCCTGCTGTTTTTTGTTTTTTTGCATTTTACAGCATCACAACTTGTTTAGAACCGAAGTTGTATATTACAAAATATTTAAATATCATGACATAAAATTATTTCCCTTGATTTCCCCCTTTACAGTATGTTTTTTCATCTTCTCTGCTTATGTGGAGCCTTGTCTCTGCATTTTGTCAACACTTCCGTTAATCAAACTTGTACTTGATATTTAAATATTGCACTTTGTTGTTGTTTCAACGCTCTGGTGTAGCGGTTTATATGATTATTACTTCCTTTTTCATCAAAGATGGGTGTGACTGTACTGTGTGTGGCCTCTTTGTTGCTCAGATTGTCAAGTTTCCATCACGTGTTTCACACTGGAGTGTTTGCACTGAAAACGCAGTGGTCATCTGTGCATTTTATCTCATACAAACCTGCCAACACATCCTTGACACATTTGTAGAAAAGGGTCAGTTGCATCAGATTTTGTTTTCTTGTTGAACAAAGCTCATGAAATAGACATAGAGGGTGATTTCTAAATCACATGATGTCTTCTGGTCATTCTACTGTGGTGTGAATAGCACCTCTGTCTGTGATTTTAAAACCTCAGCATTAGGGCCTGTATTTATCAACTGTCTCAGGATTACATGAGTAATAATTACTTTTTATTTGAAAAAGTGAGGCGCGGCTGTTTTTAAACTGTAGTTTGAAGTACCATTTAATTCATGCAACTTGGTTTATGTGGTTTTTTGTGTTTAATGTGTAAAGGCAGCTAATTTGCGGTCAAAATAGTTTTTATTATTTAAAGTCTCTGTGACAATCTGCATCAAAAAGACCTGGAAACTTCTCTGTAATTACGTACCTCATGACTCAGTGTGGACATGAACATTACAGCCATTCTAGATACTGTAGATTATTATGTCTGTTCAGCATGGTTGGACATTAAAAGTTTCAGTATTAATGCCAAAATATTGAGAAATATTTATAAACATAAGCTCCTATTTGGCAAAAGTTTCTATTCAAACCCAGAGCTAACAGGAATAATTTCATGAGCTAAAAGGATTTGGTATCTGGCTGCTCCTTCTTGATCCTAAATGCTGAAAATGAACTTTTTGTTTGTTTTGTTTTGTTTTGTGGGAGTTAAAGGAATAATTATAGTGAAAGAGGATGTTAAGTTATACACATAATTTTGTGAAGTGACCATTTGAAACTTTTTTCAGTTCATCACTGTAAAACTGAATTAGAGCAAATTAAAGAATTTAAAAGTTCCTGTTATCAAGTTTATGTGTATGAAAATACAACCAAAAACATGACCCGCAACAAGATCTGTGTGAGCAGAACAAACAGAGAAACAGGTTTTGAGGGAGTCTGTGTGAGAACTGACCCCATTCTTCCTCCGTGGTGTTCATGTTTTCCAGTTTGTCTCGGCACACCATCGACAGAGCAGCTGGTTCCCATTCTGGTGTCAACACAGAGGTCAGGGGTCACAGAGAGAGAGAGGGACAGGAAGGAGTTCTCACATGGTTTTCTCTGCACAGGAAACCATGCGACCTTTGACCCCGTCAGCCCCTTCCCTTCAAACAAACCCTAAAATAACATACAGACACTGTGACTCAGCTGATACCCATTAACCTCCTTCTGTCTTCTTAACAGTATGTTTCAGTGTCTGAGCCCATCGTCAGTTCCCATCTCAAGGGTTTCTTAGAGAGTCTCCAAAGTGATTAAATGTTACAATTAATGTATGTTCTCAAATTCAATTTAATTAATTTTTATAGCTTCACAACAGCCAAATTCCAGTCGAAAGAGTATGTAAACAGTACTCTCTACTCTCTTTTCAGGGTATGTCGGCTAAGGGAACTTCCTCTTATAAAACTTCTCTATTCTCAATAACCTGCAGCGTACAATGCAGCCATAACTTCATCTTTTTATTTTTGTGGTAATGTAACTCCTGTTGCTCTTACTGTGAAAATTTTACGTAATTACTTTTGATCAGACTACTACTTATTGATCAGAGAGAAAAGTCACCAGACTCATCATTGTGGGACACTGACATCCTGCACATTGGCCACAGGTTACAAAGTTAAGATTTGCAAATATGGAAATGTAAAATATGTCCTGTTCTGTGTTAATGACATTGGACATCAGGACAGTAGTTAGCATCTATTTTGCATTTTACAGCTGTGAAAAAAGGAACAGAAACAAGTTGCATTGCTCTGCCCTTCCTCTCTGTGTCCAAGACAGTTCACTTTGAAATTAAATCATTTGAAACAAGATTCTAATTTTCAATAAAATAAATCTGTTTGGAACATTGGCATCAAAGTCATCTATATTTAAATGAAAAAATAACATCACATCAACAGCTGGATTAAGCCAGCCATGTTTATTATTTTGAAGAAAAAAAGGAACAGGCTAATTGTTGTAGTGTATGCCTTGATTTTTGATGGCCTTAAGTTCAAGAATTAATTTTTAACAGAGATATTGATTCCTGTAGCCTCGTTTTCAAATATCCAGCTGATGAGTTTCTCCTGAACTTACTCTGTGTTGACGCCCTTTGTACCACAATGATTTGCATAGTCAAGTCTGTGCTCAGATACTAATGGATGCATAACCGGAGGCCTATCTGGGATCTTTCCCAGCCTTTATCTTAAGGATATAAATAACTTAATCAAGTAAGTCAGACTATTTATCACTCACCAGTTTTACTCCTCATCTTTTTCTAAAATCACAAATCCTGTGGTTGTAAAAATGTGGTAATAATTGAGCCCTTTTTGGAACAGAAACACAGAACTTTTTTTGTTTTCTGTTACAGCAGTGTCTTTTTGTCAATTAATGACGGTCTCATAAGACATAAAGAAATGTGACAAAAAAGCATAACCTCTTGATAATTAGTTGCTGTGGGTGTTTAGATTTTTAATTACATCTTTTCATGCTTAACTCAAAATATCTTTAACTATTCTGCATGTATTCTTGTACATTTGGCTTTACTCGTTGCAGCAAAGTAGCAAAAAACGTTATAAACGTATGAAATAATGTTAAATGACACCAGGTAAGGTGAAATTAATGTGCATCTGAATGACACATAAGTTATCATGTGACACCTCTTCAAGCGCATGAGCGGTGCTTTTATTTGGGATTGCAGTGTTGGTTGTTTTATGACCTCAGGAATGAATTACCCAATAAAGTAATAGAAGGATTGTTCTGACCTTTTTTTTTACACATTTCTATCTCCTTTTATATGCATGGTAATAGCTCTAATAACCAAGGTAAATGAGGCAGTGACTAAATGATTCAAATATGTGCTGTTACTCAACTCAAACTCATGAGTAATACTGACTGCCTTTTTAACATCTAACAGAGAGCAAGTACGTTTTTACAAAAAAGTGCAATGAAGCCTTGAAAGAGTGAGATTTCTATTAACACCAGAAACACAATCAATATTTGAAATTTGACTTTCCTCAGTTTACTGCATTTATTAAACCAATTTACCTTTCACTGAGTAGGTTATATGATTAAACGATTTATTGCAGTGAACCAAATTAGGCTGAAAATGATATGCACATAATTACAGGGTAATAAACCCGTTCTGCCATGGTATTTGTGTTAATGAGGAGCATTTTACTCAGTGTCACAGGTGCAGCATCATTAGGTTTTTATCAGGAATGACTACACAGTGCTAATACTATTAGCACTATGTGTGTGTGTGTGTGTGTGTGTGTGTGTGTGTGTGCACGTACATGCATGCCAAACCAACGACAAAAACATTTAAAAAATAATAATAAAAATAACATCTCACCCAACAGAGTGGTGAAAAAACTACCATATACATGTTAGCTGATTATGACTGTTCTCTCTTTCACGCACGCACACACACACACACACACACAAACTTTCAATCATCAATAACATAATGCATACACTTACACTAACCTTTAACATCACAGCTAATTGCCTGACCTTAACCTTTACCTTAATCATGAAGCCACATTTTAACCTCTGAACAGTCCAAGTTGTGAGGATCCGCCTCAATGTTCTCACAACTCTTGTTAAAGTTAAAATTGTCCTGCATAAAGATAGCAGCAAGTAGTAGCAAGTAAAAACTCTCACACTCACACTCCCACACACACACACACACACACACACACACAAGGTGGGTGGGTGGGTGAGTGTGAGAGAGAGAGACAGTGAGAGAGAGAGAGAGCTGAAACAGGAGAAGCTGAGCTGAATCCAGATCTGATTGGTATTCAGAGGCAGAGTCTGTCTGCAGGGAGACATTCCTGCAGGAGCAGTGGGGAGGTGTGGAGCTTGAGGGGGAGAAAGGGGAGGAAGAGGGAGCAAGAGGGTGACTCCATTCATCAGCAAAAATCAAAAGCTGGACCTTTCTGTTTATCTCTTCCTTTCCTTCCCTGTGTTTTTGCGAAAGAAGGCAGTGTGCTTGTTCTTGAATTTCATCATTTCTTCAGTCATCACCACCATCAACAGAACAGATGACATCACCAACAACAACATGTCTGGTTGTAAAACAGGCTTCCTGTTCTTTGTTTTGGACTTCATGTTCTTTTTTTCTCATTTCCTGGTTCTGCTTTAAGCTTTCTCAGAGTGAAGAGTAGCTGTAGTCGTCATTTCCTATGTATACTTGGGTTATTCAGACTAGTTTGTCATGAAGAATTGAGATTGTTATGTGTATGTTTAACTTATTTTGTCAGATCTTTAACGAAGAATTACTAAATTTCAGTGTATCTGGGTAAATGTCTGTTTAGTCCTACTGCCAACTTCATTAAAATTGCTTCAGAACATGATGTCTGCAATGAATTTTCTATTATCTACTGCAGCCAAACCTCAAGACTGGCTCCAAAGTTTGCTCCAAAAAAAAAAATGAAAACAAGTTCATGTGTTTTTCATTCAACTGTATGAAGTTTAGGTTGTCTGCAGCTACAGGGGAATTTATGTAAAACTCTTACATGTTAATAATTGATTGGTTAAAGTTAAATTAACTAATGTTATTTTATTTTTCTGTTTGATTCAGGTGTTAAATTTGATCCCCTCTCCACCAATCAGAGAGCAGCGTGGTTCGTAGGACAGGAGTTCACACTCTCAAGCCTCATGGAGATGATGCCGAGTACGGAGATGAAAGAACAGAGGACATCGTCCAGATGACATGGTCCAAACATGCTGACATAGCAGGCTGAATGGTTGTTTGACAGCATAACACATCTCTCCTCCTGCCGCCGCCCACTCACCGTCCGTCCAGCCATGTTGTTGAGGAGGAAGATGTGCGTTGTTGGCGTGATCGCCACCATCCTCTTCCTTATGCTTGCCAGTCAGACTATCCAACGGAGAAATTTCCTGCCCCTGTCAATAGCCTTGCCCATCAGCCGGGCCACGCCCACAGAAAAGGAGAAAGGTAAGAAGCTGATGTTGTTAATCACTGGTGTGAAAACATCTCAGAAACATGAAGTCTGGAAAAACATGGCTGTGAGGTTCACAGTGTTACCCATTAAGACAAAAAACTGACAAAAATGGCCTAAAAATGATGCTCAAACAAATTTACCTTTTTCATAGTAGTTTTGATCAATATTTATCGATTGCATACCAAAACTTGTTGACTGTCCAGAATCCTTCCAGTTGATTTCCAAAACTGTTTGAATGATTTTTAATGAAAAAAAATATGAAATTACATAATAGAATACAATTTATTACTACCTTATAGTAGCAGCATTAGTAGTGTCAGCGCAGTAGTTGTCGTGATTGTAGCAGAAACTGTATTTTCAGTGTCAAAATAAGAAGTAAAAGTATTCATTAGTAGCAGTAGTAATATTAGGAAAGTAGCAGATGTTACAGTAGTTGTAGTAGTGTCGTGGTTGTAGCTTACAGATGCTAACAGTCCTAGCAGGGCTCCCATGATGCTGTCTTCTCTGATTGTGTGTCTGCTGTTTGTTTGCAGTAGTTGAAGCCACAGTGCGTCCTGCTGATCCGACCCCTGCCCCTCCCAGGACCCGACCTCATCTGAAAACCAGCCCTCCGTCCAAACCCGCCAAACCTGAAGCCAAGAATAGTCAGAAGTAATTCATAGGAAGTCATACTCTCTATGTATCCCATGATCCCCTGTCCTTTCCCGTTCTGACTCCTCTGTGATGTCCTCTTTCAGGTCGTGTGGTTGCATAGAGTCCTGTGTGTCAGACCTGGGGGATTCAGACTGGTTCAAACAACGATATGACTCCAAACAGCAGCCCATCATCCGAGATACCAACAACAACTTTGACCCTGAGGCAGTCAAATGGTGGCTGGTGAGTACAGAAAATCATGTCACTGTTGTCGGAATAGGAATAGAAAAGGAAAGCAAAAAATAAATAATCAAAAGCAAATGAATGAAAGCAAATTCATGCATGATTTTCTTTTATTGGTCTGCGGTTTGAAGTCCGGTTGGATTAAAAAGGATTATAATCACAAATATTGCCAAGTTTTTTATTTGATCCCCCAAGCACAAGATGGTTTCTTTCTATAAACTAATAAAGTTAATGAAACGGTTTATGTTTGTAGAGCTTTTGTAAATGAATGTTCATAAATAAATTAGTCAGTGCACACAGCAACTTAACTGCAAGCATCCAAAGTCACTCAAAACACTAATAAATTAAATCTTTGTTTCTCTAAATTCAATTATTTCTTTTGGTTAAATAATTCAACTTCACAATTAGTGATTAAATTGCACATAAAGATAATGACAGTATTGCTATTTACAACAGTCAAATAAAGCATCAAAAGAAGATAAAAAAATACTTAAAATAACTAAGATGTGTGTCCTTTTTGCCTTCTCTTAAATAAATGACTGGTGCAGTAACACAAAGTGAGCCGCGGTGCAGAAAATGATTGCAGGCTGCATATTGGAAGCGAGCTGACAGCATTGAATTGATGTGTCAACAGAATTGTTAAATTAGCTGAATCACAGAGGATCAATACCTAAAGAAGAATATGTAATGTACTTTGTGATCATCATATAACATATTCCAGTAAATAGTCAGTACCGATTACAAAGGTCTGTATTATCAGAAAATTGAAATGTCAGAAGTCTTAAAGTTGGTTTTGTAGAAGCTGTCAGCAGTCTGGATGAAGAGTGAAACATCTTTTCCTTGCATTTATAGATTCAGTCCTGCTGCAGAAACCATTAGTAGATTAAAGGGGACTCAGGGAGGGAGGGGAAGGGAGGAATGCTGCTAGCATCATCAGTCTGATCCACAGTATACAGGATATATTCTCTGAGCTAATCAAAAACAACCAGAGCTGTGTGCTGCAGTTACACTGTGTTTATTAAAAGATGCATGAGTTATTCTGCAGCAGAAAACAAGAAAAGAATAAGAAAATGCTTTTAAATACGTTGCAATAACTGTTTTTTATTTTTTTTTAATGGAGCATAATATGAACACTAAAAGGTTAAAAGGGCTGCATTAAAAACAATCCGTTATGCAATCCTTCTTCCTCAGAGTCTTCAGCAATCTGGTAAGGACCCGACTCTGGAGAAACTGATATCAGAGCTGTTTCAGATCATTTCCCCGCCCACTGTGGACTACAGGCCCCTCCCCTCACGATGCCGGACTTGCGCAGTGGTCGGCAACTCCGGCAAACTGCGACAATCAGGAAACGGCAACCTTATCAACTCCCATGAATTCATAATCAGGTATGTGTGTTTGAGCTAACACATCTTACCCTTCAAGCCTTCAAGCCTTCCACCTTCTCCTCCTCATCTTCCTCATCATCCTCCTCCACAGGATGAACAAGGCTGTGACTCGAGGGTTTGAGAAGGACGTTGGGAATCGGACAACGCATCACATCCTGTACCCAGAGAGCGCGATTGACATTCCCGAGGGCACCAGCCTCGTTCTCCTTCCGTTCAAACTGAGAGATCTGGAGTGGCTGATCAGCGCGTTGTCCACCGGTCGAGTCAAAATGTATGAAAATATCAAGCAAATATGGAAAGTTGTAGGTTTATTAGACAAAACAAGCTAAAACAAATGCAGTCAAACAAGTTGTACTGCAGTCATGCTATAGTCCCGGCCTAAAGTTATAATTTTAGTTTTTACAATTTATTTCTGACTGAAATCACAGTCTTTTCCTAATCTGGACCAGAGTTAATACCAATTTATAAAATTTTATGACTTTTCATTTATGTTAAAAGACATTTTTCTGACAGCTTAGGTGCTTTTGCTGCCTTAAAACAAACTTCAGACTAAACTCGTGTTGCGCTGAGTGTCACACAAAACATTTAAAATATCCTTACACTGTGTGGGTCACACGTAGTTTAATACATATATGCAGATGTGTAAAGTGAAAGTTGAAACACTTTGTTGTAAACTCTCATAACTGAAGTATTTTGTGACCAGTAATCAGTCATTTCTTTGTGTGTTCAGGACCTACATGAGGGTTAAAGAACGAGTGGAGGCTGATAAAGACAAGGTAAAATAATTGCTTTTTTCACTTCACACACACTTACATATAAAACATTTTAATAGCTTAAATGTTATAGTGAATAAAAAAGAACGAGTCTTAACCAAACAACATTCGTGTAATTGAATTTGTGTATTCAAAGATTTGTCTGTTTGAACAGCTGTTTTCAGACTATTTACCTGTACCTGTGAAATCAAACTGCAGATGCTTATCAAATGCTTTTAAACTGACGCATTTAACCATAAAACGTTAACACTGTGTGTGTGTGTGTGTGTGTGTGTGCAGGTTCTGGTTGCGAACCCAGTGTTTTTTAAGTATGTCCGTGATATGTGGACCGAGCGTCATGGCCGCTACCCGTCCACCGGCATGTTCGCCCTCATCTTCGCTCTGCACATCTGTGACCAGGTAGGAGGGCGGAGTCTGTCATTTACAGAATACCACAACATTTGAGCTAGTTTCCCAAAATGTGGGCTGCGCCCCCCCTGGTGGATAATTGAGGTATTGCGATTGGGCTGCAGCCTGGGCTGTAAAAACAAATCCTCCATGTACAAAAATCAACATGAAATTAATATAACATAATTTATTCTTTGTTCTGGAAAAAATCTCTCTCTTGCATCTCAATCAGAATTGTAAATATTCATCGTAGTGTCAGCAGTGCACCATTTATTTGTCAGTGTTTCTTACATATGCTTTTGTGTCTTTGTTCAGGTGTCCGTGTTTGGTTACGGTGCGGACCAGCAGGGGAACTGGCACCACTACTGGGAACAGAACCGCAATGCCGGCGCCTTCAGGAAGACTGGCGTCCACAATGGTGACTTCGAAACACAGGTCATCCATCAGCTCGCCAAGGACGGCAAGATCAGTCTGCACCTGTGATGGACAGACTGATGGACTGACGTACACACCTGCTGACAGGCCTTCAGACCTACAGACCAGCTGACCAACCAGCAGATCATTCACCACTTAACTGATGAGACCGAAAAACTAGTTGCATCTCGTCTGGTGTGCGGCTGAGTCTGACGGTTTGTGAATGCGTGTCGGCTGAGCCAGCTGTTCTCTGTCAAAAAAAAAAAAAATCCAATCAACTCTGGACCAACTATGGCCATATTTTTCCTTTTTTTGAGGATTTGGACAGGAAATCAGACCTGTGTACTTCTTGCACGTCAGTAATCACATATCTGCCTTGAATCAGAAAGCCAGAAATGCCGAACTGAAGCTGCTGTTGAGCAGCATCATTTTTTACATACATTGATCACCTGTGGATGGGACCCTTGAGGGTTGGGTGGAGCTAAACATGACACCTCCACCTGGTGATTGTGGATCAGATTTGCTCCCTTTACAGACGCCTGCTGGCTTTAATGAGTTCCAGCCCACAATGGGACCCTTCACTGTTGAAACAGACAAACCGCCCTGCCGTCTGTGACTGCAAGGATCGACCACACAAGCGGGAAACAACCACAGACATTTTATATATATTTTTATTGAATTTTATAGACATTATACAGGGATAACCTCTTTTTTTAATCAAAGCACTTTCACCTGAAGGAAGAAATGGTACAAAGATGCCACATTGTTGCTTCTCTATCCAACCGCATCACAATACTTTTTGTATTTTATATCATTTTTGTATAATCCATCCATTTATTAACTGCATCTTAACGCAAACCGCCCTGACCTGAAGGATGTTTCTGTCCCTAAAGACTGGAAATGGAAACGGGGAAACAAAGTTTTTGTTTCATGGCACGTCGCCAATGACACTTCCTGTCTTGACCTTATATGGAGCTGTAGGCAATGAGTAGTAGGAGGCGCCTGTGTGAGGTTCTAAGCCTGTGTTTTAGCTTCTTCGGTGTTTTCCACGATGATTCAAAAGTCCGCAGGGTTTTTTCTTAATTCAAAAACTGTCCAGCAAAGTAACGTTTTATTTGTATTTAATGTTTTTTTTTTAAAAAAAACAGTGAGTGAAGCTGCAAACTGTTGAACTTTCTAGGTCACAAGTGATGTTACTCCTCTTTCGCAGCTAAGCAGACAGGAGTGATAAAAAACGGGGAGGCCTTGCACGACTTATAATTTAAGTTTTATTAAACAAAATTAACAGGGACAGAGTCACACAATCAGTAGCACCACCCGTGTGAGCGGTGCATAAATGAATGGAGGATGAAGTGCAATGTACAGAGGTCTGACCAAAAATAACCAATCACATGAAAGACGGTGAGAAACTAAAGAGTCCAGCAGGAAGCAGAGGTGTCCGTCCACTGTTTGCTGGACTTCCTGGTAAAGGTAGACGACAGCGTGCTGTCACACCTGTACTGTGAATGTACAAAAACTGTTGCTGATTGTCAATCACGGTTGTCTAAATGTTTGTGCCTTCGTTTACATGGTTTCAGAACATTTTCACACTGAGTTAATTTAAGTCTGAATCTGGGTTCGATCACCTCCCGTAGAGCGGTTGTGTAGTTGAGTTTTGTAGAATAATTCAGTTCTTTTAGCTGTGCTGTTTGTGTTTGGATCATTTCTGCTCTGCAAAGCCTGTGTTCCTCTCATTGGTCGCGTGACGAGCTTTTGCAGATTATGTTGGCTAATCTTACTTGTTCTTGAGAGGAACAGACTTATGCAGTAAATGCATCTACAATTCACTGAATATTAGTAAAGTTTAGCGTGTTCACCCCTCCAGTTAAGTTTTTTGTTTATTTGTTTGTTTTAATAAGATGAACAAGTGTCGACCAGCAGTAGTTGAGCCCTGATCTGCCTCTAAGTGGCCGTACTTTTTAATCCTCTGTGTACACACTTAAGAACAAGAGCAGCGTTGTTCGTACTGCTGCTGCTTGTCAACATGTAGGAATGAGTAAAATCAAGTAATTTAACTCTCCAACCTCAGTGCTCTGCTTTTAGCTGTTTTTTTAAGTAACCGGCAGTGTGTCATTAACACTTATTTTTTCCCATCTTTCTTGTTTTCTTTCTATTTAAGTTAAGTAATATGTGGATGTGAGGTTTTTTTTAGTGGGATTACAACCTTTTTTTGACTCAGCAAGCACCGAGCTGAACCTGTCACTTTCAGGTTGATTCAGGTATGAGATCAGGAAAACTTTTAACGTTACCTAATTTTATTTTTGGTGATCTTTTTCCAGATTCTGACCGATCTGCAAGTGTGAAATCGTTCAGTAAAGAGCTCAGTCAGCTTCAAACATACGGCCAGTTAATGCCAGAAGAACCGGTTTTTGTGAAATGTCGGATCATATCCGAAGACAAAAGCGTTTCTATTTGTTCGGCACAGCCACACTGGGAGTCAAAACAAAATGGCTGAATCATGGACTCGGTCATGCTGCATCCCCCCGAGCCATGTCTAACAACCCTGTGTTTTTTTGGTGCCAGTGCCCTGAATGGTACATTTGGGGATTACACTGCACATTTTCAGTTTCTCCTCAAAGAGATAAATTTTTTTCAGATGCAGCAGTAATAAAGAAAGGTTTTAGATGCTTTGATGAGCTGTTTGTTTGAAGCCGACTGAGGCCTCTTTTTAAAAATAATCGTAGATGCTGAATCATTTTCTAGAGGCTGCTGCTCTGTCCTTCCTGTGGCTGCAGTTTGGTTTTTCTGTAACGAAAACTCAGCCTCTTGAAACCTGGACGCTGAGTCATCATAAGCTACTTAATGGGAAACTGTTCTCATTCACCGCTAAGACTTAACGCTTTTATTTTGCCTTCTCCAGGAAACTTCCTGCTGCTAAACTGGGAAATTATCTACTTTATGGGGAACATTCAGCCACTAAATGACAGAGCAGCAGCCCTCTGGAGCCCTTAGCTGGGCTCAACATGTGGGTGTAAGGTTTTGGAATTTGCAGATTAAGTTACAATAAAAAAAAAAAAAAGATTAACTTTCTGAATAAATTAAGTGTGTCGTGAGTATAAATCCAAAGTTGTGCTTATTAGATTCCCTGCAGTTTGGAAACTTAATGATCATTTCCATCAGAAATGCAGGAAAGGGCAGATTTAATCAATCAACCAATCAGCTGCTGGTATTTTCATCATAAACAACTGTATTTGATCTGTATATTTAGAGCAGAGCAATAAACACTAACCAAACATGATGTATGTGAATGATGCATGTTCAGTTATAATAGCTTTAAATTCAGCTCACTGTGTTTAAACTGTGACTGTTTGACGAAAGAGAAGGAAATGCCAGTTTCACTTAAACAGCCTGCTGATCATTGATTCATCCATCCATCCATCCATTCATCCATTCATTCATTCATAGTTACCAAACAGACAGGAGCACTGTGATATTTGAAAACAACATGAATCCAGCGCTGTCACTTTAAATAAAATAAAAAGAATGAAAAAAAAAAATTCAAGAGTTCCTCATTTTTCATCAAAAACTCTGGAGGTAAAAGTTGAGACAATCGAACTTAAGCAAGAAAAATTCTGCTTTTTTTGTTGCCACTGTGATTAAAAAACCATCGGCTCAGTTTCCAGTGAAAGATGCTGTTGAAATTTTTAGCTGTAAGATATCTACAGTTTTAGGTTACACCCAAGTTGAATCATTCGATATGTAGAAATAAAGGAAGTTTTGTCATTGATAGCTTGCAAAAAATATCCCTCTCCTTTTAAGGAGAAACTGAGCGATTTTTTTTTGTAACAGTGGCGGCGATAAGTCACCCTTGATATGTTGTGACATCGAAGGCAGCTGGAAACATCAGCTTTATCCCTTAAGCTCCGCCTCCTGTGATGACCTGACGTTCAGACCAACTAACGTTACCTGAATTTGGAGCAGATACCAAATATTTATCCTTTGGTCTTCAGTTTCCCACAATCCTTTGTGCTCTAGTTGTGTGTTGGACTTTGTAAGCCCCGCCCCATAAAGGAGGTGGAGCCTGAAACGGAACAGAAGGCTTATGTGGTGGCCTCTCCACAGAAATAGTAATAATAAAAACAAAAATACATTCAAATAAATTAAGAGAAGTTGAACTTCAAAATAAAAGCCCAGTGGATTGTTTTATTTTGAAGAGACCTACGTTATCTGTGTGCTTGATAAAATATTTGTGTTCTAATTTTAAATAAATAAATAAATTAAAAGTGTCATCATAAACAGTCTTGAATTTTTTTTTCGATGATCGGTCTGTGCGAGCCAGTCTCCGTGGCAACGCTATCACATGATCCGGGCCACATAAAGTTCCAGTCTGATCCGGATTCTTCACAGTAAGTTCATCTGTAGCTTTTTCAGGCGTAAGACAGAAGGCGTAAGAAACCCTGGTTGCTATTGACAACATGGCTGATAACAGGAACTGTAGCTGGCTGGACCGTGATCATGTGACCTCACAGGAAACTGGTCAGGATCAGATCAGCCCAGTCCTGGAAAGTGGACTGGGTCAAAACCCTCAAAGTCTAACCTGGTAGATCAGGGGTTGAGCTCCTGTGGTTCGGTACTTATCTGGTTTGGCTCTACTCCGCTTCTGGACTGGTTCTCTTGGTTGCCAGGTTACGGTTTTCCAGGTGGACTGATGTGGTCTGGATCTGAACTGGTCCAGGGTCTGCATTAGTCCTGGTCTGGTCAAGTTCAGTCCAAGTTAATGTCAGTCGAAGAGTGGCTGGACGAAGGAGGACGGAAACAAACCTCTCTGGTCCGGTTCGTCCTCTATGTAACCATGCTACACACACACACACACACACACAGACACACACACACACAGACACACACACACACACACACAGATTTTGCAGTTACCTGAATTACAAAATTATAAAATTAACTTAAAAAAATAAAAGGTTTACCTCAGAAAAATTGATAGTGTTCTTTCAAAACAAAATTAAAGTAAACAGGAAGTGTCTTTACTTTTATTTTTTGTCATCTTGATCAAATTTATCAATATGACGAACACTAGGGGGCGTTAGTAAGTGTGAGACGAGGGCTGTCATAAAGCATTTTGTGTGTATTTTATCTGGAAAAAGCCTTTTTTATCTGCTCGTAAGTTGACAGATTTAGTTCAGCGTTTTGAAGCTCTGCAGTAAAACAATCAGACCGACTCTCCTCAGTAAACACAACTGTTATCACAAACTCAGCTGTTCAAACACAAACAGCTCTTTCACTGTCGCAGCTCAAAGCAAAAGAAAGGTTTTATTAAAACTAGGAACTACAGTGTGTGTGATTCTAAAAATAAGATTTTGTCTTGAAACAGTATAAATGTTTTTGAAATTTTATTCATTGTCATAAATTATATTTTCCTTAAATTTTATTTAGTTAACTATCTTAAATAACTGCAGCATCATTCTGTGAGTGGGAGTTTTGCTCGTAACTGCTGTAAATAAAGGTTACGATATTATTAAACACAGTTTTTGTAAAAGTAATGAAGTCAAATCACTGAGATTTTAAGAGATATGAATGTGAAAAAAACAAGGAAACTCAATAGTCTTTCATGACTCTCTCAGCTCCTTCAGTGGGAGCACCAATCAGAGTGCTGGATGATGATACTTACCCACCAATCGGTGTCCTCCTGACCCAGGACCACCAGCACTTGTCCCTCAGAGAAGCTCAGCTCATCGTGGTGGTCGGCCTGGCAGTCGTACAGCGCCTCCACCCGACGGTTCGTAGCTCCTCGAGGCTAATGAATATAAGTTTATAATATTGAAAAACAACTAAAAACACTGAATAATGTTACTAATTATCAAAAAATTGTAGTCTTGACAGAAAAATCTTCTTCTAGGGGCTATCAGAAGACCCCTGCTTTCCTTTGTTAGCCCTCATGGTCATCACTGTCCATAATGTATGTACAGCATTTAAAGCCAAGGTCACACTGCCACCTGGTGGAGACTCTAATCCACTACAGTCAGCTATGTCTAGATTAGATCCTCCAACACAAAGTTTAAAGATCTGAAGATCTCACCAATGATCTGCGAGGAAGCGGCTGGGGGGCGGGGCCTCTTCTGTCATTCTCAAAGCTATGAGAGCGCTGACTGGTTGGAGACCCGTTGGGTGGAGCTTTATTGGCAGGATGCAAGAAGTTGGAGGAACTACCATCGCTGTCTACCCTCCGAAAACCTCCGTGAGAGAAATTAATGTGAATATTTCAGCCTTGATGAGTCATAAAAATGACGGATTAGCAAACTTAGGTTCTTTTGAGAAGGTCATGCATCCTGTTTTACATACGAATGATGTTTTTAGATGTCAGTTATATCAGTTTAATGCTGATGATTGGCTCTTGTTTGCAAAAGTTGACTTGAAGAAATGAATTATTGTGCTAACTGGTTTCCAAAAGTGACGTTATAAATAGCTTTTGTTTGTTTACTGTCACGCAAGACCAGAAAAAATCAGAAAACTCTCACAATGGAGAAGTGTGAGTCATGAAATGTTTGGCCATTTTGCTGGAAAAATTCTTTCAACCACTGATGGATTGTCAAAATAGTGGGCTTTATCACTTTATCAGCTTTATCACTTGATCAGCCTTCTGCTATTCGTCCTCCTTTGGTTAAAGCTCCTCAGCCAATCCAGGAAGAAACCATTTAAATAAAGTTTAAATAAAGTTACACATGACAGATGAATCAGACTCCAAACAGAGAAAACAGATGCAGATTTGAGAGGAGGGAGCTGGAAATACCTCTGTCAGGTCGTTCAGCCAGCGAGCTGAGAGGAGAAGATGGCCTGGAGAGAGACAGACAGTCAGACAGACAGAGAGAGAGACAGAGAGAGAGACAGAGAGAGAGACAGACAGAGAGACAGAGAGAGAGAGAGTGAAGACGGGTTTTTAAATTCAAGTGTAGTTCAGTTTCAGTCCACTAGAGGTCAGTAAAGCCTCTCTGTTCAGTTTGCTCACACTTCAGCACACACAGATCAGAATAAACTCTTGACTTTCATCCTAAACATTTTCCTTCATGAATTGGGAAAAACATTTGTGTTTTTTTTTGTTTTTACACCCAAACTTTAAAAACTTTTGTCCGAGTGAAACATTAGAACACAAAACTCCACGTTTTTATGGCTCAACTTTACCATAAAATGTAAATATTTTACATCTACCTCATTGTTTTAGACACATTAAACATGTACATATGATTAATTTTATAATATAAGCTTGTTGTAAACATAAACATGTGTTGTCTTTACAAACACCTGGGCAGGTGTGTGACATCATACCATCATGGATCCAATCAGAAGTCATGTTCCCTTGTATTTGTTTAAATTTATGTTAAAATTCAGTGTGGTTTTGTCTCAGATACTCACACACACTTCTTAAAAGAGGAATCTGGACCACTGTAGATCCTTGGACTGGTTGGCAACCCGTAATCTACACACACACACACACACACACACACACACACAGACACAGTTAATAACATATAATCACTTTGACAGATTAATTGCAGCTCGTCACTCTGTTGTTACCCTGCTTGCTGGACTCGGAGCAGCTCCTCTTGTGTCGGACGGCGATTGGAGGAGGAGGAGTCGACTTTCTGTTTGCTGTCATGGAGAAGAAGACCTCCCCCTCCTCCTCATCTTCCTCCCCAACTCCCTCAAAACCAGCAGGAGGTGGAGGTGGAGGAGGAACATTGGGAGCTGGAGGACGACAGAAAGTAGAAATGATGAGATTTAATCATGTTTTAGTAAAACTTCCACTTCCAGACTCTGTGCTCACCTTTGACCCTCGGGGGCAGCGGAGGTGCAGGGGAGGATGGGGGAGGAGGAGGAGGGCTGGAGGCGGAGCCGGTGGGTCGGCTGTGGAGCTCCATCGCCATGGCGAGCCTCCTCCCAACACTGAGCAGACCTCCTCCGGCTACTCCAGAGGACAACGGGGGATTGGAGGAGGAGGAGGTGGACTGGCTGAAGCTGAAGGGACGGGAGGAGAAGGAGAAAGAGGAGGTGAAGGAGGAGGACGAGGACGAGGAGAAGCGCTCCTTCTTCACTGGACCGTTCTGAA
>JAQMCX010000028.1:4418984-4426484 GCA_029814765.1 Acanthurus leucopareius | reverse complement strand
GTCCTCTGAGCGTACAGCTGGATCAGACTGTAGATGTCGCAGCTCTTGGTCGCCTCCTGCAGGCAGAGTCGCTGCGCTGCAGTCGAGCTGTGGCTCCGCCTCACGAAATGAACGTCCTGATACTTTGACAGGATGAAGTCTTTACGCTCTGTCCTGAAAACACACACACACACACACACACACACACACACAGTTTGATTAAAATAAAAACTATTTTTATTAAAAAACATCCACTTTGTCACCTGTGTGTGTGTGTGTGTGTGTGTGTCTGTGTGTCTTACATGTGGCTGTGTTGAGAGGGTTTCAGTGACGGACTCAGCAGGTTCGCCTCCAGTATTTCATTAAAACCAGCGTTACCAACATTTCTAGCCAACTGGGAGATAAAAAAACAGAATTCACTGCCTGAACTGCAGCACAAACAGGAAATTTAGAGGAAAACAAAGTAAAAGCCATTTTGAAAAGTATATTTAAAGTGTGAAATTAAGCTCGTAGTTGTGACCAAGGAGTCAGAGCTGACTGAGGAAACTGCTAAACTATCTCCATTAGAAGAAAGCCACCAGTCAACAACTCCAAAGCTGTCTGATTTACGTCTTATACCAACATATTGTGTTGGAAAATACTTAGTTCTTTATTAAATTGTCATGAAAACTTGAGGTGAAATGTAAAATAAGACTCACAAGGTGTATTTCAGTAAGAAAACTTCCAGTCTCAGACCTTTAAATGGTTAAACTTGCCGAGAACTGCTTAAAATTATGATGTTTAGACGATGATTTCACAGCTTAGAACTGAAAACAGTAATCAACTCCTCCTAAAGTAATCCCAGCTGACTACAGGATGGACTGCAGGTGGATCAGCTTGTTAGCTAACAGGACAAACCTACCAGCAGGTCTGAGGTCCCCAGACTGTCCAGACTCAGAGACTGGATCCTGGAGACGTGGACCCCCATCTCCCTGTGGATCCCTGAACACTCGATACAAGTCAGGATACCCAGATTGGTCGAGAGCCATCCGGGATCTGTTAGGAGTGAGAGAAAGTTTTTGTATTTCCTATTTTTTATTAGACGATTTTTCAATGATAGCAGCATTTGAAGTAAGAAACTGGAAGTTGAAAATATCTAATTAGGGCTGCGGGTTAATATTATTTAATTACTTATTTATTACTATTATTACTAATTATTTATTACTAATTATTTATTACTAAAATGATTATTTAAGCTGATTAAATATCAAATGATAATTAATTGGCTTAAATAATCATTTAATTCATAAGATGTCAGGCAAAAAAACCCCAAACTGTCCAGTGGAGTTTCTTAGAGCGAAAAGTGACATGTTAAACTACTAATCTGTTTTCAATATTGTTGCTGATCCATTAACTGTTAGTTGACTAATAAATTAATTAATCCAATTATATATCTGATGTTTATTGTGACACTTGTAGTTGTTTTTATTTATTGTTATTTGTTGCTTGTTTTGGTAATTCGTCATGGAAATGAGGTGAAATAACAAGACAGATCAGATGCATTGATCGGTTGAATGATTAATGGGACTACCTGGAGCTCCGCAGTCGCAGCAGTTGTTGTTTCCTGGCATCCGTCTGATGTCGTCGGTGATGGCCCGTGTCAGATCCTCCACGCTGCTCTCCCCGCCGCCTCCCCCTCTCCTCCCCCCATCCAGAGCCACGCTCAGAGCTTCCTGTTTACTGTTACTGAGCACCGAGATCCAGCTGAACACACACACACACACACACACACACACACAAATACACACAAACACACACGCAAAACATTTAATACTTGTAGTTTTCAGATGAACAGGATGAAACCTGCATCAGTTTTTAACAACAGTTCCTCAGAATGAAGCTCGTTTTTGACTCACGCCACACATTCAGCCTCATCTTCAGCCAGGAAGTGATATGTCCTGTTATCTGGAAGACAAAGTTTCTGTCAAATACGACAAAATAACAACACACTGAATGTGTATGTGTGTTTATGTTCGTGTCTCTTACGTGAGATGAGGTCGAAGCACTTCTTGTCCTCCACACTGGGTTTAACTTGACAGGTGAGCAGGTTGAGTCTGGTTGGAGGTTTATTAGGCTGAGAGACAGAGAGGAGGGATCAATCAGATTAGTGGTAATCAATCAAATCTTTACTTGCACCTTTCCTTCAGAGTAGTGCAGGCCAGAGTGTTTTACAAGTGACTGACAAACTAGAAAACATAGTAAGTTAATATGTGATAACAGAAAATAATAAAATATAATAATAATGCTGAAAATTATAGAAAATATAAACAGAATAACTTAAAAAACTAAAATCTGAAGACTAAAAATGTTTAAAGGATTTCTTGAACTTCAGTCAATAAACTATTTAATTACACTGTATAAATCTCTGCCACTATAAATAAAAAAAAAATTAGAGACTTAATGGAGACAGAACAGATCTGCCTGTAAACTGGATTTGGCGACACCTGTGGTGAAAGAAGGTAGTGCAGTTTTAATGTACACAAACACTTACAGAGGAACAAATTTCTTTTAGAAAAACAGCAGAAAAGAAATCAGAGTTTCTGTTTAAAGTGAAGACAAACAAGCTGAAACTGTTTTTTATAATTATATGGTTTTATCAAACATCTGCTTCTTATCTTTTACTCTCTGCAGAAAACAACTGTTTTGAAGATAAATTTTTTAAAACACATCACACATGCATTGAAACACACAGAGGTGAACTCACAGTAGCGTGAGCGATGGTCAGGTAACAGTTGTGAGCCGAACATTTCCTCTTCTGCCACATTTTCCTCAACCTGCAGCACAAACAGCCAGAGTTTCAGTCACCGAACTAAAACTGAAGGTCACTGCTGAGTGTGTCAGTGTGTGTGTGTGTGTGTGTGTGTGTGTGTGTGTTAATGTTTGTGTTTATTTTTTCTACCCGTCACTCTTCTTGTAGAGGAATCCTGTCCTTTCTGTCCCGTACTGTTTGTCCCCCAGCAGTTGATGCATGCTGTACACCTGCTTAGGTAAAGAGTCCTGCACACACACACACACACACACATACGCACACACACATATTATTTACCTGCCAAACAGTGTTATGATGTTGGCTGGTGTCAGTGTTTGTGTGTCTGACCTGCTCTGTGTGGACGACCGGCCTCAGCTGATCTCTGAGAGACACCAGCTGCCTCTTCTCCTCCTCCTGACGCTGCTTCACCTGCAGACACACGACAGCTCACCTGAGTCCTGCTCTTCAGACGTGGTTTAACTAATCCAGACTAACATGATGTAATCAGGCTTAAATCATCCTGTTAATTCTCTTAAAACTAATCTGGTCTCTCAGACACAGTCGGAGGCTTTAAATTATTCTTTTTTTAAAACAGTTCGCTCTTATTTTGAAGTGAAGACAACATGTGTAAACAGCTGGAATGATGCTACGCTGTCATGTGATTGGCTGAGAGCAAATCATGTGTTTGCAGTTATATGAAGTTATATGAGTGTAGTAAAGCTTCTATTGGCAGAGCAAGTAAATTTAAAAAAGATTTTAAATTATTGATGTATTTTATGTCCATTACTTTATTGTTGCAGCTGGTGTGAAAGGTGGAGCTCGTTGTTCTCTACAACCAGACAGCTTCTGAATTTAATCAAAGGATCAATAAACCCTTATCTTTACCATTAAAGATAGATCATATTTTATTTGCTAACTTTATTCTGTATAATTTTTCTTAACTTGCAAAGTAACTAGTAACTCAATCTATCAAATAAAAGAGTAAAAAGTATAATATTTTTGAATAAATCGCATGGAAGTGCAATGCAACATAACATTAAAATACTTAAATAAAAGTACAACTGTGTCAAAATTGTATTAAAGTAAAGTACTTAAGTAAATTCAGGGAAAAAAAATGGTACAACACAGACAGTCTGCTAGCGCCCCCTATTGTCTGCATCAGTGTAAAGTCACAACGTTAAAGTGACGTGCTGTTACTTGCTGTCGTACCGTCGTCAGGACGCCATTCAGCTCCTCCATGTACTGCTTCAACCTCTGAGTGGTGGAAACACACTCCTGCAGGAAACTACACACACACAGATACAGTTAATGTAATAATGCACGCTTACTGTGTGTTTGCTCATAAGTGTGTGTGAGTGTGTGTGTGTGTGTGTTCTCACTTGTTGTGGCTGTGGTAGTGTTTGATGAGGTTCTGCAGCAGGTCGACTCCTCTCTTCGTCTTTATCTCGTTAACCTTAATTAGATACTGAGAGAGAGAGAGAGAGAGAGAGGAGCACAGTTACCAAGCAGAGTGATGGCAGCACATTTTAGGAGTGATGGATGTTTTTAGCTGAGGAGCAGCAGTGAGAGGAGGCGAAGAAGTGTGTGGAGGTTTAGGAGGAGCAGAAAGAGGAGAAACAGGAGAGAGGAAGAAGATGGAGCAGTGAAAGCAGTAGAAAAAATAAAAAAACAAGAAGAGAAGGAGGAGGAGGTGGTGGAGAAGAAAGAAGAAGTCAGAGGAGGTGAAGGAGCAGGAGAAGGTTGGAAGAAGGAGGCGGAGGGAGGGAAGGAGGTGGTGGAGAAGAAAGAAGAAGACAGAGGAGGTGAAAGGAGCAGGAGAAGGTTGGAAGAAGGAGGCGGAGGGAAGGAGGAGGAGGTGGTGGAGAAGAAAGAAGAAGACAGAGGAGGTGAAAGGAGCAGGAGAAGGTTGGAAGAAGGAGGCGGAGGAAAGGAGGAGGAGGTGGAGAAGAAAGAAGAAGACAGAGGAGGAGAAAGGAGCAGGAGAAGGAGGCGGAGGGAAGGAGGAGGAGGTGGTGGAGAAGAAAGAAGAAGACAGAGGAGGTGAAAGGAACAGGAGAAAGAGGCGGAGGGAAGGAGGAGGAGGTGGTGGAGAAGAAAGAAGAAGACAGAGGAGGTGAAAGGAGCAGGAGAAGAAGGAGGCGGAGTCACTTACCTCACACATGCTCAACTGAAAGGAGCGTCTCTCCTTCTCGAGCTCCTCTGCGATCTCTCCTCCGCTCACCTCGTTCCTCACCATCCCATACTGACGAGCCAACTCCCTCTTCTCCTTCTCCACCTGCTTACTGCACACACACACACACACACACACACACACACACACACACACACACACACACACACACACACACACACGTTATTTAAATCCACCAACCACATGAGCAGCACCTCCTGCCTCTTCTTCTACTGAAACAACATCAGGAGGTTTAGAGATCTTGCAGAACAGACAGACATTAAACCATCCTGACATCAGGTCAGTTTGTACAAACAACATGGCGACTCCGACATTTATACTCATAAATTAATAAAGTTATGTCAAGTATCAGCTTTCTTGCTAATTTTAAACTCACAGCTGTTGTAGCGACTGATCAAGGCGAACATTTGCACAACAATAGTGTCCAGAAAATTTGACCATAAACACCTAAATGCACCACAGAGCGTCACAGGAAATCATTCCTGCCTGTGGCCATCAGTCTGTACAACACCTCACTCTGAGTGTTAGAAACAATAACTACTTTGATGTGCAATAATCCAGTGCAATAACTACTTTGATGTGCAATACTCCATATGCCATATTCTATATTTTTTTGTAGATACAGAACAAATGTACATTTACATTTTTATTTGTATTTTGGTGTCTATAGATATTCTATTTTGCATTGGTACTTATGTTTTAATTTTATTGATATATTTATTCTTCCTACTTCTTTAAGACTCCTGAATGGGAACATCTGTAACAAGGCAAAGGCAATTTCCCCTTGGGGATCAATAAAGTATTTCTGATTCTGATTCTGATTCTGAAAATTGAAATGGGAAAAGGAATTCAACACAGAGTTGTCTGGGAGTGATTGGCAGTCCATACTTAAGATGCAACATACATCAACAAGCTCAAAAGGATGGAGGGAGTTCGGTTGGAAAAATTGAACACGGTTTTTTACTACACCAAAAATTAAAAGTAAACAATTGGGTCAACAACAATATTGTTGGAGAGAATGTGGGCAATGGAACGCCAACCACTCCCATACATTTTGGTCAGGTATGAAAGTACGGACATTTTAGGATGGGGTTCTGAGAGTCATGGGCGAAATTTTTGGATATAATATTCCTAATGATCCCCGGTGTATATATCTAGGACTGATTCCAGATGATATAATAGGTAAAGAAGACATATACCTGTTCAAGATCCTATCTCTTGCGTCCAAGAAAGCCATTACAAGAAGTTGGCTGAGAATTGACCCACCTGGAGTGAGCCACTGGCTGGATATTGTTGAAGAAATTCGATCAATGGAACAAATGACCTACAGTCTACAAATTAAAACAGAGCTATATGCTGTAAGATGGACAAAATGGCACCTTTATGTGACAAGGTAGTGTTTACCCCCCTTGTATTTTTGTTCGTGTTCCTGTTTTTATTGATTGAAAAATAAAGATTACAAAAAAAAATTTAAGGATCAAAAGAGATTAAAAACAATGAAGAGCATCAGGAAGTTAATGTCAGATATGAAACCCGTTCCTCTGATTCTGAAGGTCCGTGATAGTTTTCATACAGGACCAGGCTGAGCCCAGATTGTTTGCAGCCATCTTATCCTCCAAAATCTCCAGTTTCAGCTCTTTGGGGGCCACATGCAGCTCAGAGATGGCTCCCTTCTTAAAAGGAAGCCTTTTTGTGTATGCAGGATTTAACAGAACTATTCACTCATGGTTTGTTGTTTGGGTAGATTTGAACTTGTTTGCTTGGGATAATCATGTCTTTGCAGAAAACAGATCATTAAGAGAACTGTAGGATTCATCCTTCAATGTGCTGCAGAATGAAATCAGGATTTATCATTTTTGATTCATTTGAGACACATGTAGATAGAAAAACTTAAAGAAATTCATCCCATAATGAGGAGAAAAATCAGCAGTTGAGCTGAGACAGAAGTTAAAGACCTTTGTAAAAGTTTTTCTTCACTCACATTATTATTGGTATCATAGTGAATATTTTGAAATTCAGTATGAACATTTGTTGAAGTATTTCACTTGAAATACTGATGATGCTTATACACGAGGAGAACCAGAAGGAGAAGACAATAAGAACATGTGTGATGTTATAATGGTTGCAGACTTGACTGAGATCAGCAGGTGGTGTTACTGGCCTGTGTGACATGAAGAAATGGATGAATGTTGTGCTCACATGATGATGATTCACAATAACACAATGGCAAAGTCACTCTGCTCATTTTGGAGAGAAGCTGATTGATGAGGACAAAGTCATGTTGAGCTCCACATTTCAAACCTCAACATATCTGATTGGATTACAAAAGGATCTTTATCTCCATTATTTCTTCTCTATTCAGATTGAGTCGCTGCAGTTTGTCAGGGATCAGCTGTGCTTCTCTGGCCTCAGCTCTGAAGTCCAACCCCTCCCATCTGAGAGAGCTGGACCTGAGAGGAAACAACCTGCAGGATTCAGGAGTGAAGCTGCTGTGTGATTTTCTGAAGAGTCCAAACTGCAGACTGGAGACTCTGAGGTCAGT
>JAQMCX010000028.1:4387813-4410392 GCA_029814765.1 Acanthurus leucopareius | reverse complement strand
GATTTCCGAGGCTTCACTTTCGCTCCGGCAGAAACCAATGGGTGACGTCACGGAGGGTTTGTCCAGTGTTTTATACAGTCAATGGTTTTTATGTTTCTTACGTTTGCTGCAACACAAATTGCCCTCCAGTATGAAAATAAATTGAACTGAAATTTGTCTTGTCTTTATCTATCAATATTAGCATACGTGTATTGTTTTCTGAAAGATTTTTTCTTTGTTTGTACCATCAGCAGGAAAGTGTTGCCGCTGCTGTCGGTGTACTGGATGTCCTCCTGTCTCATCTTGCTCCTCTTGTCCTTCTTCTTCTTGCCTCCCTTTTTCTTGGCCTTCTCCTTCTCCTTCTCCTCCCTCTCGAAGTCCTCGGCCGTCTTCAAGCGGATCAGCGGCCACCAGCCCTTCATCTTTTTGGCACGAAAGATGGAGAATCGAGGGCCGGCGCGATCCTTCGCCATCTCAATCGTACACTTCCCGGATGACTTTGCTGCTCGCACCATGTCGCTGAGACGCAACTCTATAGAGCCTGAAGGAGGGAGAAGAAAGAGGAGATGATGAGAATAATAAGTGTTTGCTCTTTGATGTACTGAGGAAGCTCATTTTGGTGAAGTTGCTGTATGTCATGATGCATCCTGAATCTTAAATAAAGAGGCTGCAAAAAGAGCAACCTCAAATGTTCAACTTAAAGGGTCAGTTCACCCAAATAAAACATGTTTGGAAGTTTCTGTATCAAAGATTTCTGGAGTGAATTGTGTGAATTTGTTAATTATGAAGTGAATTCTCAAATAAAAGCAAGTTATTGAATAATGATTCTCAAATACTAACCCAAATGACTCACATTCTCAGTGATTTCAGTCCCTTTTATTATGTAATATGCATATATATTTTTAAATTGCTGTTAAAAAACCATTAATGAAAGTAAACCTACAGATGCTTCATACTCAGAGCTGCTTTATTGAGAAATATCTGCAGGAAATGTTAGTGGACTTCAGTAAAACAACACTGAGTCCGTCAAAATGGATCCTAAAATGAGTTCATCGAGTTGTATCATTGAGTAAGTGTTGAATTTACATTAAATCAGATTCATTTTTTGAGATATGACAGTTTTGTCTGTTTGTTTCTCACCCAGGAAGTCGTTTGCAGCAATGCGGTCGTAATCCCAAACCTGCAGCGTCAGAACAGCCGGCTGTCGAAACTCCGACTCCTCCAGAGAGAAAATGGACTCCTTCTTCTTGTAAACCACCTCTTTCTACGGGATGAGAGGAGGGGGTTTATTTTTAATAAGAATGAGACTCACAGAATAAAATTCTGCCTAGAAGATATTGACATTTCTGTCTGTTTATTGAGCTACATTATTGAAGGATTGTCTGAGAAACAGGAAAAAGATCAGGACTTCCACTGGAAATTGTGATTAAATATCAATATTTGTTGTGTACAAATAGAAACATGATCCCAGTGTTAAAACAATAATCCAACTGACTAATCAGTTGAAAGATAGAATATTCAATATACAAATATTGACATTTTTTTAACAGAATGATGATAATTTATTGATAAAAAACTTAAGCCTGACCGAAATTGAAAGACATTTGAATGATTTCCCTCAGATTCTGTTAAACTACAATAGATATTTTTAAAGTTATTGAACAGATTAATAAGGCTGGATGACCATCACAGGCGTTTATGTGTGTGTGTGTGTGTGTGTGTGTGTGTGTGTGTGTGTGTGTGTGTGTGTGTGTGTGTACCTCAGTAGGAAGGTAGTCGAAGCGAAACACAAATCTCCAGTTGAAGTTTCCTTCTCCTGTCAGAGAGTTGAAGTGGACGTCCGTCTCCTGTTTTTCTCCTTCCAGCCCTTTAATCCATCTGTAGAGAACAAAGCAAAACAAATACTGAGCCTCCAGAACCAAAAAACTCCCAATAAGTCACTATGATAACAGATTTACCATCAAAATTCTGAGTAATTTTGATATAAATGGATTCTTTCTATTAGACAAAAGTTAGCTTTAAATGCAATTATCTGCAAAGGATGATTGTAGCATGTCTCCATGTATCTCCATGTACCTATCGAATAAATAATATATAAACAAAAAGCATCTTACAAGTCTGAGATTATTAATTTTGCTATAATTAAAACTATAGATTTTATCAGTTGTAGCCAAACAGTTTAAAAAGATGATAACCCGATGATTTTTCAGCTCATTTAAAAACAAAAACGCTGTAAAATGGTCTTATATGTTAACTTAATGGCTACATACATTATATTATGCTAACAGCCTGAAGCTAAAGCTAAAAAGTCGACATCATTACTGGTTGATGACCAGTTCTTTTCCCGCTTTGTGCTGCGACTGATGCACAACAGTTTCCTTCAGGATTAAATTAAGTTATGTTTCATCTAAATTTCATAAAATGTGTGTAAACTTCAGTGTGTGCTTGTGAATCCGACCCTTTGACGTAGATGTCAGAGGAGGGGACACCGGTAAACGGGTTCACATCGTCCAGAAACACGTCATCGGTGTTCCAGATGATCACACGCAGCTCGTACCTGTAGTCACGGAAACAACAACAAGGGTTACGTACTGTAACACCCTCTTTACTCATTTTGGCTCTTATGTACTCAGTGGTGTGTTGACTCACTGTTCAGGTTGGCGGGGCTTGATGTCAACAGGGGGCGGGGCCGGGACATCAGTAGGAAACATGTCCACCCACATGTGAAGGTAACCCTGGTCACATGACATGATGTAGTGATGTCACCTGCAGTTTGCTGTCACTGGTGTTGCTATGACTAGTTAGTGTTGTTTTTCTTTACCTGTGGAAGTCCGGGATTGTCCTGGTTCTGCAGGGACCGGATCTCCACGTGCTCTGGGACCAGAGGAACAGCTCCAGGGAGGAACTCTTTCATCTCCCCCCACCGCTGCAGCACGCTCAGGGCCGAGTGCTCCTCCATCTCCTCCACCTCCTCTGGAGACAACTGGTTCTTCTTCAGCAGAGCTAATGACAAAAAACCTTGATGTCAGAGCTGTGAACACTGAAAGTCTTGTTACTGCTGCTACAGCTGGAGGTTTCTGCAGTACGAGAACTGTGAAGGTAGTAGTAGAAGTATTGTGGTGGTTGTAGTGTTGTAGTAGAACAAGAAGTGGTGGCAACACATAAAAAAAAAATTACGTCACTTCAAAACATATAATCTCTTAGGTACTGAGGAACTTTGTCTTGCTAGGTCTACGTGTCAGTCTGTCCTACCTTCAGGAACTGCATCAGGTGGGATCTTGAAGATTTTGTTGAGGACTTTGACCTCAGATGTTCTGTACTCTGGAGACATGATGCCGCTCTTCCTGCAGAGCTCAGCCAAGATGGCCGACGGCTTCTTTGCATCGCGCCATGTATTGTAACCGTCACTGGAAAGAGTGGAGGAGGAGGTTTAGATAAACATAAACAGAGTACAATTCCTGTTGTGTCTCAACATTCTGGTTCTCATGAGTTTTAGTTCTGATACAAACACATCAAGGCACCAGGAGTAACATTTCTTAGCTCTTGAGTCATAAAACTGTGTTGTACGTTTCTGTATTAGTACTGATGTGTCCTCCTGGTACTATATAATGTTGCAGGCCCTGTTGTGTCATCAGTAGAACGTCTCTTGGTTTTGGTAGTTTCGTGGTTTTGGTACCGAAGTGTCTTTTACTATTTTTTAAATGTGGTAAAGTCCTGTTTCTAACATGTCAAGGTTCTGGTGCAAACGTGTACTTACTATGATCAAGATTTCTGAATTTTGGTACTAAAGTGGTTCTGGTTCTAAAATGTTGTGTCCATCAAGACCAAGTTCTGTTTTTTTAAGGAGTGTTCAAACCATTAACAATATAAAACAGGTTCAGACCGAAAGCGATGAACGTTGCAAGATTACATACAAAGTCAATACAAAAGCGCGAAAACACGTGATGCCTCTTTGGACGACGCAATGGACATGATACACGCAACCCGTATCACGTGATGAGGCGTGACACTGTGCCACAACACCCATCAGCAGTTGAGCGATGACACGACAAACGCGAAGAACCAAAATAATCCAAATTTAATGACGCGATTCTTGCATTTCTTGTGATAGCACCGCCTTCATCACTTTCGGTCTGAACACACCTTTAGATGTTTTTGGTGTGTGGTACCATTTTGCTACAGTTTTGGAACCAACACCACATCGATAAAATACTTTTGTGTACTACTGCTGTGAATTTGTTGAAGTTTTGGCACTATGTTGGCTCTGTTCTTAGTTTTTTCTAGTTCCTGCAGCAGTTCTAGTTGTAACATGTTGAAGTTTTCATGTTTTGGTTTCTGGCTCTAACATGTTGTCGTCCTGCTTGTATCATGTTGTAGTTTTGGTTTTTACTGTGCTGTATTATGCTGTACTTATGTGGCACTAACGTGTCGTAGTAGAGAGCCAGACCACACGAGGCTCTGTGGCGGCTGTAGAACCGGTTCTCCAGGTCGACCCGCGTCTCGCCGATGACATCATCAGACCCCAAAATATCGTGGTCCAGTACTCTGACGACCAACTCTGTATCCAGCGGGAAAGATACTGTGAACTCAAACACCCTGAAAGACAGTTTCAGACAGACTGTCAGAGAGTACCGGGCAGCTGCAGGTAGACAGACAGGTACAGGTAGACAGACAGGAACAGGTAGACAGACAGGTACTGACTCTCCAAACGTTGGGTTTAGCTGTTTTGGGATGTATCGGTCTTTGGTGTCCTGAGTCTCTTGTCCAACACGAAGCACCAGATACGGGTCGGCTTTACCATTCGGGTCTGTGGGAGACAGATTGGTGGCCTGCAGGACACAGAAAGAGACAGTAGAGGGCGCAAGAGAATACAAACACTGTTCACTCATATATAAAGCAGCTGTAATGAGGGATAAAATTTTAATTAGTTTGGTTTTTTGCATGAAAAGGTTGCTGTTTAGCCAGCAGGTCAGATGTCTGAGCATCCTTGAATATCTTAAATGTAAAGTAACAAACTGTGAGCCTGTTGAATTGAGTCAGACAGACAGACAGACAGACAGGGAGACGGGTACCTTTACGATGTAAATTCGAACCAAGACTTTGATCGGTGAATTTCTGGGGATTCCATTGGTGATCTGACACTTTGTGTCGTCTTCGTCTCCTGGATCAATCGGATAAACCAGGAAGGAGCCCTGAGGATGCAGAGTATTGGATAATGAACGTCTCCCTGCAGAGTAGCAGACAGACAGGAAGACAGGTGGACAGACAGACAGCTCTCCATACACAATACCTTGTATTTTCCCATCAGCCTCTCCTCTTCGTCCTCCTCGTCATCCTCACCACTCGCTCTGCCTTTATACAGCGGGAAGATCTGCAGCCAGTCCTGAAACTGACTGAACTCGGACTCCAGATCGCCTCCGTACAGCTGAACACATGAAAACACACCAGCAGAAGTCTGAATATTTAAAGTTTTCCTCCATATCTGTTTTGTTTCTTCACTGGATGATTAAACTAAAACTAGAAGTCTTGATCCACTTTGGTTCCCTGTCAAGTAATCAGTCTATATAACATTTTAATCTCTCTGTTTCATGAGAGAAGGTGTTAGGAGATCAATATAATCATAAATGATGATGGTGATGAAAATAAATCCAGAATACACCCTCCTTTCAGCTTTGGTCTCCACCAGCTTTTCAGAAAACTTTCCAGCTCTTTAGCTTTGAGATGTTCACCTGTCGTCTCCAGGTGATCCCTGACTTTGTTTGCCGTTTGGTGCTGAGCACGTAATCTGTTTTGGATTAATCAGAGCTTGTTTGATAAAAGCAGCTTCCTTCTGCTGTTGGAAACAGATCTGACACTGACACAGTAAAAACGAGGATCTAAGAGAACTTAAAACGCTCTACAGAGCTGCAGAATGGATCCGAGTTCATTCTTTGTTCACAACAACCAGAGACAGGTTCAGATTACACATCAGATTAAATGTTTCCTGCTGACATCAGTGCAGTCTGAACTGTAATCTGTCAGTCACACCTTTAGTGTTGCAATCGTCTTGCGTTTGGGAGGCTCGACCTCCACCACCACGACTTCCTCCTCCTCCTCCTCGATGTTCGCCATCGTCAGATTCCCTCCGTCTGAACACAAAAGAAAACAAACAAAACTCTATTCACACTTTTGTTGAATGATTTTTTTGTGTTGATCTTAAATTTAGATTTATCTTTGTTCATTCTTCATATTTTTTAATTTATTGTCTAATTTTTTTTACTGCTGCTTCTCACACACACACACACACACACACACACACACACACACACATCAAGCTGTGTTTTATTCAATTGAATATCTTGTATCCTTTTGTATGTTGACACGCCTGCTATCACACTCAGTCTACATTTGATCCTTGATAATCTCACTAGTTTTGGCTTCTTAGTTCCTATTAAAAGGAAATATGAATGCAGAATACTGTGTGTCGACAGTCCTGTTTCAACATAACAAGGCTCACGTGAACAACGACCATAAACATAAGAACAGGATTGCAGACTGTGAGTCAAACACATCAGTGATGGACCTCAGTAATGATCTCGTAGCTTAACTGAAACAAATCCCTGCAGTCAGATTCCAAATTTTGTTTTCCCAGAAGAACTGAAGCCATTAGAGGAGCAGATTGATGCCGTCTGCTGTGGATTTACATGTTCAGCAGTCAAATATGGCTTCAATGATCACATGTCCACATACTTTGTTTAGTAATGTTCCTCTTTTATTCCTCTTTAGTGGAAAACTGACGAAAAATCAGCCTTCAGATTGACATGGGAAGTAAAAAGATCTTCTGAAAGCTCAACTTGTTACAAAGCTTTCATTTATTATATTTATTATAGATATTATTAGAGCAACTGCAACTGAAACACTGATGTAAAATATGAATAGTTACTCTAAAATAGTTTAAATAAAAGTAATTAAATATTTTATGAAATAGGCAAATATGACAAAATTCACATGATTATAACTATATTATTAAAACTGCACCTGTCTCTGCTTGCTCCTCCATCTCCTCCTCCTCCGCAGCCTGCAGACAATTAACATGTCAGACATGATGAGTGAAGAGCTGAATATGTTAATTACTGCAGTTGTCTTCTTATTTAAGGCTGAAAAATGTGACTTTACACATTCAGTGTAAAGAAATTGCATTTTTACATGAAGAATGTTGCTTTTTTAAGCTTTTTTTAACTTTTATTTTTGCTCTAATGTCTATCACATTTATTCGGATAGACAGGTAAATCTGTCAGTGTCTCACCTGTTTCTCCAGCTCCTCCAGTGAAGCATAATATTTGGACCACCAATCCAATTCCTCCTTCTCAGGTGGCTCCTCCTCTAACTCCTCCCCTTTTTTCATCAGCTTCTTCAGAGGAGCCTGAAGGTGCAAAGTGTGAACATTAATTTATTCTTTCATCCTTTATGACTGATTTTTGGTTTTAAATTTAAACAGTTTTATGTTTTATGTTGCATAAAGATGAGAAGTTTTAATGTTTGTACATTAACCAGCTTCAGGGGGTTGATGGGAATCTTTGATTCTTTGATCTGCAGACCGCTGAGTCCAATGTTCTTTACTGACGACAGAGTGTTGACCGTCATCGCCTTCTGCTTCACTGGAGAAACACAGAGACACAACGTGTCTGTAAACACTTGAGGAGAGAACTACAAATCCCATGAGAAACATCCAATCACAGAGCATCAGACTCTGTTGATGTGCAGCTGGTGCTGATGGATGAGTGTAGTTATAGATTACAGATTGGTCTTTGTGGAAGTTATGGGTTTCATTCAAATCAATATTCCTACCTAGAAAATTAGCTTGTAAACACTGATGTAAACTGGAAATCACTTATCCCCTCCATCAGTTAACAATTGTCTAATAAGAGCATAAAAACCAGAAGTAGGAACTGTAGGCCTGTTTGCAGCGAGACTTCTTTTATAAACTACATTATGCACCACATTAAAACAGAGAGGTTGATAGTCATAGTTGGAGGGGGGGCGTGGAAGCATGTATACAGTATCTGTCTGGATCCTTTATTAGTTCTGTCAAAGATCTTACCTTTTGGTTTTGGCTCTTCCTCTTCCTCCTCTGGCTCCTCCCCGAGCTCGGGTGGAGCGTAATCCATGAGGCTCTGCACCACATGAGACCCGACCAGAGCGAGGCGACCAAACGCTCGTTGCTCCACCACAAATAACATCAGAGGAGGGTGGAGATAGGCCTGCTCCGGCAGCTCCTGATTGAACCAAACACAAGATGAGGAAACGAGAAAACAGGAAGAAAGATGTTAGTTATCTTTCTATTAAGTCTTCAGGCTTTGAAGCCAATTGAATGTAGTGGTCAAAATGTGTAACTACACATTGTGTGATGCACCGAGGCCTTTACAGACTTTTATAAACAAGCTCACACTGGGAGGGAGGTGGCTGTAAAACAATGAATGATGTTTTATAAGTCACAACCTCTTTGAAATGACTCGTTTCACCATCGTAAATCTGATTCATTTGATTAGATAACATTGAAGGAAAGTGCAATAGAGTGACAAGATTCAGTCATTTTAATCCCTATTTAAGCTAGCACAGGGCTAAACTGGAAGTTAGCCAGCCTGACTGTCAAAAGTCTGCAGTCTGCTTGCCCTATGAACCCCACAGTATGGAAGCTCTGCAGAAGATCTGGGTACTTTTATCAAACAGAAATCAAACATCTTTTACTTCTTATCACTTTATTAGCGTGTACTTATTTAATTGAGACTGTACTTTTTAATTCAACCTGCATTTTGTTGCATTTAGTTACTGGTTATATTCTATTTTATGTTAGTTAGCTGTTAGTGCTTTACATTTCATTGCATTTAATATTGCCTTATTTATTCTATGTTAGCCTTATTTTATTTATCTTACTCATTTTATCTTATGGTAGCTTTAATTTCTACTCACACTGTATTACTCTCCACCTTTTGTATTGCAACTGTTGCACAGCAATTTCCCTCGGGATAAATAAAGTTTCTTGAATCTTGAATCTTGAACCATCGAGAAACTTTAATAACAATTAAAGAGGCTCCCCGTCAACACTAAAAGTAGTTCTGTATACATGCAATAGATTCACCAAGTTTGTTCTCCACTTCAATGAAAGAAGGCTGCATTGCTTTAAGCCTGATCTGACCATAGTACAATAACATATATTAGTAATTATCTCTGATGACGGAAACTGACCACATCAATGTAGCGGACCAGCTCTTTAAAGTTGGGGTGAGTCTTGAAGTCCTCGATCTCCTCAGACTCCAGCTGTTTTCCCGCACATTCAATCTTCACCATGGGACGCGACACCTCAAACAGCTCCACCCGCTTCAGCTCCCGGAGACCCCAGAACAGCACCTGAACACATGTAAAAATGGACAGGTACCATCCTGAAATACTCAGTTACTTCCCAGACTCTAAGAGGCCTTATGTCCCAAAATCACTTGAACACATCTTCAACGTGTCAACAGCAGAGTTTGTGTGAGACCTCGATCCTGAAGGTCTTCAGAACAGGTCTGACTCCATCTGGGATGATGTACATTCTCTGCTCGTCCAGGTAGGTCAGTTCCTGAGGGTCCACGCTGCTGAAGACACGAGGCTGCAGGGTGGGGGGGCATAATTTTCTAGTTTACTGTCTTGAATTAATTAGTTCATGCATACTGTTTTAATTTTTTGTTTTCATCGATGGATAATCACAGTTTTATAACGACTAGGGATGCACTATATATCGACATTAATATCAGTATCGGCCGATGTTCGTCATTTTTTAACATATCAGCATTGGTCCGATGAGTAAAACTGGACCGATATTAACAACCGATGTTTATATCCGTCTAGTTACTGTTTGTGTATGTGTGTCGGGAGAGGGAGGGTGAGAAAGAGAGAGAGGGGGAGGGGGATTTGGTCATGCGGTATTTGTTTGGGCACGTGTCAGTGACATAAACAGCACAGGATTGTGGGGTGTTAAACTGAAGAGGAGAAAAAAAATGTCAGCAGTGTGGTCGTTTTTTTAAAAAACAAGTTTTGAAAATAAAAGAAGAGATTCAAAAATTCAGTTTGCATGATTCTCAGTCAGTACAGAATTTTATCATCTCTGAAACTTAAAAAAAAAACAACATATCGATATCGGTAAATATCCGCTATCGGCCATAACAGCAATATTAATATCGGATATTGGTATCGGCCAAAATTTCCATATCGGTGCATCCCTAATAATAATAATAATAATCAGAGGAAAAACAATAGGGTCCTTGCACCGCTTATGGTGCTTGGGCCCTAATAATCAGAGGAGAAACAATAGGGTCCTCGCACTGCTTATGGTGCTCGGGCCCTAACAATAATAATCACACGAAAAGCAATAGGGTCCTCGCACCGCTTATGGTGCTCGGGCCCTAATAACGTTTTAAAGGACATCTGGTGGAATAAAACATTGACTCTACCAATAGATACCTGCTTGTCAACAAAGTCAAAGAGGTTTCTTTTTAAGATAATTCATAGTTGTTATCCTGTTAAAAAACTCTTGGTAAAATTCAAAAAGACACTGATGTTACTTGCACTTTTTGTAATATGCATCCAGCGACTGTTTGTCTCTTATTTTTGATTTGTGAACGCACTTGTAGTCTGTGCCAGAGCATGTGTTGGTTTGTGTTGAATGATATTTACAGCAATTTTATGCTTTGTCTAATAGATGTTTTTTGGCTATACAAAATTTTAGAGAGAACTAGAAAATGAATTTAACTTATGTAACATCATTATATTGTCGGTGTAATGTGCTAAAGAAGTACAAAGACGTGTAAAGCGGTGTATACCCTCTTTCTGTGCCTTAAAAAAAGAAACAAAGCTTTACATTAAAACTGTATTTAATTCATATGAAAAGAAAGCTGTTAAACATAGAACCTGTGCTCCAGACTTAATATTCTTTGATTAATTCTGAGTAGATGTGCATACATATACACTTATGTAAATCATTTTCTTCAAGTAGGCTACTTGTATTACATTCTGTTTATTTTTATCTCATGTCACTATAAACCCTGGAGCTGTATATATCCGTTTTATTGCCTGTGCTCCTATTAATTCTCTTTTTTGTAATTTGTCTTTTTCAATAAAGTTTATTTAAAAAACAGAAGAAGAAGAAGAAGAAGAAGAAGAAGAAGAAGAAGAAGAAGAAGAAGAAATAATGACGTACACGTCCCACAATGCCATTGTTGAAATGAAGTAAACTCGAGCAAACCAAACCGGTCATTGTGTCAAAAACATGGCGACTCTCAGTAAATACCTAACAGCGAAAAAGGCCTCGATAGCAGGCGGTATATTTTTTGTGTTATATCTGCTGAAACACCGAAGACGGACACCGAAGACGGATGGGTAAGTAAGCAACTGTTTATTATAAAGTAATATTTGATTTGAAGTTCAGAAAGGACGACTTTCAAGCATTTTGTGATGGCTGTCAGAATCCTGGTTGGTAGCTGGTTGCCCTCAGTCTGACTGGTGACGGCGACTTGCTGCTGGACATGGCTGATTTTTTTAAATAAGAAGACGGGTTCCTCTTCCTAGTCTGGCCTTACTTGTACGACCAGTCATATTGCTGCTTTCTCGAAAAATGCTATCGTCGTGTAAATCAAAAGTAATGTGACTCACCCTAATCCTAACTTCTAACTTATCTAATTAGATATGGTGTCATAAGTAGCACATGTCGAACGTGACTAAGTAACGAATACCACAATGTTTAGTTTACTGTTGAAGAAATAAGTGCTATAAATCAAGTTTAATAGTTGAATCTAAGTGAAGCTTTAAAAAATGGTTGTCCCATTTTTTTCAGTAAAGAATATAAACCTACCAATACACCATTACAGCAAACTAATTGCGATCAGACTCGGAAAAGGAAAACTGACGTATTCAAAGGTGCTTTATGTACATTCAGCACCAACAGCAGCCAAGTCTCAGAAACTCACATGACTATTCGTGCTAATAAATATTGCGAATCCGCCTTAAAACATTTGATTAAATCATAATAATTGGGTTACAATATTAAGTAGGGTGTTTATGATGAACAGGTTATGTATAATTGGCGAAAAGGATTCCTAGTGTTGACTAAAATGATGATTTTTTTGTAACATGAAGGAACAACGTGATGTATGAACTTAATTTCAAATGTCTTTAATTCAACATTGTAATGCGTTTTAATAATTATCTATCCATCTAATTGTCTACCTATTTACTTATGTATGTATTTATATATTTTCAGCTGCAAAGGAGGCTCAGATGTAGTGCTGAAACTGGAGGTACATCAGTCTTTAAGTTTTTATTAAGTTAGGCTACTTGTATCACAAATTAACTATGTTGTATCTCTTCATACAGAAAGACGGAAGGAAAGACCGTGCAGCAGTGGATAGGGTTTTTTTCCTCAGAATCCTGCGAATTCTCAGTATTATGGTACCTCGATTCTTCTGCATAGAGGTACGACATCAAACTGCTGTTAGGCTGGTATTGTTTCACCATGTTTTATGTATTTCCATCATTCGTCAGGATGTTAAAAATAATTTTAAGTTTTATACCCAATTAAAAAAGGAAAACAAGACTGACTGAAAAGATCCCAGCAGCAGAAAAATGTTATTTGGTATGATGGAAGCTGGACTAATTAAAATACAAGGATCTGTTATTTGTGTGAGCTGTTTTGTTTGACAGGCGTCTGACAGACCCCTGTGTAGACACACTGTAAATACGCACAACTCAAACTATTGATTCTGTATACTATTTAAAGTGTTTTTTTCCCAATATGGTATTGCCTAGAATATTTTGTTTGTTAATGTCACGCTGAATCATACGATATTTTCAGACTTTTGCTTTTTTCTGCTTCTTTGTTACGTGTTAGAGCTTAAAGTAGACTTTTGCAGCCTTTATGTGTAGTGTTTGATGTCCAATTGATACATTTTTTTTTTTTCTTACAAATGTATTAACATTTTATTGGTTGATATAAATATTTTTTTGGCTAGAAAAAACAAACTTCAAGCTAAATTTAAGATAAACCTTATTTGAAATCAAATAGGTGTAAAATACGCAAAGCAAACTATAGATTATGTTAAATTGCAAAACACTAAAAGTAAACTATGTAAAAATTCAGCCTATAAAATAATATCATTTTAGATTACATAATATCAAGTACTTTGATTTAGATATATCTGTGACAAAGGAATAAGTTTAAAAGGTTCTCAAACATACACTGGTTTGATAAGCATAGAATAGCAACACACAGCAAAACCCTTTGACACAGATACATCTGCTCCATAAGCCAAGGTCACAGCCACATGATTCCTCTGGTTCCAATCAGTTCAGTAGATATGAGCAGACTGAAGGGCAAGATGATAAAGGACTTTACAATCTGCAGTTTTTACTGGCCCTACTACTAAACTTTGTTGTTTTCACCATAGACTTGGTACCTTATCCTTATCGCTGCCATGTTGGTGGCCAGGACCTACTGTGATGTATGGATGATCCAGAACGGCACAATGATTGAAAGGTCAGAGTTTCTGTTCATGCTCAATTTATCATATGAAGTTTGAAAATTAAGATAGTTAAAATTCTGAAATAAAAATTTTTCAAGACATGACCTTAAAAGTATGCTATTTTTCCCATATAGCAGCTGTGACAACCCTAACAGGCCTCTTGTAGAAATCTGCGACTGATTTACAAGAGAACTACAAACAGTGCAGTCTATGAATGTTAGGACAGTGACACATTTTAAACTTTTGCTAGGTACTCCAGCTAGAGCACCTGAGAAGTTGAGCCGTATTGGACAAGCAGATCAGAGAGACAAATTTTTGCAAGCCAAGTGCCATAAATTTTTGTTCTATCTGGATGCCTATGCAAAGATACAAGAGTATGAAATATGATGCTTATTTCAGGATTGGATGCTATCAAGATAAGAGGTGTGACTTTTAATTTATTGGTCTGTCCCTCTTCCTCTAATATTGTAATATGGTAGGTATTAAGTTAGATTTTAAGATAGGTAAATAACATATTAAAAATTTATGAACTTACAAACAGCGTTAGGGTTTGTCAGACTCGTAAATGCTCTTTTCATTTTATAGGCTTTTCTGTAAAGTGATGACAGAGTGAAGTTGTTAAAACATGTAGTGAGAGGAAGGAAGCAGCAGTCCTCTGAGGGTCTACTACTAAAAAAAAAAAAATCATTTATTGAATGTATTTTCCGCAACAGCCACAGAAAAGAAGAATCCACTCAGTTTGTAAGCCCCAGGAGGTTGGACCTCTATAGCTCATGTTAACCTAATTACCCAGTTCACCTAACACCACACTAAATTCTGTTCTCAAATTTAACAATTTAAAGTTTATTTGCGGTTATGGTAATGTAGACTGGCTTAAAAGTATTTGTTATTTACTTTTTAAAACCTACTGAAACCACTGTTCACTGGTAAACATTTTACCAGCTGTAGGCTTTTATTGTAAAACAGTCACCTTCAAAGCTGATTTGCCTGTTACTTGCCTTATGAAACCCCTATTTCTTTTCTTTCTAAAAAAAATCCAAAGAACATTATGGAAGAAAGCAGATGAGTTGTGATTAATACAAAATTATTACTATGATATCAACTACATGCAAAATTGATCAGAACATGCAATGTTTAATGTAGTTTGACCACATTTTTTTGGCCATGCTAGAACAAAGACACAAAACTTTTTAGGTTCAGTTAGGGATAAACATTACATCAAGCGCCCCCAAGATCATATTGTTGTGGTCTGTCAGCCACTGGCAATATGCCTCCTGCTCTGGATATATTTTTAAGATGATTAACTGTTTTGGTGTGGTTCTGGAGATAAGACATATCTATGAACTAGTAAAATTTCCTTAATTGCCATTTCACATAAGGTCTACCAATTAAATGAAAGTTGTAGTCCATTCATACTACACAAACATATGACTAAAATATAAATATTTGACATAATACAATACATTAAAGGGATTAAGTTTAACATTTTGCGAAGGTATCTTACATATATTGTATTTTGCATTACAAACCACCTCAAAACTGAAACTAAAGTATAATTTAAAAAATAAAACAAAGAAAACCGACTAAAAGTAAAATAAAGTTTTAACCTGGCTATGTTCTGTAAGTTTTTTACATTCTGGTGTCTGCATTTTGTGTTGGGTAGATTTTTTTTTTTTTTTTTTCAAATTATATGTATCTCCATGTCAATTACAAATTAAAACGCATCTGGCCTTTCTCTGAATGTTGTTGTCCTAAGTTTGTAGCCTTAAAACACAACTAATATTGAGCAGTTATTGCCATATACCAATAATCTGACCAGTATACATATGTTAATCTTATGAATTTATCTTTAACAGTCAGCATTTAAAAACATCTAATGTTTTCTGCTTGTTCAGATTTAAAGTCATTCACAGTTTAAAAACTTTAAAAAAGCTGAGGCCAGTTCAAACCAACATCTTATTATGTTCTGTTGACTTTTTCAAATCAGAATGAAAATGAGCTGTGTGTTCAGTCATGCATTACTGTTTCTTTGGAGGAACTGATGACAATTTTTGATTCCCTACAGTGGTATTATAAGCAGAGACATGAGTCTGTTCAAGAGGCACTTTTATTCCTTCATATCTGTCATACCAGGGGTAACTGTCCTGCACATGGTTATCAATAAAATGGAAAACCTAGCTCTAGCTACTAACAGTGTGGTTAGCATTTTGTGTTGTAAGAGTGTTGTGAATGTTGTGCTTTTCATTCCTAACTGGCCTGTCTATATTTCCTTCCAAGCCATAACGATCATCTGTGGTTTTTATTCTGCAGTAAAATTAATATTGTATATATTTATTAATTAAATAAAACATTATAAGTCCATTAACGTGGACTTTAATGCAGTTTTTATTATGGCACTGCAGTCTATATTTCTGTAATAAGAAAAGCTTTGTTGCAGTTAGATTGTAACCTGTGTCTAATTAAATTTTCAAAATTTTTATTGATATAGATACAATTAAAAGTGATTTAGATACTAATATGATAGTAAAGCATATCAGATTTGATAGTATTTTTATAGCTGGACACCAAACTTATTTCAAGTCACACGCCTGTATCACTCACAGGCATTGGAAATTGTCCAAAAAGTCAATGAACTATCAAAAAATATCATGAAAAATCATGAATTAAATGATGTGTGTTTATTTATGTGTGGACTTCACTGTTGCTGTTACTTGTAATTAAAATCCATATTTTTAAAAGTCATAAAAAATCATAAAAGATGATCTTAGTTTTAGCTGTACCACAGAAAAAGGAAATTATTTTTAACAGTCTGAGAATTTGTCCCTCTTACTGTCTTGGCAATGTTTCTTATATTGTGTATGTTGTGGTTTGCAGTGCAATTATTGGCCGCTCGACAAAAGATTTCAAGACCTTCTTGTTCAGCTTTATCAAATTCATGCCACTTGTAAGTGTCTTTGTTAACATTTTGATTTTTCTCCCTCATGTCTAATCCTAATTGCTGTTGATGAGGTGTGATTGATAAGTTCTTGGCCTAAGGTAGAAGAAGTCAGTTTTAGAAAACCTAGTAATTATTTGTCAATATGGCCCCCTTCTACACACTTGGTCCTGCAGATCTGGAGTGATGGATCCCCTTTTGTAGAAGTGCTGACTTTACTACTGTCAAAATGGTGACCTCTGAGCTTGTCTTTTTCTTGATTGGAAGGCAAGTCATTAATTCACTTACCTTTGCTTTATTATTTGAGAAGCTCTTTGATTATGGATGGACAGTTTATCTATTAAGATACAAGCATGACCCCTTAGCTGCATGGAGACTATAGTTCTTTACCCCTGTGGAATAAAAAAATACACAAATTATTCACACTGTGTAGATCCTGTTCTCTGTCTTTGTGTCTTTTTCTCTGCCTTTTCTTCTCCATGCACCTTCTTCTGACCAAACAGTGACCCCCTATTCCCTAGTCTATTATTATGCATCACAGTGTCAATATTTAATTTTTTAAGTATTCCCCCACCAAACCCTCACCCTTCCTATTTTTTTGTTTTAATATCTCTGCTGTTTTTGCACTTCTTTTGTAGTTATCTGTAGACAATAACAAGCTATAAAAAGTCTTGCTATGGTATGAAAAACCTTTTGCCTGTGCACCCTCTGCTGTCCTTTCCCTATGTCTCTACCAAGCTGTGAGAAAGGGTTCCCTGCAATTGTGTTGTCACCATTTTCTTATGAACCCTCTGAGTGACACCTTGACAGTGAGGTAGTAGGTAAAGTACGTAAGAGCTGTATTACTCATCTCTACCCTAGGCCAATTATCAGTCACTCCTTGTGTGCTCAATATTGTTTTGCAACACATTTGTTGTTAAGCATCAGCTTATACTCGTACACATATTTTTGGTTTTTTTTTTTTTAATAAAAAATGTACAGAGAAAACCTGACAGAAAAAACATACATATATCCACCACTGTGCATTTTGTTATTGATTTAATCATTCACTAAGGGCAGCAGTGTGATGTCAGCAGTGTCTTTATTGTGTTTTATTGGATAACAGTGCAGCTTAATAGTACAGAGGAATAAGATAAATGTAAAGTTCCTAATAAATACAAAGTATTTGTAATTAGGCTGTGTAATGTTTTAATTTTATTTATTTATTCATATATACATTTATTTATTGAATAGATTTTTTTGTCTTGTGGAGCAGCATTTTCTCTACTAAATATTCTGCCTGGCATGTTTGTTAATTTCATAGCAAACTCTTCTATTTGAAAAACAAAACACTCAAAAAACATTAGGCATGAATAAAATAAGGTTTCTGAAACCATATCACTTGTACACCCATACAAAGCAAAGAGCTCATGGTAAAGGATGGATACATGTATGTTATGTATGATTTGATCATTTCAGATAGCCTTGGTGAACAACTTCCTGAAGTTGGGTCTGAATGAACTCAAGCTGAGGTTCCGCGAGAGGCTCACAAAGAACTTGTATGACCAGTACCTACAGTAAGTGTTACAGCACAACCAAAGTTATTTTCCTGTCCAATTGGATCTACTGATTATCATCGAACATTTATATACCAGGTTTTGCTTTACAAATTGAATGTCTTGGTTGGGCCAAACCAGTTAACTTTTAGTTGCGGTCAGACTTACAATACGTGCTGCCTGAAAGAAAAAGAACTGCTTTCCCTCTTGGGAATCCAACAATACACAACAGTCACAGTATTAAAAAACTTACACTAACCCTAACCCTAACCCATAGACGAACACAAATTACAAATTAAGCAAATCTTAGGAACATCTAAAAGAAAATCAGCTGATCAAAACCACAACTGAGCGGTGTTAAGTACCTGTTGTTACTTAATATATAGTATGTCACATAAAATTGAAAGTGATGACTTGTTTTACAATATAACCCTTTGAGTTGAGTAATGCATCACTAATTACACAATTTATCTTTCTCACAGTGTTTTTTTCACTCGTGTATACAGTGTCCAGCTTGGTTTAAGTAGTAGCCAGCTGGGGACCTGTTTTTTTTTTTTTTTTAATATGTGTTGGTGGTGGCGTTGGAGGGTTATTAGGGTAAGGATTGGGGTATAGGTATTTCTATATTTTGTCAGATTTCTTTTATTTTATATTAAGTTATTTTATACACCCCAAATATCAAATTGGACCCAAACCAGCCATATCATGTTGATTCAATGTGTGCCTGCATGTATCCATTTACCTGTGCAGGCGAAAATATATTGTAGAAATATATATGACAAAATATGGAAATGTTTGCTTTCTAAACGATTTGACTTAAGGGGAAAATTAGCTGAGAGCTGTCTGACACAATACATTCACTGAGCCTTGTCCCTGTCCAGCGGAATAAATGAATGAATGAATGAATAAATAAATTCTTGTAGTTCAGCCGTTTACGTTTGCGCTGGGTGTACGATAGCAATAAGCCTGCGCCACTGGCGCACGGCAGAACCAGTCTTTAAAGGGAATGAGAGCGGATTCTCCGTTTGGTTCATGCATTTTTGGCCAAAGAAACACCCATGAAACACCTTTGAATTGATGAGATGATTCTACACAGTTGATTGGACTACCGGCTGTGCGCCAGTGGTGCAGAGCAGGATTCCTCTGCTGCTCCTGGAACAAGGTGGCAAAGGTTGATCTGGAAACTCCCCTGAATTAATTTGAAACTTTCCCGGCCCAACTGACGCACGGCAGGGAAAGTGTACGATAGGGCCCAATATCTTAATTTTAGTAAAGTAAACTTGACTTGTTGGAAGAAACCAAATCTTTAAACTTGGATCAGATCACATTAAAGAGCATTGATTTGATTGTTTATGGTCTGACAGTGTAATTATTCTTAGTTTATTGTAATATATACAATATATTATTGTAAAGCAAAATCGTGGATTGGTTGCCTCAGTCAGTAGCTGTATACAAGAATTTGCCTGATTTTAGACTTGTGGCAAATTAAACGGAAAAGTTAGACAACATGCCGACAGCACAGCAGATTAAATTATGGCATTTTACACGTTTATGCAAGTTGACCAGGTGAATTAACAAAGTTTAGGCTTTTTGCGAAAGTTTTATGCACTTAGAGTTACTATGAGCTTAGTTTATGTGCTTGTCTGTGTGTGTGCAGCGGTGACCCACCAAGCAGGGCAGAGATTCTGCAGACTAGATGCAGAGCTGGGGAGAAAACATGCGTTTTTCTTGAAAATTTATCTGCAGAGAACAGCGAACAGAACTAATGAAAAAAAAACACAATCATGCAGGTTCACATAAAAAAAAAAAAATCAATGTTTCTCTGACAGACACAAAATATCAGGAAGTCAAGAGTAGCTGGCTAGAAATGCTTTGATGTCCAGCCATCTAGGTTTAGCCACTAGATTATAATAACACAATGCCACTATCATCTTGACATTATCTAGTCTCTGTGGCGGTGTTAGCTTACCTTTTAATTGTCTTGGACTGGATATTTTTGCTGAAAAACACATTCCTACATCTCACTTAACCCTCTCATTCTTGCATCTGTAATGTTTATTTACAGAGTCTTATAGAGACAGTGAATACATCAAGCTAACTTTTGCCAACAGTGTTACCAAATCTCATTACTGAATTTTTTCAGTACACCAGCACTGAATTTAGAAACACCCTTTAAATGAAAATACAACACAAAACATCTACATGTTTATAATATATGGATTTGAAAGTTGTGGGAGTAGACCTAATTTTAAAATTTAGTCGCGCTGTCTCCAGCAGTGGTCACAAAATGGGACTAAATGGTAAAAGTCTGGAGCCCTACATGACGCTGATTAAAAGCGTTTTTATTTATTTATTTATTTTTTAAAATAATTTTATTGACACAAATTAATCAGCGAGTAATAACTTTATTGGCAGAAAAATGTGAAATTGACACTATGAAGACATTAAGTTCCTAAAAAAGGGAGAGAAATTGAATTAAAGCATAAACTGATTTTATATGTTGCGAATATAAATTTTCTAACTCCTATGTCCTTGAAATTTAATTAGCATTTTCTTTGATCATCCATAGCTGCAGCAAAATGACAGAAATTTACAAGACAGCAGTAAAAGCATAACAGTGTATCCTAGCAACGAAAGCTGCTAGGCGATAACCATAGCAACGGGACTGTTTATGTGAACACACATCACTACCACCAGGCATAATTAAGACCAGGGTTAAGCTCTGTGAGTGCAAGTGACTTAGAATCCACTCTTAAGACTGGTCTTAACTAAGATTGATGTAGGAGTTACAACAGGTTTTAGTTAAGACCAGATGAAGCAACTAGCCCCAGGAGACTTTCCATTTTCAAAGCAACAGATGGCATCATGTAACTCTGTCTCATTGATAGAGCCTTCACATGATACCTGTTGTTTCCCTGAAGGTTTAGGATGAAGGCAAGAGCTCAAAAAATGAGGTAAAGAAAAGTTTGTTGATTGATACTCTTTCTCATTTAAAATGTTAGTGCAATAGTCCATCAAAATTTTCAGGATGCTATTTGTAGATATTACAGTTATTCTGTGTTCATTCAATAATTTTACAACATTTTTTTCCTTTGAAAAGTTCTCAACTACTTAAGAAATTTGACTCACCTTTATGAAGCCCAGCAGCCCAACCTAAGACTGATTGACCTGAAACTTGACACGTGCAGCTTCAACGCGCTCTACAAAAACTCCTCTTGGACCATAAAAATCTGCCGTATTTGACAGTTTGCAGATTTAGATGAAGTGAAAAACAGTGAAGTAACATCATCTTTGTAGATTTTGACTCTACTAACACCAAATTTAGAACACAGCCTTAAGGGATGAACTTACACATTTCAACCATAAATCATTCAGGTTGGGCGAAAAACATGGCTGCTATCGACCGAAGAAAATTTGGTCTTCAGAGGCTTAGCAGTTAATTGACTGTAACTCATTTTCTGTTGGTCAAATCATCATAAAACGTGATAGTGTGGTTTTGAACATGTTCCAGAAGATGTTTGCAAAATTATTTTATAATTGACCAAATGGGGGTTCAACAATTGCAGGAAATGTGTTCTTTAAAAGCCACTGTACAGAATTTCACCAAATTTGGTCTGTGTGCTCTGATGGCAGGTATTAACCAAACCTGAAAGTGCCATATTGATTGATGCAAGTGGGTGTGGCCTATAAAATATTTGCTTACAACTCATGACACCGTTGAGCTATCCTGATCAAACTTAGTAGGAACATCCCTCTCTATGTCCTGAACATCCACACCAAATCTCGCTGACATACATGAAGGGTAGGCGAATGCCAGAACAGTAAGCATGAAACAATTGAAGCTGCTTAGGCCTTGTGATAGCAAATGTGTTAGTGGTTCTTGATTCTGCTTAAAACAGACTGTAATTACTTAAGTGACTTGGTTCACTTTTGTGAGGCCTAGAGCCCTCCAAGTGGTCGCTTCAAACTTGGATCTTTGCTGATTACTTAGGTTGAATGCAAAAGGGGCTTGAACCCTCTAATTGCTTCTTGCAGCTATATATATTATTTTTCTGCCCCATTTACTAAAATTAACATGAGCTGGTATGAGCTAGAAACATGAATGCTGGCACAATAACTGGAAAATGTGTGCATCAGGTTCTGAAGAAATATACAAGGCCATGCCACTCAAACACCTATGTCCGATTGACTTGAAACTTGACACACATGTGCTGCTCAATTTGCTCCACAAAAACCCCATGGGACCATAAACATATTGGACATATTGGATTTTATCTAATTTGCACAAACTGAAAAATTGTAAAGTGAAATCGTCTTTTTGGATTTTGGCTATCCACACCAAATTTGTTAAACAGCCCAGATGGATGATGATACACATTTATAGGATAAATTTTTAAGATCTGTCAAAAAACATGGCCGCTTGAGAGACATGCCCTTTTTGAACTGTTTTCTCTTTTACCCAGCAGTAAGAAGCTCATTACCAAATTTGTAAGATATTTTTCAGAAGACTCACTATCTGCCGACAGTATTAAGAAAGCTTGGGAAAGAGAAACTGTTGTGTTTTCTGACCAACTGTGGAAGACTGCTCTTTCCCGTAT
>JAQMCX010000028.1:4376648-4379723 GCA_029814765.1 Acanthurus leucopareius | reverse complement strand
GCTTTTAATGTCACTTTTTCTGTCGTTAATCACAGCGTTTCTGTTCTCACGAGATCAAGACCTTCTGGAACTGTGAGTGCGAAGTAATGAGCATCTGGCAAACAACAAACTTCAGTGAGTCCGTTTTTCAAGTTTCAAGCTTGATCATCGTCATCGTCATCATCATCATCATCATCATCGTCATCATCATCATCATCATAATCATCATCATCGTCATCATCATCTTCATCTCCAGTGCGGACCAGGCTCCGCCCCAGACGCCGAGCCTCTCTCTCCAGCTGACCCGGGCGAGCGACGGTCTGCTGACTGACAGGAAGGAGAGAGAAAGACAGAGAATAACTTTCCAAACAAACTCTGTTTTCCTTTCACTCTCCTGTCAGAAATAAAAAGTGTATTTACATCAGCGATGGTTCCACATTCCCACCATCAGCCCACAGTGGACTAGAACAAGGAGATGTTTACATAATGATGATGTTTTATATGTTTTTAATCAACCAAATCACATTAATTCATCACTTTTGTTCTCATTACTCATGTTAATTTTTTTTTTTTATTGTAAAAAAGGGTCTTTGAGGAAATTTCAGAAATGCTCCTTTTCATCTCAGACATGTCGGATCAAATTATTTCAGTCGATGAGGATCATTTTTTGTGTTTAGACTTGATTCAAACTCATAGTTGAATATGTGATATAATAGAGATTTAATAGAGAAATCAAAATTAGTATTCAATATTGCTTTGGCTGAGAGGATAAATATGTCAGTTGTGTAAATTCTCACCTTTCAGGATCAATAAATCCATCATTTCTGATGACCAGGGTCGATCTGAGGATGAAGGATGGAAACTCAGTCTTATTTTTTGCTCTGATTCATTTGCTTTAGATTAATCTTAAAAACTTTCTTTTTTGAAATTTTAGCAAATTACTGCAAAAAGGAATTTAAATAAATGTTGGATCGCTCCTTTAATGTACAAGTATAACTTAATTTTTTTTTGATCCACACTACAGATGGAGACTGTTGTTTTCACAGTGTTTCCGGTTCAGTCTTGACTTGATCTTACTCATCCTTGTCTTCGATGTCCAGGAAGTCGAGTCCTTCCCAGTTTCCTGCTGCTCCCTGAACCGGATGATACTGAATATCCAGCTCGATGTAGATCTGCAGAGAGAGAAAGTGACGTCAACCAGCAGCATTAATGTTTAAACCACAGTGATTATCAGGCTGCTCTTACATCAGTCAGACTGAAGTTGGCATCAGTGAGCGGTTCCCGTAGCAACAGCCTCCCCGTGGTAACAACATGCTGGAGACTGACGACCAGTTTACCGAGAAGTCTACACACACACACACAAACACAAGCAGTCTTTTTAAATATGACTATTCCAATAAAATACTATATGTTTTTGTCTATCTTGAGTGTGTGTGTGTGTGTGTGTGTGTGTGTGAGTGTGTTTGTTACCTGTTGGAGAAGAATTTACTGCAGTTGTAAACACTGATGGACAGAGTTTCATCTCTGATAATTTTACCGTAGTGAGGCCAACGGAAGTGCTGCACACACACACACACACACACAAACAAACAAACAAACAAGCAAACAACATAACACAAACAAACAAACAAAACACAAACACAGGTAACTTCTTTTTGTAAAAATTTCTCAATTTATGATTTAAAATGAACCCAAAAAGAAAAATAAGCACAAACTCAAACCACACAAACACGTTTTAAAAACATGGATGTTAATTTTGGGAACATGTGTGACCAAATAATCACATTCAAAAACTTTAATGAGCTCATAAATGGAGGTGACGCAAGTGTGACCACATGACCTTTGTCACATAGCAGGTGGTCATATATGTGGAGGGAGGCTGGCTCATGTATTGTTGACCTTTGACCTCTCCTATATGATCATTTTTCTGAGGTGAAATTTGACTAAATACATTAAACACTGGTACAAAACATCAGCGTTGAGGATCAAACCACCAACCGTGTTGTTATTGTCCAACACGCTGAGATTCAGCTGCTGCATTAAAGTTAAATCAGACAAAATAATTTCTGTTTATAACGAAGAAAAACTAAAACCAGAGGAAGAAGGAAGAGGCTGTTTCTCCTCCGACACCGGACATTTTTCCATACAACCATTAATCATCCTGGCTATGTTTAGGCACACACACACACACACACACACACACAGAAACACCTGGTCACACCTGAAGAACAAACACCAGTCTGACTCAACGTCTGCACACAGATGCATAGTTCAGATAAGAAGGAGTCGCTGCTGTGTTTTCTGCATCAAGAAGTTACTGTAATTAGATAATATGACCCGTCAGCAGCGTTCGGTCAACAAACAGGTGGGGATGTCTTGAAGTGGGTGGAGCAACATATTTTTTTTACCTTTAAAAATCACGATAAAGTTATAAATTGCCTTGAAATGTGCTTTTATGATGAAACCTCCACTTTTCATCTGCTAAAATAAAATCTGCTGTGTCCAGAATATTCAGTATATAAAAGTGCATCATAATTACTGTCAAGATATTTTGAGTTTATCTGTTATTTCGCTCTTCAGGTCTGTTTTGTGAGGCTGCACTTTGTCATAACGGTGCTTTTTCCAGCTAAATGCCAATGCAAACATGCCTACATGTTTACAGAGATCATGTTAAAGTAATGACATCTAACAAGTATTGTGTTCACCGTTTTCACCGCCTTAGTTTAGCTTGTTAGCTTACCAGCTGGAGAACAGCCGGGGCTGATGGGAAAGTTGTAAGTTTTGCAGGTTTTGGGTCAAAAATCAAAGGAAGATGGTGGAATTAGTTGGAAAGTCAGAGGATCATCAAAGTTTCATAGTTTCCTCCTCTAACTGTAATTTTTTCTACAGAAGTTCATGGAAAAACTGTTTGTGTGTTGAAACATTTTAATAACACTAAACAAAAAGTAAAGTGTTCACTCAAAGTCTTAATTATTCATCCTCCTGGGATCATAAATGTGCTAAATGTTAAGTAATCTCATTATCATCAGATTATCTCAGATTGTATCAGTGTGACAGGTTGACAGAGCCAAACATTCTTCCTCTTTTGGTTGTTTT
>JAQMCX010000028.1:4366648-4371648 GCA_029814765.1 Acanthurus leucopareius | reverse complement strand
TAAATCAGCAGTGGATTTTAAAAAGATAAACGCTTGTTTCCACACATATTTGTTGTGTGTCTGAAGAAAATGTAAAACATCAAGTGCTCCAATGCAAAGGAGTGTCTTTATTTTTGCAGATTTTCGCAGTTTGTTTGCTGCAAAAATGAAAGAAGGACTTTTGCAAACACATTGAAAGCTAAAAGGAATGAGAGAGCATCTGGTCGATTGGCATTTGTTAACAGAACTATGTGGAAACGATGCATAACTGTGGCTTTATGGCTGTAAACTTGAATTTTGACCCATTTTGACACAGTCAGTTGCAAAAAGTTTGCTCTTTCAGAAAACTGACTAGACTCTGTGAATAATTTCCTACAGAGTTCAGTCTTGGCCTGCATTACATGATAAGAGATAACTTCAGGTAACTTCTGTTGTGATTTAGTGCGATAAAAGTTTAGCTGAACTGGACTGTGAGGGTGTGTTTGTGTGTAATCGGGTCACTCCAGTTTCCCAGGTGGGAGGAGCCACATTAATCAGGAAAAAAGTCTTTGGTACAGAAAAAAAGCCTGACTGAGGAACAAATCCTGCACTTGAAGTCAAGATGGAGGCACCAACAAACCCCAGAGAGTCCTTAAAGAACAGTCTGGGAACATTCAGGCTGAAGCAGCAGAAGAAGAAGAAGAGGAAGTGTGCAAACAGGCTACAATGAAGATTATAGTAAGGCTAAAGTTTAATAGTAAGGCTAAAGTGTTAAAGCTATGATATAAAATATTTTATGTCATTCATGATATAATTTTCCAGCATTTTGAGCAAAAGCTAAGTGCAAAGTGTCAATACCTGATAATACAGCTGATCAGAGCCACACACACACACACACACACACACAGCTGGTACAGGGTGCGCAGCATCACCATGGTAACATCACTGGTTACAGTGTGAACCTGCAGCTGCAGTTCCTATAATGTCCACTAGATGCTGCTGCAATACAATTAAATGTAACGAAGTAAATAGGAAAACTTCCATCTCTTAGACCGGGGGGGGGGGAACCTGCGGGCCGGGGGCTGCAAACAGTCAGCAAGACAGTTAAATATTTGCTATGATGCTAAAATTTAATTGAAAAAAGAGGATTTGTGAAGAAATGCCTTGTTTCCACCACAGAGCTGCTGAAACAAGACAAGCTAAATTGATTTAAATTGTCAGTTTTACTGGAAATGAAAACTGGAGGTGGAAATCTGTAACACTCTGCAAAAAAACAAACGTCTTCTAAGACATCTGAATATGCTGAGAGTGTGTGAACGTCCTCCAGGAGTTTGGCACAAGGATGCAGGACATGAACTTATTTGCTACACAGTTTAATGTGGAGCTGATGTGTCTGACTGACCCACATCATGAAGAGAGCAGTTGCATAAAAAAGCATCAGAACTGAAACCACACACCTAAATAATAATAAAAAAAAGGCAGTTTCAGCCACAGAGGTTTGTGTGAAACCTGCGTTTAATTATTCAGGTTGGCCCGTAAAAAAATGGCCTTAATATTAAAGGAGTTCCCCATCCTCACTCCACAAAACGTCAAAACAGTTTTTTTTACTCTCAAGAGCTTCTTCTGTCACTATGGCAACAACAGCAAAGACTAAGTGAGGAGCCAAAATGGCCGACACCTTTTTTCTGTGTGTGTGTGTTGGTGTGTGTGTGTGTGTTTGTGTGTGTGTGAGTTTGGCTCTGTGATCTTTAGACACGTTTTTTTTTTTTTTTAAAAACACGTGATTTGCATAGTTAGTATGGAAGCAGCAGTATGAAATCAATAATCAATCACCTAAACTACATCGTTATAATTCGACTCACTGAAGATAAAAATAAGAAAAAAAATGATACAAAAAAAGAGATTTAAAAAAAAAAAGGGAATGGTTGCTTATGGCATTTGATTGGCCCACAGCTAATTGCTGCACTCTGATTGGCTGAGATTCCATGCAAAACATCAGGTTGGTCCTTAAAAGGGTGAGAGGGGAGCAGAGGGGCGTGGTCTTATCCTGGAATGAAACGAGGGCACAGGAGGGCACAGGTGGGCACAGGTGTGGTTTGGGCTTTTTTGTGGGGGCGGGGTTTAAGATTTGGGGGCAGCTGGTGGTTTGGTGGGTTCAAGGCCTCTCATTTTGAAATAAGACACCAGCTGGTTGGGAACCTCAGCGAGGACAGACTGAGCCAGAGCCGAAGCAGGAGCCTGCAGAGAGAAAGAAAGAGAGAGAGAGAAGTCTTATAATTCTGTTTTCAACAAAAGTCAACAGAAAAAATAAAAACAGATGGTGGATTTTGTCTCTGATCACTTAAACTTTAAGCACATCAGGAAAGAGACTTTTCATCGCTGGTATCCACAGAATGAAAGACGACATTAGAGGTGTAACAGCTCTGAAACTGGAGCATCGACCCTCATGGCATCAGTTCGTGGTTTCATCTGCATCACGTCCGACCACCAACCTGCTGCCACTGCTGCTCTCACATCCGGCTGAGCCTCATCGCCGCCTCGTTAAGTTTCAATACTCAGACCAGCATGTGACAAGAGATTCGAACCAGAGTTGCAAAAGGCTTTGAGCTTTCCTCTGGATTTAAAAAAACATCTGTGTTTTTTTGGATTATTTTGCAGCTGCTGGTTGGGAGCTTCAGTTCTGCGTCACAGGAAGCCATTTTTTTTTTCTCTTTTCATCTGATGTTTTACTCTCACAGGAGACTCATTACCACAAACATGCAACCAACAGGAAACATAGAAATCTATTGATTAAAAAGAATTTAGCAAGTAAGACTGCACAGCTGTTCTCTGAGGATGAGCGTGCACACACACACTCACACACAAACACACACTTAAACACACACAAACACACACACACTCACACACACAAACACTCACACACAAACACACACACTCACACACACTCACACACAGACACACACACACAAACACACACACACTCACACACACAAACACACACACTCACACACAGACACACACAAACACACACACACACAAACACACACTCACACACACAAACACACACACACACTAACACACACACACACTCACACACACAAACACTCACACACAAACACACACACACACTAACACACACACACACAAACACACAGCCTTACATCTTTGAAATTTCTGAACGGGACAAACTGCACGATGTCTCTGGCGACCGCCTCCCCCACCGTCGACCTCAGCACGCCGTCGTCTCCATCCAGGAGCTCCATGGCCTTAAAGTCCGCCGGCCCCACCCCCACGATGATGATCGACAACGGCAGCCGCGACGCCCGGACGATGGCGTCTCGGGTCTGATCGAAGTCAGTGATCTCACCGTCAGTGAGGATGAGGAGGACGAAGTATTGCTGCAAAGAGACACAGACGCGGGTCACAGTGTGTATTTGTGTGTGTGTGAAATGTTTTCTTGTGTGTGTGTGTGTGTGTGTGTGTTCTCACAGAGGCGCTGTTGCTCTGCGCGCCACTGGCGGCGATAGAGGCGACGTGATTGATGATGGGAGAGAAGTTTGTGGGTCCGGAGAGTCTCAACTGAGGCAAAACCATCCTGTAGGCTTCAATGATCCCCTGAACACCTGAGAGACACAGAAAGGAGGCAGTAAATATAAATATTTTACATACTTTTTATTTTATATACTTTTTATTTTATATACATGTTGAACAGCTGAAACAATTCAAGCAAATATGGAAACAATGAAGACTTGAACTTTGGGATGAATGGGGGTGACTGAATTCTCAATATTTCTTAAAAGGTGCAATTTTTTTCACTTCAGAATTGTTAATAAAGTAAGATTTTGAGAAGATTTTTTAGTGTGTGTGTGCATGTGTATGCGTGTGTGTGTGTGTGTGTGTGTGTGTGTGTGCATGTGTGTACCTTGGCAATAAGGGTTAGTTGGTTGGAAGTTGAGGGCAAACTCATGATTCGCTGCCTGCAAGAACAACAACACAACATTCAGTCAACCTGAAAAACTACAAACTTTACCGTGATGGAAAGCTGGTGTCGTTATTTCAATATTCAGATTCTTTATAGGGTCATTTGGTTCAACAGAATCACAAAAAAAAAGATAAATGACGTCACGTTTTAGAGATCAACAGAGCCTTTAGAGGGCTGTATTGTGATTGGCTGGTTTAGAGAGCTGACCTGGTAATCTGGAGGCAGTTTGGCTCCGAAACCGAACGCTGGAAAGAGTTTATCACTGAAACAAGAAACACACACACACACACAAGAAAAATACTGTTAAAGTCACATGAATAACAGGAGGACAGTTTTAAATGTGAGATTTAAGGATTAGGGTGTAGCGTTTGTAAGGGTGTAGGTTGTTGGAAATACAGTGTGACATTTAGGGTGTATCGTTGAGATGCAGGAACGCTGGCATTGCAGAAGGTGGAGTGTTCGGGTGTAGATGAAGAGTTTAGGTTTTCAGGTGCAGAATAACAGTTTCAGAGAGAAATTTAGAATTTAAGGTGGAGGATTTTTAATTTAGGTTGTGTGGTTGTGTGGTGGAGGATGTGGACTGTGAGTGTAGACTCTCTGTGAGATAAAGGGTGTAGGAATAAGGGCGTAGAAACCGAGGTTTAAGTTGCAGTGGTCACAGTGCGGGTTGTAGCACTGAGTTGAGTTTGAGTTGTGGGGTTTATGGGTTAGAGGTGTAGGTCTTGTGTCTGTACGGGTTATAGTGTGTGTTTTGAAGGTGTAGGTCGTGTGCGAGTGTGTACTGACGTGTCGTAGTCCTGGACCACCTGACCCACAGACCACAGAGCGGACAGGTACTGGTTCAACCCGTCTGGACTCATGTAGTGGAGAGAGTTGGGCGAGCGAGGATCGCCGTTGGAGCCGGTGAAGTCGATCCCCACCTACAGAGTTCAGACAACATCCATTCATTCATTAATATTCATGCATTCATTAATGAAATACATCATAGATAGATAGATAGATAGATAGATAGATAGATAGATAGATAGATAGATAGATACTTTATTGATCTCCAATGAGA
>JAQMCX010000028.1:4339681-4365903 GCA_029814765.1 Acanthurus leucopareius | reverse complement strand
AAAATAAGAATAAAAATAAAGTAGAATAAAGTCAAAAACTGATACCTCCTATATAAATATATGTGTGCATAAATATAAATATACATTGCAGTTGTGCATAGTGACAGTGTGTAGCATACAGTTGTGTAATGGGCAGTTTGTACACACTTAAAGAGATCAACATATAGATGTGTGTGATAAAGTGCGTGTGTGTCCTGTTAATATAATCTACATGTGTTTTAACAGATTATGATCCGTGTGACAGGCCTGCAGACTGCGTATGTGTTTGTTGTTGTTGTTGTTGTTGTTGACGTACGGTGAAGTTGATCTGGCAGCCTCCCATCACGTAGTCCAGGAAAGTGTACTGAGTCACCAGCTGCAAACACACAGAAGCACAAAGACACGTGTGTGAGTGACAGATTCACTCAAACATCTGTGTGTTAATTAAAAAACACACTTCAGGTGACGATTACACACAAATTCATGGTGACACCTACACTCTATTATCTGTCAATCAATAAAAAAGTACATGCACAGTAACGTTTTTCTGCCCTGAACAGTGTCTGCAGGTTGCATTGCTTCCTCTGAGGCAAAGCCGCTCAGTTCAGGTTAAATATTAATCAGATGAGGAAAAAAGATGAGGAACCTGTTCACAGACTGACAATATTTCTTTGACAGCTTCACAGAACAGTTTACAAAGCAGAAACTCCCAGCAGGGAACTCTGGGTAATGCGGTCTCTACCTTGCAGCTCTTCACAGAGACGACTCCAGAGTTCTTGTAGCTCTTCTTCTTCTTCTGTTTCTCGGGGTGGATGCAATCGAACTGCACCTGGAGAACAAAACAGACTGTGTAAATGACCTCTGACCTCTGACCAGCCAACAAACAGATGTGAAACATTTATAACCGCTGAGCTCACCGGTGAGCCATGTGCTGCTTTCTCCATCTCAGACACTTTAGTGGTGAAAGAACCAATTAGATCATGAGATCCATCGCTGTCGTGATCGGAGCAATCCACCTGCAGGAGGAGGAGATGTCATGCAACGGCTGTTAAGACTGAAGGTGTATTCTGATTGGTTGATTTGAACAGAGGTGGATTCCGAACCTTCAGCTGCCTCTCGAGGTCGCTGCTGCAGAACGTCTGGAGAGGAACAGTGAACTTCTTCCAGGTGGGATTCAGATTGTTCTTCACAACCTACGTACACACACACACACACATTCAAACCTTATTATCATTATAATGTTCACCATCATCTTCATCACAGCTACATTATGCTGTGTGTGTGTGTGTGTGTGTGTGTGTGTGTGTGTGTGTTAGTGAACTAAATCATTATAATTTCAGACCCTAAAAGTGAAAACATTTTTTCTGATATTTGCCTGACAAATTTTAATTATTTCACTACAACATGTAACATGTGTGTGTGTGTGTGTGTGTGTGCACCTCTGTCCTGTGGACCAGCTGCCACCTCCCATCGTCTCCCTTTTTGAAAAACTCCAGGAATGGATCAGACTTCCCGAACGTGTCCTGAACGGAGAAAAGACAACACGCTGCCGTCTCATTACATGTTTCAAAGTCGGTCTGTTCAACACATCTGAGTGTTTAAGGAAACAGTTTGCAGTCTTGTTTCTCCAATAAACTAATCTCTTAAATGTCATATTATCGAGAAACCTAGTCTGAGGATTAGAGAAACAGCCTGTTTTGGCTTTTACAAGCATGCACATGAATGACTATAATTTAACAATAAAAAGCTGCAGTCAATCTGGTCTTCCTTTAAGAAAACAGGCTCACACTGCATCAAAAAGAAAGATGTGAAGTCAAACTCCATTTACAAAGAACTGACAGGTAATTTTAACAGGAAGTTCTCAAAAATAACGTTTTCATGAAGGTGTTGCAGAAGTTGACAGCTTCTGATTGGAGGGCGTTACAGAAGCTTCATAACCACTGAACAGCACAGGATACAAATGTAGTGCAACCTGATTAGTGAGTTAATAAGAACTTAGAAAGGCCGTCGTACACAGATAAACACATTCCTGAAGAGAGAGTGGTGATAAACGAGAGCATGAAGAGTGAGATTTAAAAGAAAACAATGAGGGAAATTGAGAAGATGAAGAGGAAGAGGAGCAGAGTCACCTTCTTGTCAAGGTTTTTAGCTTCCAGTTCCAACACAACGGCTCTGTTGTCTTTTATCTCCTCTGATGTGATCTACACACACACACACACACACACACACACACACCAAGTCTTTACTTCACAATAATCACAATATTGTTTTAATTGTTGCGTGATATGTAGCTTGATAACAATGATCTGATGGTATGTTAATCTATTGAAATACAATACTATTAATCTACAACTATTAATATACAATAACACACACACACACACACACACACTCACACACACTCTGTACTTACAGTGATGGTCCCTTTCCCGGCAGGTTTGCCTTTCTTCAGCTGCAGAGGTCTGGTCAGAGTTTTGCTGGAAACAATCTGAAACAAACACAGAGGAGTTTGGTTTTCAGCTGAATCCATGACGACAGATTCTCATCCTATCAAGACTGATGTGACAGCAGCAGATAAACAAACAAACAAACAAACAAAAAAACCCAATATAAACAGTCTTACAACTCAGACACAGTGTTGGGGTTACAGTTTGTCCAGCAGAGGGCAGTGTAGGCATCATAATTCTATTCAATTCCTTTATTGTCATTCCACCATGTGCCTGTTTTAGACTGGTACCTTTTTGCTTCTTTATAACTTTGCAAACTGACTATTTCATCAAAGATTTCTGATAAATAAAATAGCCCTTTGTAAGTATTGTAATCAGTGTAAGCCCTCACACCATGTGACCACGAGTCTGCAGCCTGCCAACTCTGTGGAAACCGTCGGCAGTATTGTGAAAACAGCCTCACTGAGAGGAGTTTACTCATTGATTTCTCTTAAATCAATGATGAAAAACATGCTTCTACTAAGTTTGGTATGATCTGGTTAGTACCTGTCCCAGTGTTACTTCCACCCCTCCCAGGTAGTCGTCATCGCCGAGGTCAGAGGTGGAGTTGTCAATATCGTAGACCCCCAACTTCAGGTTCTGGACCGTCTCAAAGTGATAATCCACTCTGAGACGCTGACTGAAGGACGGACTGGAGGTGTTCTTCAAACGCTCAGTGCGACCCAGCTGGAAGAACGACAAAGAGATGATGTTGAATTGATCAGAGACAATTAAAAAACAAAATAAAGACGTGTGTTTCCTGACGTGTGACCGCCATGTTACCTCCGTCCATTTGTCTCCTCCTGAACTCTGCAGCAGAACGCACAGAGGATCAGACTTCGATCCCACATCTTTATCCAGCAGGTCAGTGCAGGAGACACACAGCTCCACCTTAGACACACAGTCCGCCATCTGAAGGGGGGGCAGAGAGAGACCACTTCAGACCAGGTTCACATGCTCTTACAGAACAACTTCAGTATCATTACAGATTGCAGAGCTTTTCACATTAAAAGCATCTAATGTCTGTGACTGAAAACCAAACAAACTGGTCAGAAAACTGTTCAAAAAGCAGAGATCAGATCATAAACTGAATAAAGCGATCGTGTGAGCTTCAGTTTCGACAGACAGCTGAGATCAAAAAGTCAGGCTCTGTTTTCACAATAGGAACTACAACAGAAACACAAAACACTGTAACGGTCACTTCTGTTTTATCTCCTTTGAGGAGAAGTGATGATTTCTACAAGATACTATTTTTTCAGTCGGCAAACAAGAAAAAAAACACACTTCTGTTTTGCTCTCCCAGGATAAGATGAAATAACCTACACTGTCATGTTCCTCCCTGCCTTTTTTATTATGCATAAACTGGAGCTCTCGTTGTTCCATATGCTGCACTTTATTGCTTCCCAACAAACAGAAAACACAACATAAATTTTAAGCCTGAGCAGAAACAGTGTTCAATTTATATCTGACACACAGATTGTGGCTCTGCTCGAGTAAAACCACATCCAGGTGCCTTCAACAGCAAGAACAGGAACTCCGACCAACACAAGCCGCCACTAACTATCACATCAGCTACAGACCTGACCTGAGGGACGTCAGATCGAGTTAAAGACAAATGGACATGAGAATCAGAGCAGAAACTCAATTTGGATCAATCAGTCCAAAGAAAATAAATGATTTGTGATGTGAAAAGCAAAAATTACACTATTATTTAATTCTAACATTTCTGAATTTGACATTTTCAGTGCAATTTTGGGCTTCTCTTTGTTTTGGAATTGAATATTTTTGGGTTTTTGACCTGGTTGGTTAAAACAAACAGTGGGAAGAAGCCACTTAAGTTCCCTAACATTAACTCATAATTAATTTCTTAAGATTCTTCCAACCGTCTACAAATGGGAACTTGAGATCTTTTCCGTTAAGTGAACTTTACACTCCGGTCAGTCGGTTTAGATAACGTTTTATGACGGAGCAAACTTATCATTTCCACATGCAAAGGAGGCTGTCAGTCCTTGAACAGAAACTGGACAAGCTGACAGAGGAATCTCCTTCATCAGCAGTTATAAACTGGGGCTTGGCACTTTGCACAATGTAACCCTGAATAAACTCTCACAGGCAGTTGTGGTCACTCACTGTTTTTTTGTTGTTTTTTTTTGTCTAAATGACAAAAAAGTTAAAATAGACCAAAATATGGCAGAAAGTGAAGTGATGGAAACTCTGAGATCAAATAATAATAGTTTTTTCAAGCAAAAAAACATAAGAAAAGTTACAAAATGTTATTTGTCAGACCAACGATGCAAACTTTACAATAATGTAAAAACAAAGAAAAGCAGCAAATCCTCACATTAGAGAAACTGCAAGTAGAGAAATCTATAAATTTTGACTTATAAATTATTTTAAAGAAGGATTACTGATCATAGTGTGTCCAAATGTCGTTAGGACGGACGTTTAAAACTTCTGTCACTTTGTTAAATAAAGAGTATTTCACAAAGTTGCGTAATTTTTTTTTTCCTAACCACAACCACGCCTAAATCTCACCAACGAATTTTTATATCTGATATAAAAACTTCACATTTATTTCCAAAACTCTGCTGAGATCTTCCAAAAACATCTGAATGTTTTATTAGGTACTGATGCCTTCAGGTGACTGGACTGAACTATTTTCTCCTTCGATTGAATGACCTGCGAGCAGCACCTGAAGGCAACACCAGCATGCGACTGAAAGATTGACAGAGGCTGTTAAACCAGTTAGCCAGTTAATCCAGAAAAGTAAACACACAGTTACTACCTCTTACTTCACACACATAAACACACACACCCACACGGAATCGTGTCAAAATAAACTTGGTAAATCACCTTATCAGATCCATTATATTTTATCGTTTTTCAGACCACAGGATCAAACACCAAGGCGGAGGCAAAATACTCACCGTACGAAACAGGAAACGCCCCTTTTACAGTGGTAACAGAAAATGAGAGTGCAATGACAGTTATTGGATCAATGTGTCCGAGTTTTCACTGAGATAAACAGCAGATGAACTTTGTCTTGTAGCTAAAACAGAAAAAGTACAGCCGTTCGTCTCCGTCCAGCAGCTTTAGGAAACAGGGAGCGGCTCACCGACAGAATGCACTCTGATTGGACAGGCAGCTACACACTAAAGTTCTGATTGGACGAGACGACTATCAGTCACGCCCTCTGGGCTCCTGTTGAATGGATGACGTTCTAGCTTGCGTAAAAGCAGCGGTATCGTAGAGAACACATCCGCTCCAAGTCCTTCAGAATAAAAGCGAGATCACAACAAATCCTTATAAATTAATTTCGTGCAGCAGGACTGGCAATAATCAATAAATTCATAGCAGCTGCTCTGTTTCTATTGATCACTAACACAAAAATACCAATTACTGGTATTTATAAAGAAACTCCTTAGTTTACCAACCATATTTCAATAACTTCTAAAAAAAAAAGTTTGAAGTTACCTGAACCATTAAGCCAGCAAAAAAGGTGAAAACTCAAGTAAGGCTGATAATACAAAGCACAAGATTTGTTATCCTCTTTGAGAGGTAAGTGTTGCTGTGCCAGAAATCCCTACATGGCTTCCTTGAAGCAAATAACACAAAGAAGATACCAATAAAACAGGGAATGAAATTAAATCATGTAGGATTAGAGGAATTAAAAAGGCTTTCATGTGACCTTGGTAAAGTCCATGGTCCCTCCAGTCTTTTATTCTAACCCAATAAAACTGAGGTTGCTCATTCCAGTCTAAAAGTCTGTAGTCCTCAATTGTTATTCTTTACCATTGCATGTATGTTTCTGGGATTTCCAGTGCAATGATTAAGCTTTTTACCAGTTAAGAGAGTGAACACAAGAACATGAACTACAGTTCTTGATGACTTTTAAATGTTTTGACTGAACAATCACATAACTGACCATTTCAAGAGTTTACTAAACATAATAATTATGCTAGAAATGTTTTTAATTAGCAACAACATCCATTTAGAAGGACTCACATATGACCAAAATGCCCTGTAGATACTAGTGAGTGAATTTCAAGTGAAGATTCTTTAGCCAAAGTCCTTTTATTCCAAGGACAAGAGTGAACTTGCACACACACAGTTCAAGTCTGGTATAAAATACATTTCGGTGCTTTAATGTTGAAGGGCGAGCGCACAAACCGGAAGTACTGCTGCTGAGGCAAAAAAACATTTCAGGTGTATGATGAGTCATAATGAGCAGTACAGGGATAATCCAGAAGATGACAGAAAAGTCTCAAAAAGTATAAATTAGAGAATGAGCAGTGGAGGAACAAAACAAACTGGCCACAGAAAAAGCCAAAATCCTCAAAGAGAACAAAACAGGTTCATTTTATTCATCCTTTGCAGCAGAACCACGGTGGAGTAAGAAAAAGCAGCTGTGCATCACATCACAAATGAGAAACAATACAAGAAGGACACAAACACATAAAAATAGTCCTGAAGATAATAAAGAAACTTCATTTACAGAACCACAGGTTTGTGTTAAACCCTGTAAATCCAATTCAAACACACACACACACACACACACACACACACACACACAAGCACAAAGACAACTCATGCCTCCCTTGTCTTTGTCATTATCATATCCTTATCCTCAAAAGATCCATGTTCCTGAAAAAAAAGCTTATATTCTTCATTGAACTCTCCAACACGAGACCCCCACTGTCTCCATACACAGAACTTCATTTTATTTTATAGTAGAGACAAACAATCCCAGATATCTCAGATTAAATTATAAAGAACGCCGCTAAAATTGGGTAGATTTAGGTTCTCAAAAATGTTATACAGTTTTAATGGGGAACTAGAAGAAGGGTACACAAAATTTACTGAGATACTGAAATTAACTGAGGTACTAAGATACTTTAAGGGAGAACAGTGGTTATTTAATTCTTTCAATTATTCTGTATTAATTTAGAAATTAAATTCAACATAGGGATAAAACTATATCATTTAAATCTGATTATCTAATCCTTCATCAGCTCTTCAGTTGAAAAGGAGACATAACAGTCAGGAATGGACAGAGTTACTCCCCATTTCAGGACTAAAAGCACTAAAAGCTATGGTGAGAAGAGTTTATAAACTAAAACGACAGTTTTATTAATCTTTTTTAAAATAATATCTTGAAATAAATAATCAAACCACCATCTCTTGTCCAAACACTGGATTCTACAGGCCACTATCTACCATGTGAATAACTAAATTTTACATTTATTATTTGCTAGCCACCACAAAGATCCTTAAAACTACCATAGATTGGTCAAAACATCTTCATGCCACCATCTGCTATTTAAATGTAACCATCTACATCTCTCAGTCTCAAGGTCAGTAACTAACACTTACTTGCCACAACATAGTGCTTAAACACTATCATCTACAGGTTAAAATAGTGTAGTATCTTATGTAGCAGTGCTGTATAGATGAAGAAGTTTATTACAAAGAAGCACAGTATCGATCAGGCATTCCCGATTGCCTGAGAGACGATTCAAAGCCAATGTGAATCTCTCCCGTACATCTCAAACACCTCACTTATATAGGTTTTGCAAAGGTTTCATCTTATGCACAGATGGACATCATCCACTATTGTTTCACACATGAACCATGCATTAGAGGGGTCCCACTTCCCATAACAGGAAGAGGCTCCAGTATTATCAATCATCTCATCCTTTGGGTGGGTCACAGTGTCCCCAGTACAAAGACGTCTACTCCCTTCGGCCACGATGAAAACATTTCAGATCACATAAGGTTATAGCATAATATACCACAATAAACCATCTACTGACTACCTTGGACCATCTGTAACATATCATGCACCAGCTGTCAACTTCCCTTTTATTTTCTGTTTGTTCAAGGCGTATCTGAGGTTGGTAACGATGATGGTGTACCATCTGCATCTGAATCTGTCACTGTATCTGCTTTTTCTTGTGTTTTAGAGCATCTTTGTGTCTTTCACTCACCTGCAAGTCCTGCCTCTGTCAGTCTATTGATCAGTCAGAGGGGAGAATCTCAGCAGGGGATTGACATCTCAGTGTCAGCAATTAAGATGTCGTTTTACCTCTGACCCACACTCATCCATCCCACCCACACGTACAGACTAACAGGTTACAATCACACCCTTCACAGAAATCAAGTCTCATTGAGATTTTTCTTTTATTCTGATGATTTTTTTTTCCATTTCTCCAAACACGAAGGTCAACAACACAGTCAGCAACACAAACATAAACATCTTTATCAACATCCCATCGTCTAGACAGTGTTTTGCTTCACTTTATTGAGGCCTTTTTTTATAATCTATTTCTTCAAGTAAAAACTGCATGCACAACCAGTTAAACATTATCAGGGTACCTGCCATGAGGTTAACCACTTCCTGAAAGCAGCAGATGGTCCCACGTCAAACAAAACTACTTTCATGATATAAGCAAGTTAGGATTAGAACTGAAAAACTCATAAAAGTGATTGCATGTGTGAACTGAAGAAAAATAAGAGTTTTTATTCGTTATTTTTCTTCAGTCCACAAACATCTTATTAAAAGAATCAATCTAATGAGTCCACCATCTTTCTATTGTTATTTTTGCTTTATTCAAAGCTCAAGGAAGCAATAAGACTATATGTTAAATCCAAATTGGATAGCAGTCAAAGTACAGAAAGCAGTTATTTTTACATTGTGACATTCGTTTAATCAAACTACTCTTATGCACTGACATAAACCTGATAACTAAATCCCTTCCTCAGATAGCTGACTAAAAACCCTTGATATTAGCCTTATTAAGATCAATTACTTTCTCAATAAAATTAAATTAAACTGATTACTAAAGTCTACAATAAGTTTTGCTCTGTAACCACCACAGAACTTAAAGTAAAGTAATGGCAGGAGACAAGGGATACAAAACATTTATTAGCAACCTTAGCAGATCTTAGCTGTGCCAGGAACCACCCGAAGCATATTTGGTATTGACAAGCTCCAGCTCGTCAGTTTTTTTCCGTTTACGACCAGAAACATTGAATCATGTCAATTAATCTTATTAAAATGCACAAGCTTTGACTCCATGTCGGCCTGTCAGCCATTAGCTTCCATGCCTGTCTAGCTGGCAGTGAACTGGCCTGGCTGTTGGCATCAGTGTGGAGGTACTTATGCTGGGAGATAAGACAACCAAAAACGGCACAAGTGATGTGCCAGTGTTCATAGATCGCACTCGACTGAAATCCATTAGACAGATAAGTGGCTCCACAGAACAGATATCAGCCACTGTTTGATTAAATAATGAAGAAAACATAGAAAGCTTAGTTACTAACAGGAACAGTGGCTTTATATTGGCTCATCTGTTTCTATTCTTTGGCCAAGTCTCACATAAAAAAGCTGTGATAACTTGAGGAACAACCTGGAGCCATTTACAGGATCAAAGTTTAATTTGAACTACCTTATATTGCTCTAAAAAAATGTGGAATTGAAAGTCATTTCAATTCCAAACAAAACACAGTCTTTCCATTGCATGAAAGTAACAAGTGATTCAGTTTCTCAAATGAACCAATTAATCCGAAAGCTTCCATCATGAGGCAGTGAAGACAGACAGAGAGGGCTGATCGCAGGTGAGTATCAGTAATGTCCTTTTATTAGCCAAAGCAAAGGAGACTCCACATCATGTATGGTTATATGATCAAACAAGTTTGTTCACACTGACAATAGAAACAAAAAAAAGAGCTTAAAGGTGAAAACATCCAAAATACTATCAAACATACATACAACAAAAAGCTACCAAACTAAAAAAAATGCTACAGACTCAGCGCTCTACAGTCCAAATACCTTTTGAGCATGCGCTGCAGAGAGGGAGAGGTTGATCAAACACAGCAACATCAGAAAAATGTGACAGAGAAAACAGATCCAGCGAACAAAAGTTATTATTTACAAAATAAAACACGAGTCAAATATCTGTCCATCCCACATCCTCGACATATCAACGAAGCACTGTTGTGTCAGCCTTTTACAGTGGCTACAGAGCATGATGCCAGTATATTTTTTTTTTACCATAACACAGGGCATGTCAACATTTCACCATAGCAACAGGGCATAAACATTTGATCATGGCAACATAGCTTTTTAATCATAATTTTACCATAGCAACAGAGAATGTGAAGACTGTACCACAGCAGCAGAGCGATATTTCATAGTGACTGAAAAGCTTTTCATCTACAGCATGTTTTATCAGGCAACAGATTTTACCATAGAAACAGGGCATGTATAGATTTTAGCATAGCAACAGAGCATGTAAAGATTTCACCATGGCAATAAATTTTATCATAGCAACGGAGCATTAACATTTGATCAAGGCAACATCCTGTGGCTTTTAATCATCATTTTATCACAGCAACACACCATGTATATTTGAAACCATAGCAGCACAGCGCATGTTAGCACATACAGTAACAATGTCAGAAATCATCATGTTACCATAGCAACAGAACAGGTGAATATGTTCAGCGTGTTAACTCTGGACATGGCTTGACACAAAGCTGCACTGGAAACAGGGTAAGAATGAACCAAAATCCTGCCAATGTCGGTATACTCATCAGTTAGTGCTACCACAGTCAGTGGAGGAGCTGAGGAAAAGAGCAGAGTCTGGACCAGAGTCTTTCAACTGGACTGACTTCTGTGGGTGGGGCTTACCTGACATTATCAACACACAGGAGGAGGGACCTCAGTAATGAGTGACAGTCAGTGGGCAGGGTGAGGTCTGAACTGAGCTTTCAACAGTCGAGTTTTAGTCCAGAATTCAAAGGTATTGTTTGTGTTGGCGTTATTTTGCCTGGATGGTTGTTCCAGGAGGGTTTGTGCAGGGCTTTAACCAAGGCTTATCTTGACCTTGCGCGCTCCAATAGGTCGGTCATTGAGGTCCATGACAGCAGCGGTGGCCTCTTCATGGTTCTGGAAAGCCACCATGGCCTCACCGGTGGGCAGGCCTTTCTCACTGAACTGCAGGCACACCGAGCCTGGCACCACCTGGTAGCCGTAAAAGAAGTCCATAATTTCATCCACAGTTACAGTAAAGGGCATGTTTTGAAGCTTTACAATTGTCGGGCCGGCGGCACCACGTTGACCATTGGGATTGGTAGATCCTCCAGGGGCTGGCTGGGTGCGGAGACCATCAGCCCCTGGAGTAAACACTTGCTGTGCACTAGTAGCTCCACCCCCTGGACGTCCTTGGTTGTTGTTGCCCCCTCCTGCTCGATTCTGTCCTGCTCCACCTCCTTTTCTGTTGGCATTGTCAAAGGGCACCAATCCTCTCAGGCCATCCTGGCTGAACGGGGCACCTGCCGCAGCTCCGGGTCGAAAGCCTGGTGGCTCCAGGATCGGAGCCCCAGGAAGACCAGCAACAAGTGGGGGAGCCACGCCCAGATTCACTTCCCCCAGCCCTGCTGCCAGAGGAGGAAGTGGAGGAGGGCCTGCTAGCCCATTTCCTGGGGCTGAGAATGGAGTCACAAAAGGGGCACTATTTAGGTTCCCCATGGTGCTCCTTAGGAAGTTAAATTCCTCACCACTGATACCAGCAAATGGATTGATTTGAGGTTGCTGGGGACTAGGCTGAGCTTGTTGGTGCTGGTTCTGATTTTGGTTCAACTGGTTCTGATTTTGGTTGCGCTGGCCCCTCTTGTTCTGGGGAGGAGGATTCCTCTCAATTTCTTTCATTTGCTCAAAGGTCACCAGGTGGACAAAGGCATCACGACCATTGAGTTTTTGGCGATGAAGTCTCTCAGCTTTGCGGGCATCTTCCTCAGTACGCAGCTGGAAGATAGCTTGGCCTAAACCGTTACCGTGACTGTCAGTCAGAACCTTCAGGGTGTCCTCATAAAGCCCAACACCCTCCAGGAAGGCACGGACATCCTTCTTGGAGACATTGTAAGGGATATTTGTAATATGAGCACAGTTCCTGGGAGCTTTCAAGCCATCATGGTTTTTGCCATCACCCTGTGCTGCTTCACGTTTGCGAATTGTGTCAATCTTTTCAAGCATCCCCTTTCGGCTAATTTTGTGAACCTGAATGAAGCGGGTGCCCATGTACTGCATGTGAGCACCTAAAGCAGTCTTATAATCTTGTTCTGTTTTGAACTCTAGGAAACCCTCTCCTGTGGCTCGCCCATTGGGCCCGTAAGCGATGTAGATACTGTCCTCTATGATAGCCAGATTGTTAAAGAACTCCTTTATTTGTTTCTTGTCTGCCTCATAGGGAAGACCTTTAAGGTAGACACAGAACTCTTGTCGGTGGGGTGATCGAGACCTTCCTCGCTGATCCCTGCCTCCTGCCCCCGACCCATCATTACCACGACGGTGCTGTTGGTCCTGTGAATCATCATTTAATTTGCTGTTATTTTGAAGAATATGGGCTGTCACGTTTTCATTGAGGCTAGCCCACTGACGCTCTGCGCCTGGGGAGATCTCAATGAACCTTTGGCCCATCATGCCACCTCCCCGCTTCACAGCCTCAAAGCTGTCCTGGGGTGAGAAGAACTTGACCATGGCCCTGCCAGTTGGACGACCCTGTCCATCTCTTAGCAGGCGTACTCCATCCACCCCCAACCCCCGGAAAAACCCCCTGACATCCACCTCTGAGCAGGAGAATGGGAGGTTCTGCAGGAGGACAAACAACTCATCTGGATTGACAGCTCCTGCTCCGCTGGCTGCAGCAGCAGCAGCTTTCATTTGGGCCTGGAGACCAAGAGAGGCCAAAGGGGAGAGAGGGTTGAACAACATGGGGTTGGGGGTTCCAAGAGGGAGGCCTGAGCCAAGTCCTGCTGGTGGTGGCAGAGACGGGTTGAAAGGAGGTAGGGAGGACATGTGGGGGACATGGGACATAGGAGGTACTGGAGGTCCTTGAGACAGTGGGGAAACAGTAGGGACAGGGGGTAGAGAGGACACTGGTGGAGGTACTGGAATAGTGGGCAGCGTGGGCATGGGGGGCATGGAGGGCATGCTTGGCAGTGGAGGTATAGGTGGAGGGCCTGCATTGAGCGATGCCAGGGCTGTGGTGATTGTGGGAGCAGAGCTGTAGCTGTTGGGAAAGCTGGGCACCACGCTGGCCACTGCCTTGTTGCTTGGTGGCTCCTGAGAAGAACTTGCTGCTGTCACTGAGGCTGGGGTGTTACTGAAACCCTGGTTTCCATGGCTACTACTTCTCCCCCCTGCCCCTGGCTGCACTGTGGGTATAGGGGCAGCCACTTGTCTGTTGGCATTTCCGGCTGTAGATGCAGCCGTTTCCACAGCACCTGCCCCGGCCTCAAACCTGCGGCGGCTAAGTTCAATCATGTTTTGCATTTCTGTCTTGCTACTAAGCAACAGTGACACTTTGGAGCCCTTAATGGACCCGCCTGTACGCATCATCCCCAGCCGGGCGTCTTCGTCAGTGGCAAAGACGATGAAGGCCTCACCATGCTCACCCCCTACAATGTGCACGCCCCCATCCGGGATGGTGAGCCCAGAGAAGAAGTGTCTGATGTCCATCGTGCCGGCCACTATGGGCAGACCCTGCAGTCTGATGACTACCGCCATACTGACTGCGAAACAACCCTACAACCTGGGGAGAAAGCAACACTACTGTCAGATGAAGAGCAGAGAGAAGGCAGCCAGTGGTTTCCAGATGTTTCTTCAGGAAACTCAAATCTAACTTCACAGGCCGATAATGACTCAGATTCTTCAGAATAACTTAAATTTTGTATTATTATTTTTGGGCCCTGACATTTGGAAACCAGTGGAAATTGGAAGGGGTTGGGGAATTGGGATGGAACATTTGCAGGAAACTTGCAAAAAGAAGTTCAAACTGACCATTGTCAGCCACAAGAAGAATGCTAAAATTGTTTCAGATCAACTCACATCAGTGTTTATGATGGACCCCAAAACAAATAATCTTAAGCAAAAACAATGCTCCACTGTTCATTAATTTTTGACATTTTAGATGCATAGCAAAGAATAACGGAACAGCAGTAATGGCAATAGACATATTTATACACATTCTTTTCTCAACTTTCTCTGACTTTAAATATTCAGGCAAGAAAAAAAATGCTTCACAGTGCAAAACAGACCAAAACATTTGCCATCTGTGATCTCATTTGTTGCTGAGTTGGGGCAAACATTTTTGCAAGCTAGCTAACAATACCTTTTTTACCATGTTTCTGAGGCACGGACATAACAGAGTTTAGTCACATCCTACAACTCCTCCCACTGAAATCTGATTGATCTGACTGACAACTTACATGGTTTCGGTTTTGTTAATGGAGACCTTTGATGTACCTAATGGTTGATTATAGATAGATTTATTCCCTTATATGTTTAAGTAAAACAGTTTAGCTTAATCTTTTGTAATTATACAAGTAACTTTCTTATGCAGCTTTTGTTGGAAATGATCACTGTACACTTTAACAAATTGCTTGTATCTGAGACAATGTTTCCATAGGCTAAATCAACAGTTTTTTTACTTTAAACTGACCAAATGTCGGATAAAAACATGTCATAAAACTCAATTCAGTTGAAGATATCAGCTTTCAGTGACTGTCATGAGTTGCTGTTTGTGCTTGTATCTGGTTCAAATTCAAGTTTTAAAAAATGCCACATATTGTCTAAGCATTATATGATGTATGATGTTTAGCATTAACACAACACAGGGAAAAAAAACTACAAAACTTAAGAATCTTAACAGCCACAAGAGATTGAAACTAGCAGCAGTAAACCAGATCTCGAAATCAGACTGCAACAGCTTTCCAAACTGACTGTAGAAAGACACACTTGTTAAAAACCAAAACTCCTCATGCTGAATACACTAAATATCAAAAACAAACCTTCCTAAGAGCAATTAACAAGAATGAAACTCAAGTAAACTGAAGATAGGATTTGCTGAGGTAAAACCAGCCATCAACTGCCTGGCAACCAGCAAGCAACATCCTGAAAACACCACACAACAACACAGTACCTATTCAGCAACCAGGAAGCCAGCACAACACGGAGATGAGCAGGACTGATCGTGCTTTCTGAATCCTCAAGCAACACCAAACCAGCAGGCAACACTCCAGCAAATGGTTGTAGAACACCCCAAACAAGCAATATGTCAATCAGCAAACCTGCAATACATTGTCAACAAAACATTGGCACTATATTAACAAGAGCAACAGCGATAACTTATCAACCAGGGCGATAAGAGCAATATCATCAACATTTTCACAAAAGCAATGTCAATTACATTAGCATCACATCAATCAGAGCAATATCAGCATTATATCAAGAAAAGCAACATTTAGATTATGAGATTTAGAGCAACATCAGCAACTGATTGCCAGCACAGCACCAAGGACAGCAGCTGATCAGAGAAGAAAGCAAACAGAAGTGAAGTGCAGAGCAACATGGCAGCTGGCACTGATTAAAAACATGTCCAATTCAGCAACAGGAGGTGGAGCATTTCTCAATGCTTCCACAACTATGACCCATTATGGTCAGACTATGTATTATGGTCCTGAATGGACACCTGAACTCTGACATTTCACTCACTCAGCAGCTCATATCATTTGCCAGCTGAAAATGTTAAAATCCTGGTCTGGGTGTGAGGCTGCTACCTACACAACAGCTCACAACAGCTCACAACAGCTTTCAACATGATGCCAGACATCAACATTATTATCATCATCAAGATCATCGTCATTATCATCAAGATCATCATCAATGACTTAAGTTCTCAAACTCAGCAATAACAAACTATATCCAACACGGACACATATCTGGCCGATCACTTAATGCTTGCTCAAAGTTAAGTTGCTATGGATTTCCAATCTGAACATCAACTCCTCTTGTTGGCACCAGTCTGCTAACACCTTCACAGTGCAAAACATCAACAGCAGCAAAAAGATAAAACACAGCAGAAGAAGAAACAGCAACAGCCAATAATGTCAGAAAAGTGAAAATATTTAACTGAAGCTGCAGTATGCATTCAAATAAAACCAAGAAACCAAATCCGGCAGACAGAAGACAGAAAACTTCAAAACAGCTTGAAAACCAGAAATTATTAATACAGCAAAGTCAAGATTATGAAGAAAAAACATGGCCCTGATTCATAATTTTAAAACTGCAATATATAGCTGCCCGCATGTTGCCATCAACCGCATTTAAATTAATGGATATAAATGAGGAGAGTAGAAACCATCAATGGACTTAATAAATTTTACATTAAGAATCTATTTCAGAACAAGGATGAGGAAATCTCCACACACCAGCAAACTTGAATCTTCAAGATCAACACACAGCAATCTGAGAAATAATCTGGCATACTGAAAGCTGGTAACACACAGCTTTTTGCTGAACCTTATTCAACATTTAACCACAGCTATACACTCCAAACTTATCCATCTTTTTCAGATGTGACTGAACAGACCCCCATTGACCAAGTCAAAACAAACACAAAAACAACTGCTGCACACAAACACGTATTGGGATATTTATTCTCCTTTTCCACAAAGGTTGACTGTATGAAATCTCATTCACTGACCTAACTAAAGCCTCCAGATAAACATTTCATGTCCTGGATGTTCAGGCAATTTTATCTGCAGTCATGAGTCAGGAAAAAAAATCTGATGAGTTTGGACCTTGCTCTAACTGCAAATAGAAATACACAAGAAAAGAATGATGATTTATTTTCATTATAAAACACTCTCAATAAGCGTATCCTAATATTTTTTGAATAACCATGTCTCATAACTCTAAAAGAAAAAAATCCCCTCCCAATGGGTACAGAAAGCTCCCAAAATCACAACAATCAGGAGGAAACATCAGTATCCGAGTCTCAGAACTTGAAATTAACTTTACAGCTCATCAATATATGGTGTGAATTTGACTGGCCAGAAGCAGGGTTTGTCCTCCTCAGATAGACAATGGTCATTATAGCTGCATCAATACAGGATTTTTGATATTCTTGAATTTTAAAAAAATAATAGTGATCTTTTATACGGTATTATACATCTTAACAAACGAAAGCAAACTGGCATCACAGAGCCCTTTGATTGAATGAAAAACAGCCATTTCTTTAGCATTCGTTTTTGATTCAATTTCTAGATAAGGCTTGTGTCCCTAAATCTATTAGTTTGCAGTTAAACTCAGACCACATGACACCTGTCACTCATCTTGAACAACTTGGTACCTGTTCATCTCAACAGTTCGGTTCAAATTGGTGGGCATGTGACGTCACTACACAGGGGCGTGGCTTCTGCTTTGTGGTCTCCAGTGGAAAGCAACAACCACGGAAAAACCAAAAAATGAAGCTATTAGCAAAACATTTCAGAGATAACATTCATAGAACTAATCCATCTTCACCAACCCGAGTAGTAAAGAAACTAAAAATTTGACGTTACGTTATAGAAAAATGCGTGAAAACATCGACAATTGTGTCAGTTGGCTGGCTAACGGTTACTAAACAAAAGACACCAATTTGATCAATCCTGCATAAATGTTTTATACATGTACTTAACATATATCCGACATTAAGCCTCTAAAAGAGAGCCCTAAACGGTCATAGACAACTAGCTAGTTGCCAGCAGAAATGCTGAATTTAGCTGGATTAGCTTAGCTAATTGTGCAGGCTAACGCTCTGTTAGCCATCTATACCTAGCTTGCTTTTTGTGTGTTGGAGCGCAGAGACGAGCAGAATACACGCATTTAGCGGCTCTTCTCGCTCTTAGTAACCGGTGTAAGTGCGTCACTGAGCGGACTGCACCCTCTGGATTCTTACCAAGGTATCTGTGAACTAACACACTGAGGTTTAACACATGGAAGAGGGTCTTTTTCTTCTCCTTTCTTGCTCACGGTGGATTGCTGGTTGCTACAGCACGAAATGTCGGATCAACCACCGCGATACTACAGATGTAACGCGAGATCGTGGCCTGCGTTTCCCCTGATGTCAGACCGACACCGCCACCCAGCGGGTGAACAAGGCTCATACAAATATGTCTAAAGGTATATAGACACCCAAATTCAAACGCGTTAGCGAGGAGATAACTTTGGCAGATAACTTTAATCTGTTCTTTAATTCAAACCAACCCGACCCAACCAACTTTGCCTTTGAATGATGTATTTTTATGCTGAGTTGTATTTTGTGGTTGATGTGTCGTTTGTATTTGTACACGTTAAACAATGGATGAACTATGAAACCTATTCAGGCAATACATGCAATACGAGTATTTACAATAGCATTTTCCCCGCAAACTGCGATTATCCCAATAAAAAATAATCATTCAATTAAAAAAAAAGTTTATTGCATAATCATGAAGTACTTTATTGGATTATATATATGATGAGAGTAACAGTAGAAGACAGTAGATGCAGGTGTCTAATAAATATGCATAGGTTCATCTGACTGCATTTAGGAACACAATACAAGACTTTAAAAATCCTCTTAGACTGCAAGTACTTCAAAAGAGGACAATTTAAAAATTATTTTTCTCGATTTTTGTGTTCCTACGATTAACGTCATCTTCAGATTCACATGAACAATTTCAGAAAGAAATGTGACAGAAGCATGACAGTGAACCTGAGCTTTTTTTTTTACCTTCCACCATCTTGAAAATCAACCTTTGTGATCTAATTAGAGCTGCAGTCTTGTAGAGTGTTCCAGACTTTGACAAAATAATAAAAAAAAAAGCAGCTGATAACACTCACATGATGCTGCTGTGTAATTAATACTGAGAACCGCAGTGGGAAGAAGGAGGAAAACTGTGCGAGTGTGATTTGAGACAAGAGGACAGTTTATCACCTGTGAACAGTGCAAGAGACTATGCGTGAACCATCAAGTGAAAAGTTCTGACTCAAAGGGTTAGGAGGCAATCATCACATTGACTGAGCGAATTTAAATCTGCTGCCTTTAGTTGCTGTCAACAGCCTCAGTGAAGCAACACTGCCCGCTGTTCCCAATTAATGGTGGTTGCTTATCTTTGTTGCCTAACACACTGACCACAGCCTGTATCACGAAGCAAAGTCTGGTAAGTCAGCTATTTTTGCATTTACTCACAAAACCGGGTCACTTTTAATTGAATAAGATTGTGATAACCAGAATTTATCACTATGGTAACCAATGCTGCAGGGCTAACCTGCTCCAGAGTGAGTTCACTTTAAAGCATCAGATTAAAACCTCTCATTGGTCCAGTACTGACCAATCAGATGACATAAAAAGATTGTGTCACTCTTACTCTCAGTATTTGGATGCTAATTCTGTAAGGATTTGCTCACTTTTGCTGCTTCAGAGATGAAATTTTCCTGCAGGTTTCACAGTTTCAGTGCACACCATGTCAAGCATTTGGTTGTTGTGATGCTGTTACACGCTGACTGGCTGCAGAGCTCCTCTTTCATGCCAAGATAAAAAGACTTTGTGATGCAGGAGTTACACATCACAGCTTCTGACAACTTTCCCGCTGAGACACAGAAGCAATTCACAGACCAACTGATCCAAAAACAGACTGAACACAACAAGCAGAGGTTGCCTCATGTTGGTCAACTCTCAAAAAAAAAAACACATCCTCACCTTGCAAACTAGGGTTGACCCCCCTTATAACTTGATGAGAAGACTACAAGTCCACTCAGATTTTGTCAGTTGAATCTCTGGCTGTGTCGTTGTGCACAGAGAAATGGATGTCAGGCTGTAAACAAACTGTAGTGTTGACCAAATTATGTGTAACATCTTTGTCAATACACATTAGGAGTCACATGGGGCATTAGGCCAATCAAAGAGAGCTTGCTTTAGTTAGCCTACTGCTAATTCCTATTATGAAATTTCAGTAAGAGTCATTAAACTTACTGGCTGTGCTGGAAAAAAAGACGTGTGACAGAAATGAAAAGCAGCCTGGTAGCATGTTGTTAAAGCCGTCTCTACTGCTGTCCAGTTTGACTGACCCAGCCCAGCACGTGAGCTTCTCTGTGATGAGATATTAGCTCTATTTTAAAGGCTAACTTAACTATGAGAAGGATGCACACTTTGACTTCCTCTGACTGTGTGGAGATCTGGTGTTTTCACGTCAAAGATCAAAAGAAGGGATAAAAAATAGAGAGCAAATCTTCAGACCGAAGAGCCAGATTCAATTCAAATGACAAAATTCAGAGTCGGGTACAACCCTAACAGCAACCACAGCAGCCTCTACTAAGACAGAGAGCTACAGCTACAAATAGACTTCAAGTCAGACAGGAAGTTTGTGCGTGTTTGTATACGGGAAGGAAAAGCTGGTCTATCCCCAAAGTTCCCTAGGAATCATCTTCGTAATTGTCGTCGATGTCATTAGCGAGGACGTAAACCTGAAGCAAAGGGAGTCTAGTGCTGCGTCCACTTGATGCTCTTCAGATCGACGCCCTCTTGAACCATCTCCCACAGAGGACTGACAGACAGACAGAGAGAGAGAGAGACAGAGAGGGAGACAGGTAATTTGGTGAGAAATGCATGTATGGATTGAGTAAAATTCCAGGTTATTACTTGTTTTCATAGCCATGTTCATTAATATTAGTGATTAAATTTTAACCACCAAGTTAATATCTGATAATTTAGGAACACACAGGCGTCACCAGAGTTACAGGTCCAGCTAAACTCACCTCATCTCCCTCAGTCTGGTGACTTGTTGGATACATTTTTCAGCTGTGTAGTCCACCTCGTCTTCTGTGGTGAACCTACCGATACCAAACCTAACATATACACACACACACACACACACACACATAAACACAGGTTTGCAATAATCAACATGTGGTTCATCTGAAGTCAAATCACTGAATAGAAAAGCTGCAGAAAGCTGCTAATGTCAGACAAATGTTTCTATTTGTTTAGTCCAAAATAAAAAATGTCTTTCTGTCTCTGAGTCTCTGCTGTTCAGTCCGTCACTGTGAGACACATTAATGTCACTTGTTTGATTGTAAATGTCTGATTGTAACTTCCCGCTCCTGAACAATCAACAGGATTGCCTAAACACAAACACGTTATTTCATTACTTTTATTAAATAGTAAAGACAAATAAATAAAAAGTTGATTATATTTGACAGTAGGATGAGAACTTTTATCAGTGTAATGATATAAATTATGGTGAAGATGATAAGTGTTTGTACCTGATGGAAGAGTGAGCCAAGTCTTCATCTGCTCCGATCGCTCTGAGGACGTATGATGGTTCCAGAGAGGCTGACGTACATGCACTGCGCACACACACACACACACACACACACACACACACACACACACACACAATGATCTTTTAATATGGTAGTAAAATGGATCTTTTTATATATCATTTTAAAATATCTTTGAAATTGACTTGTATGTACATTTATATAATTGATATGAGCAAAATGGGGACTGAAAATATTTCTCTACACTGATACTTGACTGTACTTACTTCATTTACATGTATGAAAATAGTTTGATTAAACAGCTCAACTCATCACAAGCACCTCCTCCACAAAAACACCCTCAGGTGTGTTTTTAATTTTGTTTTAACACAAGTGTGAGTCTGACCTCCCAGATGACAGAGCGACATCCTTCAGCGCCATCAACAGACTTTCTCCCTCCACATAGGCAAAGGACAAGTTGATACAGCCTGAAAAACACACACACACACACACACACACACTGTTAACTCTGCCACATCTACCGTTGTACAAATGTTTCTGCCAGTACGACACAGACTTCTAACAGGAACCTCTAAGACCCAAATAAAGGAACTTTCACTGAGACTTTTAAGTTCATGTTGGAGAAATTCAAGCACGTGACAGTGGTGTGTTTTTTGAAAGAGTTTCACTCCTTTATATGTGTGTGTATGTGCATATGTGTGTGTACCAGGGTAGCGCTGTTCTGGATCTCCGTTCATGATGACATCAGGAAGCCCCGACATGATCTTCTGGACCAGACGATTAGCCAGTGCGGACACTCTCTGATGATCATACTGCACCCGCACACACAGACACACAAACACACAGTAAGTCTCGATGTTAGTTATAGCTGATGAATCTACGGATGTTTAGGAGGGTTTGTTTTACCTCCATTTCCTGCTGGGCGATGCTGCAGGCAGCTCCAAGCCCAACAGCCAGCGGGGTGGGCACAGTGCCAGAACGTAGACCCCTTTCCTGCCCTCCCCCATTCTGCAGTGGCTCCAAACGCACCCGGGGTCGGCGACGCACATACAAAGCACCCACACCTGTAAACACACAAACATTCAGTGCTGTTTAAAACACACTTTCACTAAAACTTCTATAAAAAACTTGCAACTGTCATGTGTATGAAGTACACTGTATAAATTAACAGTATCATCTTGCCTTAAGAGCTAAAAGTTAAGGGATGCTAATGCTTCAGCTAACCTTTGGGTCCATAGATCTTGTGACCGCTGATGGACATCAGATCAACCTTCCAGTCAGAGACCCTGATGGGAATCTTTCCGACAGCCTGAGCTGCATCAGTGTGGAGAAAGACTCCTCTAGAGCGACAAATCTGACCTGTTGGGAACAAAGATTAGAGGCTTAATAATGAAAAGTTTGAGTCAGAAAACTGAACTGAATCAGTGAAAAAGTAAAGATTAGAAAAGGGGTGAAGGGTTTTCATGCTCGTGGTGATCTGTTTCATTTTGAATCACTCAGACACTGTTGAAATCCTGCATACATGATTGTTTCACAAAGCTGACTTTGTCTTGGGGAGGGGTTAAGTAACATGTTGTGTCTCTGCAGTTACCGATCTCTTTGATGGGCTGCTTGACTCCGATCTCGTTGTTGACAGTCATAACGGACAACAGAGAGGTGTCAGGACGGATGGAGGCCTCCAACAGCTGCACACACACACACACACAAACAATGACTTCTGTATGTTCTTGGTTCATGTTGGAAATTTAACTCTTCGCTAAAGCGTAGCGTAGATAAATCTCATGTTGTTCTTTCTGTATGCTCATCTTGTTTACCTCCAGGTCCACTAATCCGTTCTTCTGGACCGGCAGGTAGGTGACATCAAATCCTTCTGACTCCAGAATTCGACATGAGTCCAGAACACACTTATGTTCCGTCTGCGTGGTGATCACGTGACGCTTCTTGGCCTGGTAGAACCTGGCGACACCCTGGAAGAGAAAGACCCAGGGTCACTACTAATATTACAACTTAGTGTTTCTTTTTTCATGAACTCACTGCAATCCATGATTTTTTTCACATTAAGCACAACTTGGGAGAACTTTCACATGTGAACGCTGGTTAATGACCAAAAGCCAACTGCCTTAATTTAAGAAATTAATTAACCTGTCAAGAGTTTAAACTGCAAAGGTGAGCAGACAGTTATGAGACAGGAGTTGCTGGTACAAGAATAACAAGGTAAATGTCTTTTGAATGGGCTGGCAACTTATTTTCACATTGGCGATCAAGCTAAACAAATGAGCTGGCAAGCCTGCTAACGTTTTAAGAACTTTGTTTTCCCTCTTAAAAAACTTTTTACCGCACCAAAAGATGAGTTATTGTTACGGATTATTAGTTACTATGACAGGTGGGAATGGAGAGGGAGTGATGAAGAGGAGGGGCGAAGTCTGACCTTGATGGCCATGTTGTTGGACTCGGTGGCTCCACTGGTGAAGATGATCTCTCTGGGATCTGCTCCAATCAGATCAGCCACCTGCTGCTCGGAGAGAGACAACACAGAGTCAGTATCTCTCTAAAAATTTGCTTTAATAAAATAATGAAAACTAAATAAAAGACCTGATGTGCAAATTTTACAACCCAAGACATAAAAAAAAGAAAAAAAAACAACACAACTACTTGTTTACACATTACTACACAGTGTACTCTGATGAAAAAATACTTAAATATTAAATTCAATTTCATTCTTTAAAAAATGTTTTCCCCTCTACAAATTGAGTGTCTCTCTACCTTCCTGGCTGTCTCCATAGCGGTCTCGCTCTCCCAACCATAGGCGTGTGTCCTGGAGTGGGGGTTACCATAGTAATTCACCTGGTAGGGCAACATGGCGTCCAGCACTCGGGGGTCCTACACAAACACACATGTTAAACTGTAGGAGCAAGTAAGTGCACGCTGAAGTAAAACAGTAAAGCCTTTAACTGTGATGACAAGGTTGATGCTGGTGTTTACCATGGGTGTGGTGGCCTGGAAGTCCATGTAAAGGGGGCGGGGCTCATCTTTCTCCAGTTCATGCTTCTTTATCAACTCTGAGGCACAAAACAACAACAGACAATCAGCCGGTTTTACTCTGAAGATAATCAGATCTGTGTGATGCTGGACTTACAGACAGGTCAGCATCTGTTGAATCATTCAACTGTGTCTGTAGAGCCCAGTGTAGAAAACTAAGGTACTGAACTCTGTGATATCATGGTGATACTTAAACATATTTTACATTATGTGCATTATTATTGACTTTTTGGATGGACCGCCACAGTGCGTCTAGCCCTACAAATCCAGTTGTCTGTGAGTGACTGAGGGGCTGAGTGATGAAGACCAACAGACAAACTCTGCTGTTGTCATTATTCAGCTGTCATACATGCAGGATGTGACGGCTGGTCTTTGTGTAATATGTCCCGCCTCTTTCCGCCGTGACTGGACAGTTGGTGAAAAATGACGGCGACTGAGGATCGTTTTACTTTAAACTGAACATTTTCAACTTTAAAGAGTTGATCACCAACAAAAAAGGGGAAACAAAACCCAAACACATTTTAAAAATAGTCGCTCAGCGCAACTCTTGATACTTTTACTCAGAAAAAATGCTTTGGTGGTCAAAGTTAATTCTGCTCAAGGATTCTTCCTGTTTAAGGGGAGTTTTACATGGTTTTATCTTAATAGTTTTATTAAGTGTCATCTACTAATAGTCAGTTATCTCTTAAATTCATCATCTGGAGACATAGTATTGCAACCTGACACAGAGGAGAGTAGAAAACAGCTCTTAATGCAATAGGACATTTTGTTATTTGGTAATATACTGAATCTCCTTTGGTTTTGGGATAAAATGCTAACTGGTACTGTTTTTTAGGCCTATTTAAAACTAAAATAAATCTAATTACATTATATTGGCAGATGTTCGTTTGTAATATTGTAAGCACAGATCATAAACAATAATTTACTTTTAAGGATTAAGGGTTTACTTTTAAGCATAGAGCTGGTTCTTGAATAAAAAGTCACAATGATAGCCATAAAATATTTAATGCATAACAAATATGTAAGAGGTTAAATTTGACTAGGCAAACTTATCTACATGTCTTGTCTACTGCGAATATCAGTTTACAAAACAAAAAATACTTCAAATAGTCACAGACAACTAACACATTTTCAAAAACATAAGAAGGATGCAAAAACAAATGTAAATATTTATTAAACTGAACCAAGAAAGTGAAATGATAAGGAATACAAACAAAACTAAAACATCAGAATGTTAAAACACTTTTATCTTAAATTTAAAGCCCCTTAAATTTTAAAATCATGTTTTCAAATTTGTTGACATATATTTTCGTGCTTATTAACTTGTTTCTAAAGATTGTTGTTTTTGAATTATTTGATAGGATTAATGCATTATTCAATTATTACAGATGCTTCACACGACTCATTGTGTAACATTTCATCACACACGTTTAAACCTGCAGTAAACTGCGTCACTTTGGGATTAGCATCATGCTAGCTACTCAGGGCCAAAAAACAGAGCTGACTTGCTCCCGGCTGTTGTTACGTTACCTTTCTGCAGCGTGCTAGCGGCTCTCCGGTCAGAGCCAAGC
>JAQMCX010000028.1:4326476-4339569 GCA_029814765.1 Acanthurus leucopareius | reverse complement strand
CCGTGACTGGACAGTTGGTGAAAAATGACGGCGACTGAGGATCGTTTTACTTTAAACTGAACATTTTCAACTTTAAACAGTTGAACACCAACAAAAAAGGGGAAACAAAACCCAAACACATTTTAAAAATAGTCGCTCAGCGCAACTCTTGATGCTTTTAATCAGAAAAAAATGCTTTTGTGGTCAAAGTTAATTCTGGTTAAGGATTCTTCCTGTTTCCTGAGTTTTACATGGTTTTATCTTAATAGTTTTATTAAGTGTCATCTACTAATAATCAGTTATCTCTTGAATCCATCATCTGGAGACATAGTATTGCAATCTGACACAGAGGAGAGTAGAAAACAACTCTTAATGCAATCGGACATTTTTTCATTTGGAAATATACTGAGTCTCTTTGGATTTCGGGATAAGATGCAGACGGGGACTGTTTTTAGGCCTATTTAAAACTAAAACAAATCTAATTACATAATATTGGCAGATGTTCATTTGTAATATAAGCACAGATCATAAACAATAATTTACTTTTAAGGATTAAGGGTTTCCTTTTAAGCATAGAGCTGGTTCTTGAATAAAAAGTCACAATGATAGTCATAACATATTTAATGCATAACAAATATTTAAGAGGTGCAATTTGACTAGGCAAAATCATCTACATGTCTTGTCTGTTGCGAATATCAGTTTACAAAACTAAAAATACATCAAATAATCAAAGACAACTAACACATTTAGAAAAACATAAGAAGGATGCAAAAACTACAAAAACAAATTTCAATTTTTATTAACCAAGAAAGTGAAGTAATAAAGAATATAAACAAAACGGAAACATCAGAATGTTAATGAAACTTTTATCTTAAAATTTAAGCCCCTTTCAGTTTTAAAATCATGTTTCAAATTTGTTGACATATATTTTCGCGCTTATTAACTTGTTTCAAAAGATTGTCGTTTTTCATTTATTTGATAGGATTAATGCATTATTCTATTATTACAGATGCTTCACACGATTCATTGTGTAACATTTCATCACACACGTTTAAACCCGCAGTAAACTGCGTCACTTTGGGATTAGCATCATGCTAGCTACTCAGGGCCAAAACACAGAGCTGACTTGCTCCCGGCTGTTGTTACGTTACCTTTCTGCAGCGTGCTAGCGGCTCTCCGGTCAGAGCCAAGCCGGAGAGGGATCCACGAAACCGGCCTGAAAAACCGGGAGGAGATGGTCCTGCTTGGGGAAAGCATCAGGACGGCGTGCTTGCTTCACCTGGAGACCCGCTGACCTCCGACAACAACACGCTGTCTGCAACCTACACACCAGTACAATCCGGATGAAACCAGTTAAACCTACTGGTTTCTGTGGATGAAAAGAAGAAGATATTCACGATTCAGGAATATGTTTTCAATGTGAAGAAAGTTAGGTAAGTGGAATGTTGCCGCCTGTCAATTTCGTTCAGATTATAACACAATCGGCGAGCGTCAAGATGGAGAAGCTAACTACGATTACTTCCGCTGATTACTTTCAAATTAAAAAATTTTGATGATGAAGTTGAAGTTTTTTAATCAAAACCTCATACTTTTTATTTTTCATTTAATAACAAAACTCGTAAGTAATAAACTTTAAAATAAATGTAAGTTTTAAGCTCAAAATAATAAATATTTTTTAAACATTTTACTTTATTTTGTTGTTCCGAAGTACGTTTAACCCTTACTGTCTGTAGCTTGACGCAGGTTTCTGTCGCTGCTGTTTCATGGTTGCACAAGAAACGGAAACAGGGGGCGGGACTTCCTCTGCGCAGACTGGGCTTTCATTGGCTGATGCATTGTTTTGGTCCTGTTTGAGGCAGGACGGTAGGATGGGTTTGAGGAGAGGTCAAATCCTCTCTTTGCCTTTAGTTTGATCGTAGACAAGTTCATAAAACGTGGGTCTAGCATCTCGTTCAGGGAAGTTAAGATCGGAGACTCATGGATAACTCAATGTACTTCTGAAAAAATCAATGCAATTAACTTTTAAAATAATGGTTAACTTTTCTGACAGCATTATATGGACCCTTGTTCCCTGAACATGTGATACATTAACTTTGCCTTGTTGACCCAAGCTGATTACACTGCTTTTCTAAAGGTTTCGATCACTCCATTGTTTCAAACATTTTTATTGTGACTAATCTCACATCAGCACTGGACAAGATATCGATGTTATGTCAATATTGCGGTATGAGAATAGATTTGTTTCTCGATTCTGGATCTATTTATATTGTGATATGGCAAAAGTGACGGCCATCACGCAGTTCATGATAATTCCATAAATACTGTTGGATTTCCCTAAATATTCTCCTACTGTTTTTTCTTTTAGTTGTTTTTTAAATTATGTTTTGAATGCTTTTAACTAACTATGTTATTAAAATCCCTCAACGTTATGCGGCCAGATTCATTCCACACCACTTGGTGGCGGTAATGCACCGGTTTCTCAATCAACAGAAGAAGAAGATGAAGGGTCTCCGGGCTGTTTATGACAGCGGTACTCATTAGTTAAAGAAAAGGATTATTTTGTAAGGTAACGTAAAAAGAAGACAATCTATACTGCAATGGTGGATCTATCTTTAAGATTAAGTTTTCGATTTTCTGTATTTTGTCTTCAAGCGATCCAACTGAAAGTGTTAACCAAGGCTAGCAAGCGCAAGCTAACGTCAATATTCTGCTATGAGTCGATCGCGGTATTTTTGCGAGGGCAAGTTGGTAACCTACATTAAGTTTTAGCCCTCGCCAACGTCAAATTCAATAACAATATTGATCACTGATTATCTGTGGTGCCACTTAACTGTTTTGACGCCGAATTTATCGTGACACTACATGTGTCTTGACTGTCACGGTGTTAAACGCAGTCCCTTACTGTCCTTTTTAACGTTACCTAACTAACACGACGAATAAACAACAAGTCAACTTTAGTCTAATTGGAAGATGTTTGGTATTTTATATACGGACACGTGGGTTTTGTTATTGCCTTTATGCGATTACCTTGTTGTCCTTCATTGCCAGTAGTATGTGGACACTTAAGCGTTTGTTATTGTCTCTATTGCAGCTAGAGGTCAGTGAGTCTGTTATTGTCTCTATATGCACAACTGAAGGTTTGTTATTGTTCTTCTGAAGAAACCTTCGGGTTGGTTGTTGTCTCTTTGTTGATAACTGAAACTTTAAACACATGAAGGTTTGTTATTATTTTTTATGTGGACAGCTGAAGGTTTGTTATTGTCTATTTTTCCATGTGGACACCTGAAAGTTCATAATGTAGCTGGTTTTAAAGTTGTATGTGTATCTTCATGTTTCAGATGACTTCATAGGTGACACCATGCTCCTGGAGCCTGCAGCAGCTGAAGAAAGACGTGTTTGATTAGAAATCTGCTGCCACAGCAGCCACCATGGGAACAACTATGAGTGAGCCGTGTATCTACGACAAACTGTCCGAAAGCATCGACATCCTGCGCCAGTCTGGCTACCGCTATGGCATGTCGGAGAGGGAGATTGAGAGGTTCATCAAGCAGGTCCTGGAGACCAACGAGCCCAGGAGGGAGCCTCCCCAGTTCCCCATACTGAGGGCCACCATAAAGGTCAGGGTTGCCAACACTGCCAATATTACACTGCTAAAAACCTCAAGTGAAGAGAAAGTATAATCAGTGAATCACTGATGACCTTTGACACTGAAAGGTACTAAACATGAAGGTTACACCCTGTTAAAAATAACAATTTGATTGCACTTTTCAGTCTGTGATCACTGTTTATTTGTTTATTTTCTATTTTTTATTAAATGTTTGTTCTTTATTGCCCCTTTTTAACTGCAGGACCCTCCTGAGACTTTGCATAATGTTCCTCTTTGTGGTTTAACTGTGTAAAGTCTTTAAAACTGCTAGTTTGGCTATTTGACCCTTGTTAAGAAGTGAACACATCATTAGAAACATGAGCAGGAGGGACGGAAACAGTGACAAAAACAGCTGATGCAGATCCAGTTAATAAAAAAAAAATTAGTCTCAAGAAAATTCTAATAGTTTATCATCTTCTTAGAGAAAAAAATCACAAATCACTTTTCTTATTAAAGAGTTTATTCATTCTTTGTGTGAGGAAAGACAGTTTATAATGTTCCTGTGGTCTCTGCAGTTTGTGGTGGCTGTGGTCTTCCTGCTGGTGGCAGTGCTGGCATTCACGTACCCCCAGAGTGCCCCCCAGCTGGGTTTGGTGAACCTGGGCTGTTACAACTGGTCGTCCCCCCTCAGCCACGTCCGCCTGCTGTCCCTGCCCATCGCCAAGAAGTACAACCTTCAAGGTCAGAGGCATGACCTCTCTGTCTCCCTTTCTGAGTTGAACTTCTCTCACAAACACAACATAAATGCTCTGGTAGACCATCAGTCTGAAGCTACATTCACTGCAACAAAGTCATGATTTATTAGCTGACTCATTATTGTTGGTAACCAGCTCTGATCCATTACAGCAGCACTGTGATCCATGACTCAGTAATGAGGAAATCCAGCTGAAACTATGAAGTGTATCATCTTGCTTAAGATAGCCATCATCACACACAGGCAACATCTCTTAACATCAGTTTCCCAATAAAAAGCAGTGGACTGCAGTCATAATGGGGATCATAAGGATTTGGCTTTTGTCTGTTTCATGAAATCGTTACCTGATCATCTTTGTGTTGTTGACTGTTGATTAGACAAAAAAAATTAATTTGATGGCATCACTGTGGGTTTACATTAACAGGGAATTACAGTTTTTACCATAAATGGACTTTTTAGACCAAGCATTACGTTGATAAAACAGGGAACTAATTGGCAGATAAATCCGTTCTGATAAGCAGATTAAACACAACCTTTGTCAGAGTAAATTTATCTGTAACAAAATGTTCAAAACCCCACAAAAACAAAATCTCCATCTGCTTATCTCTTTACCTGAAACGTTTGAGTATTTTTTATGGAATAACCATTCAAAACACACCTTTGACCTGCAGGTTATGGGATGATACTGATGCTTTAACAGGACAGAAACAATGTAAGCTCACATAGAAAACAAAGGGGTGTCTGTGTTTTGTCACATCGTATTCTGCAAGTGTTTGCTGCCATTTAAAGTTCAATTTTTGCTCAAATATATAAGAAAACTGACACTTCACCAAGATCTGTTTTTGGGATCTAAAAGAATGCGTGTGCTCTGCAGGTTTCCATGAGTGGTGGAGTGCCGGTTCTCTCCGGCAGAATCTGGTCAACTGTTCCGGCTGTGCAGAGATCTCCTCAGTGCTGGAGGTCCCAGAGAGCCTCCGAGGGACCGTGACTCTGCGACGGGGGCCGCAGCTGGTCCTGCTGAAGGTCAGAGGTCAACACAGACAGGGTTGGCATTTTATGAGACCACCATGGATGCAAACTCTGCCGACGACACTTTAAAGCTTTTTATAAACACTGAAATTTATTTTGTTTTTTAGATTTAATAGAATTGTGAGGAGTCGTCATAGTTTGACTTTTCAAATCTGTTTTCATTTTTATCACACAACAGTGACATGATTTTGAGAGTAACATCCAATAAATGCCCTCCTCCCCTGTTTTTTAAACTGGTGTCTGTCTGTTGGTACTGGTCTCTGCAGGGTGGGGAGTCCCTCAGCGTCCAGCGGCAGCAGCTCGAGGAGCTTTATTTGGCTCATTCAGGCTCCATGTCCATTCTGCTGGAGGAGGACGATGGTCTGCAGAACTACAACCTCGGCCTTCCACAGGGTCCCGCCAACTTCACTCTGCTCTGGTAAACTTTTCTGATCTTCATGTGACCTGCAACCAAAATTACACTCGGTCTGATCAGGTCTGTGTGTGTGATATTCAAGATAATCTGCATCTGAGCGCATTATGTTTCAGAACTGATCAAACGGCGCATCATCAATATCATCATGAGCAAAATTGTTTTTAATAAGTTTGGTATCTGAACATATTTAAAACATTTGTACTTGTCTAGTAATTAGTTGTGTGTTTGTGTGTGTTGCAGGAGGTTCAGCTCTGGGACCAGGGAGAAGGTGTTGAGGTGGCTCTTCCCGAAGGCTGAGCTCTGCCCCCTGCTGGACAGTGCTGGGACCATCGTGCAGCGCTGCCTGGTCACCCACAGCACAAACTCTCAAAGCAAGGTGAGGTTTGTGTCTAAACTTCCCCCTGACACTGACAGCCAGGAGGAAGAAAGAAGAAACTGATGTTAATCGATGTTAATTCACCTGTAAATGAAAATCCCATTGAAGTTTATGGAGTTTTGATTTGGCTCTGGATAGAGATTCTTAAGAAAAATTACTTTAGATTTTGCCTTAACGTGCTGAAATGTCAGAAAAATGATTTAATAGTGTCTTCTGTTAATTTGTGCACATGAATTAATACATTTTCTCTTGATTTAGTGATTGATACATAAAAATTGCTTGCTACTTCATGACAGCTACCAGATTAACTACAAAATATTATATTTTTGTGCTTGTTGTTTACAAAAATGTGTGTGTGAAAATGCAGTTGAAAGCACAGTTTGTTGTAATGCTGCTGTGTTTCAGGGTGTCGGTGTGTTCGGCTGGCTCGTGGTGGGGGAGGGGCTGCCAACAGTGCGAGTTCTGCCTGTTCAACGCTGTCAGAAACACTGCAGCTCCTTCAACCTGTGGCTGACACCTGGAGACATGGGTAACACCTGCTGCCGCACACGTCATCCACAAACACTCTCAGTGTTAAAACACAACAACTTGAGACAGAAAAAATACACAAGATAAAATAAGATCTTCTGATATAAAAAAAACACAGTTCCACCCTTCAAAAAAACATTATTATATGATTACATTGATCTATTTTCCTTTTGCACAAAATAGTTAGAATTGTTTACAAGCTGTTGAAGCTGTTTGCTGTGGACACTCAGCTGATGGTTGTTTCGCTGTGACCTTTGACCTGTGCAGTGTACGCTGACCCTCGGTACTGGCAGATGGAGCTGTTCCCCGGCCGGGGCCAGAACATCATCTGTGACGGATCGGCCTTTTAGCCTCTCGGGTGGAGCGAGGTGAAGGAGGACAGAGTTCAGGACTCGGCCGTGACGTGCAGATCGGCTGTGAATGTTTGACTTCCTGCTGAGGCATTTTTTTTCGGAGCTTGACAACCTTCGTGCGGCCCCGCCCACTGATGCCTTATAACCCTCTGGCCCTTTATCTCACGCTCTCCCGCCCTCCCAGTGTCCTCAGAGAACTGGAAACCACTGCACATGTGACTTTTGTCGGACGATTGAGAAGAGACTTTTCTGACTTTGTCCTCGTGTCTAACAGCAGAACGTCATCGGTCTTAAAAATTCTGCCGCTCTGAGATGTGCTGCGCTTGTGCCATAGCTTCAAGCAGATCTCCGAAATTTTTTAGAAATCGTTGTGATCATTGAGTCTGTTTCTCTTTCAGTTGCAAAACACTAATTTTGCATTAATCGTGGTTCTTTGAATCACAGCCAACGATGGTCTACGATTTGTCCAGTGCTTAAAAAAATGGGTCTTATGTTGTGCTCGTTGATGCTTTTTGTCTTTGATTATGAGCCAATCGGAGCTTCGTCGGTGGGTTTAAGTTCAGGGATGATCGAGAGGATGAACTGTTTGTGGATTAACAGGTAAAATTGCGGCATTTCTTGAATCAAAAACTGCTCCTGGAAATAACAGCGTCTGTGTTAACAAAAACTCATGTTGCCTGGACGGATTGTTGCTGATTGAAGAGCGAAATGACCCCTCACACACACACACACACACACACACACACACACACACACACACACAGTTAACATAAACACAGACTGAAAAGTGAAGAATGAACTACAAGCACGCATCACATCCACGTAATCAAACCAAGTTTATTGATCCAGGGAGCTGAATGAGGTCACATGGCTCAGTTTTTTTTCCCGTTAGCTTGTTGGCTGATATGTTCGTCATCCTCACTTCATCCTGCAGTGCATTCTGGGAGCTTTCTCGGGTTTGAATGATGTTTGAATCATTACATGCTGGACATTCACTACCTCCTGAAGTTTTGACACACACTTGCAGCTTCGCCCTCTGCTCCTCGTCAGGTTCTTCGCTCGGTGTTTGAGGGTCAGTTCACCAAGTTTTATGAATGACTCTTTTTCTTCGTTCTTCGCTGGGATCTACAGCTCACTGTTAACAGTTCTTAGAGGAACTTCATCACAAATTTGATAAATATTGACATTGTTTTTCTCTGAATCAATCTCCAGCTTTGTTTAGTCAAGTCGTTTTTATTTGTAGAGCCCAACATCACAAAGCACAGTTTCCCTCAAGTGGGCTTTACACTCAACTGTTCTTAACCTTTGGTTTAAAAAGGTGAAAAACTCCCTAAAAAAGAAAAGAAATCATTAATTATAGGCTGCTTGTTGACGACCACCAGCGTTCATTATCAGGCTAAAGACAACAAATAGTTTACTGCAGAAAATCACTAATTTTGCTCACTTTAAATCATTGCTTTCCAAAAATGCATTTATCTAAAATAATTGTCACGTTTAAAAGGAAGCTGCATTATCTTCTCTGATTTGCACTGAGATTTTAATAACTACTTATTCGCAGCATTTATTTCTGACGTGTTATCCCAGAAAATTATGTTAAAAAGTCCACTTTTATTATTTGTTTTGCACTTGAATTGAATAAAAGTTGAAGGTGAGAAAATTAAAGCTAAAGTAAACTTTTTGCAGCTTGTAGAAACTTCGATGATTAAAGGAATTGAAGCTCCTGCGACTTAATAAAAACTATAATCTTTTAAATTGTGATAAATAGATTAAAAAAAGTTTTTTAAACGCTTATTATTGTAAATAGTTTCACCACAGAAACAGCCAAGAAAATCGGCTGCAGTGAGTTTAGATTCTCCAGAGTGAAGGACGACGTTTCCAAACGGGGAGAGAAATCTCAAAAATCTAAAACATGGAGAAACAAAATCACACTTGAAGGAAAAAGGGGAAAGTGCAGATTTTTGGAAAATCTGCGTGAACTGACCGTTAATAATTCATTTAACACTCTGACCAAACACACAGCTTCATCGTCCCTCAGCTTCAGATGTTCTTCTAAATTGTGACTTTACTGATTTAACAGACAAAGCTGCTTCTCTAATTTCACTGTCGATATTTATTGTTACGATTGTATGTATATATACGTTCAAGCCATTAATTTTAATAACAATGTGTTGTAATGTTATTATTATTATTACGATCAGCTGTGGTCATCTGTACAGAGTGCAGACCAGGTGACGTCATAACGAAGCCGTGGAGGAAATATTTTGTGTAATCGAGGTTTCAACGAGTCACTGAAAAGCCTGAATGATGTTGAATCAGTTTGCCAAAGTAAATGCCTGTCGAATCAGAGTTTGTGTTTAAAAGATGATCGGCCTTGTTTTGTTGAAGCTTCCCAGATTCTCCGGATGTTCATGGATCGCCGGCTGGGAACGCTTGAACAGCATCAGGGAGCGAATCTTTTAAAATGTTCGCTTTGAATTGAAATGTCATAGTTTTATGAGAAAAATTAAAGCTTGTCATGTATTTGCTTCCATCTGTGTGAGATTTTATTTGTGTTTTTTTGTTGTTTTTGTTCTCGTTTTGAAGTGTAATAATGCAGAGTGGGTGAAAATGAAGGAAGTTTTACTTAAACTAACAATAACATGAACTAATTATACTTTATTACTGATTATACAGTGGAAACAGCTCATAGTGATCATGTCTGTGCAGTTCAACATGATCATACAAGTGGAATATTATTATAACTCTTTAATTACACACACACACACATAAAGGAATAAAACTTTGGCTTTGCTATAAGTGCATTTTATTAAATGTTTCAAAATACAGCACATTTTTTCCCATCACTTAGGAACCAGAAGGCCGTTTTCATTCACTTCTGGAGGTCGACTTCAACCTCAGGAGCTTTCCCCATGTTTGCGTTTGTTTTCTGACTCCATCACTAGCTGCCATCATTCAGATCAGCCTGAAGAACAACAAGTGTTCACTGCTGCATGTCAGTGTTGTTTTTATTTGTTTTATTAAAGTATAACTGTAGAGTTAAGTGTTTTTTTTCTCAGTTGTCTAGAAAAAGACCCAAAATAAACATTGTTAAAATGTATAATTATTGTAAATACCAGATACAGCACAACCATCAACCATCTGACGTTTATCAGGCTGCTGATTATCCAGCAGGGGGAGCTGTTCAGTTACAGTCAGAGCAGTCCGACCCTGCTGACCAACAACCCCTCCAGCAGATTAAAAACCAGAAATATTTACTTAAAATACCCCCAAAAAAGAAATGCAGTGCATCTAAACAAAGCACAGAGTAATAACTGTGTCACAAAGTTATTAAAAATATTCACACCGAGTGCAGAACGTCCACTGAAAACTCCAGCACTTATTCTCAGTTTGGTGACCTGAAGGTTATTACCAGTTTAAGATATATTTTTCTACCATATAACCTCTATTGGGCTTTACAGACATCTGGAAGAATAACAGGTATAATGAATAACTTAATGTGAAGCACAATTAAGCTGTTTAAAATTACTGTATTTTTCGGACTATAAGGCGCACTTAAAATCCTTTTATTTTCTCAAAAATCAACAGTGTGCCTGATAATCCGGTGCGCCTTATAGTCCGAAAAATACGGTAATTCTGAGTATAAATGAGGAAAAGTGCTGCACTGAAGTGTGACTAATGCAATTAAAATGGAAAAGTGCAATGCGTTATTTTTGGGTTCAAAGGGTTAATTCACCCAAATTATTGGAAAAAAAACAAAAATCTTCTCCCTCTCCACCGTAGTAAGGTCCTATCAGGAGGTTTTTGGTTTGATTTGTATAGATTTTATGTTTTCTTCTCTATTCTAACATAAAGGACAGAATATATTTGGGTGTACTGGCCCTTTAAGAGCCGCCACACCAGCTTTAGTAAACCTCTTATAAAAAGCCATTTAAAATTATTAGAAAATGTAAAATAAAAAACCAAAATAAGGTCAGTTTCTGTTGTTTTTTCTCGTTGCTGGTCACGTCCCTCCTGCCAACAGTGGCGATGACTCTGAGGCTACACGTGTGGGATGGCACGGCGCCACGACGCCACCGTGTGGCCAGTCGTAGAGGTGGCTGCTCTGCAAATCTACTTCTGCTCGAAGGGTAATTTTCTTCGGAGAAAAGAAGTAACAACAACAAGAGTTACACAAACGTATTTAATCAAACTGATCTCATAGACTTTGTAATTTTTGTGTCATCCAAATGTTGTTTGTTTGATTTAAAAAGAGTCATTTCAGGGTATTTGTGATGTTAAACGGTGAACAGTGCTCGAGTTCCTTTACTAATGATTGTGAAAAGTTTTGTCAGTCCAGTTAACGAGCTTCTGCAACACTAAATGCAGCCACTAAACTGAAGTACAGGGCTGCTGTGTGTACAACATAAACTCTTAATGGAGAGCATAAATGTACTGATTTTGATGTTCTCATCTGTTCTCTGAAAGCAAGAATTTTCCCAAAATGTCAAAGTGAAACTGTTCTAACAATCCCTTAATTTCATTAAACTACACTTTATGCATGTGAACCTGCAGTATCTGACTCGAGGGAAGATGCAGAGTGAGAATTTCCTTTTACTGAAATTTAACTTTTATGTGTGAAGTCAGAACATTTAACAGATAATCTGCCTGATCTTTACAGTAAATACAAACAAACCAACAGCAGCTATGTGGGTTTCAAAGATGAGATTTGGTACCTGGAAGTCTTTGATGTAGGTGAGGAAGAAGCTGATGAAGGAGAAGGCCAGAGACCATTCAGACACGGTGCTGACGATGTGAGCCGTGTAGCCCTGAAAGAGACCCGATACAAGAAGAAATGTTGAGGTGATGCTGCTTTAATCAATCAATAACATGTTTTTTACCAGCTGAAAGGTGTAATTATTTTATTTAAACAATCATTTCTCAATAAGTTCTTGCAAATCTGCTTCTGTTTAGACAACATTTAATATCTAAAAGGTCAGAAATTCATGCTCAACTATTTTAGTAACAGCTTTAAAGAATAATAATAACACTACCGACCGTCTCTCCAGGAGTCCAGTGGAGTTTGCGAGGAACGTCCACTCCTCGCAGACTGCTGTACATGATGACCGATGATATGAACACTGACAGGAGAGGGCGCTGTTAAGGATCACGGCTTTCTGCTCTGCAACACGGCAAAAATACAGCAGGGTGTGTGTGTGTGTGTTTGAGTTAAGCTTTGCAGGGAGGCTGTAAGCTCTGTGGTGTAAAACTACAGGTCAGTAAGTTCCTGAAGAGGAAATGAGATGTGAGAAACTATTTTTTAACACTCACTAACACTTCCTCATGCATCTTCTCGCTGACTTTGAATGCAGTCAGTCAAAAACTTTCATCAGTCAGTAATTATGATCTCATAAAACTCTTCCTGACTGTTGCGTAGTTCATCTCTTGTTCCAGCTGTTTCCAGTTGTTGACACATTAAAGGATACTGCTGATGATGCTGCACAGCGTCCAGACTCCGAGGCCGAGGCGGACCAGGTAGATGGCCTTGCTGTGGATGTGAGGCTGCATGTAGAACGAGAGCAGCGTCTGAGCCAGGATGTAGAGAGCGCCGACCCCGAAGGTCAGCACCGCCCCCACCAGGTGCATGGAGAACAGAGTGGTCTTCTGCTCAGACACACACACACAGATTCACTGCTGACACATTCAACGCTTCAGACGCAGCACAGGTGTGAAACTGATCAAACGGGACGAGCAGCTCTCACCTGGAAGTTGGCGACCACACACATCCCGAAGGAGCTCATCAGGCCGAGCACCAGCCCGCAGCGGTTCAGCCTGCTGAGATTGAGCTCGCTCTCACCGATCAGAGCCTCCACCTGTTTGTAACGCACATACACTGTGGCCATACCTGCAAATACACACACACACACACACACACACACACACACACACACACATATACACACAGAGCAAACAATCAGTTAAAACAATCACAGCCTAATAACAACACATCACAACATATCATAATAAAAACACAGTAGATATAAAACTTATGTGTATGTGAGTGTGTGTGTGTGTGTGTGTGTGTGTGCGTGTGTGT
>JAQMCX010000028.1:4304718-4316733 GCA_029814765.1 Acanthurus leucopareius | reverse complement strand
GAGGCTTCACTTTTGCTCCGGCAGAAACCAATGGGTGACGTCACAGAGGGTTTGTCCAGTGTTTTATACAGTCAATGCTTTCAATGAGTGTTTAACCAGGAAGTAGCCAAACATTTAAATTTTAGTTTGGATAAATGACAGAAATACTTTTAATGATCTACATAATAAATCTCATGATCAAACAGCTCTGATAACTGTGACAATCGGGTAAAGGAGGTGTCAGTGATGTGATCCTGCATTAAATCCAGTATCTTCTCAGAGGAAGGTGCCTTGTTAAACAAGAGTTTCCAGCCTCTGTTATCTCTGAGTCTCTGAAACAAGACAATCTTATCAGTGAAGTTTCCAGACTTACTGCTATTGTGGATCCGTTTTTGCCCACACCTCCTGTAAAAATAACTCTGAAGTAATTGGTGCAGGAGAAAATGGCTCCTAAAAAAGTGCAGATGGCAGGAATCATTTTCATCTGGATATTAAGGATCGGAATCTGGGAATCAAGACAGCAAAACATTTAAATTAAAGGATGATAATAAGACGTCAGAAGATTTGTTGATCACACTGTAACTTCTAATGTTTGTAAGAACATTCAGCTTTGCATCCACATTGAAAGCATCATGAGTTTGTTAGAGAAATGATAAAAGCAACCAGTGAAATTCTTTGCATTTCTGATAAAAAAAAAAACTAAAACAAAAACAGTCAAAACAAGAAAAACTGGAGCAGCATTTCAGTACAAACATAAACAATTTACATAATTATGGCATCGTCAGTCTCATTGATCTGTAAGAATTAGAACCGATCACAATTACCAGTGACTGCCAAAAAGCAGATCCTCCCACGGCGGCCAGCAAATACATGATTATTATGAAGATTTGCACCTCAGTCACATCAATGCTGAGTGGGAGGAGAAAGCAGAGTTTACAATGAGGATTAGTGACGTCTACCAGCACAGTCATCCTACAGCCTTCATCTACGACACACTGCTGCACATGGAGCTGATGGGACGCTGCGGTGTTTTCTTCTCCGTTTAATTAATTGTCTGATTTTGGTGGTTAGAGATTCGGCAGGAAAAGTCACTGCATTAAAAGGTGCAATCAGTAATACTAAAAGGTTGCCAGGCAACCAGAGGAGACTTCAGGAAGTCACTCCACATGATTGCTTTCGGACAAGTAAACGTTCTGCACACAACTCCACATTTCTGTTCGTGTAAAGAGTAGAAAGTGTGTTTCATTAAAGGTGTTGGTGGGTCTGGTTTTGAACTTACAGTTTTTAAGCTAAGCTAGGCTAACCACGTCCTGACTGCACATCTGTACTGAACAAATGATGCTAATCTCCACAATCAGAAAGAAAGTGTATTTTTTTGCAAAGTGTTCAGTGTTTTCGCAGAAACTTCTGCACAAGTATCACCTCTCTCAAACAGCTGCAACTAAGATATTGTTATACAATATATTTTCTTTTGATTACTCTTTTTTAATTGAGTGATAATGCATTAAAACATCAGAAAAACCTGTAAAATTTCCCTCTCAAAAATGATCTGCTTTGCACAAATTTTCAGTTAACAATGATAACTAAACAGAAAAAACACTGAAAAGTAATCGTCTCTTATTAGAGAGGTGAGCTAGCTGGGTCATGTTACATTGTTTACATTAGATTTCCACATCCTGATTTACTAACACTTAGTAAACACTCAGCACCGACCTCACTGCGCCTTGTCTTAATGTTTGAAATTAAATACAAAGATTAAACTCTGATTATCAGTATGTCTCTTGTGATGTTCCTGCTGGCTGCTGGTGACCTGTGTCAGTCTGACATGTGTGTCTGTCATTAAATCAGAGGCCGGTTAAACATGTCAAGTTAAGTCGAATCCCAGATCAGATTTTGCAAAAACATAAAGGAGTTTTGGCAGAAGATCATGCAGTTAGTTTCCCTCAGCTTGATGTTACTGAAGATCTGCGTTTTTACTGACTGCACCTTTAAGCAGAGCAGACTGAATTTAAATTATCCATGTGACTCGGTGGAGGTCAGCGGTCACTGTGGACGGCAGCGAGCCATGCAGCAGCAGCAGCAGCAGCAGTCAGGAGGTTTACCGTCATGTTCCACAGGCAGGGACCCACAGTGGCTGTGAGCATCTGTAATCCTGCTAGACAGATCTGCACCTCTGTTATGTCAAATCTAAACACAGAATACACCCACATTTACTGCGGCTCAATTTAACAGCTGTGATCGGATTACTAACACAAGAATCACTAGCTGATACTCTCTTTTTTTAATAAATAAAGTGAACAAAATGTGTTTTCAGATCTGTAAAATGTACATTTCTTGATACTTAACCTCAAACCAGTTCATGTCCTCAGGATTTATTTCAGATTTTATGCTGCAGGTTTGTATTAAAGGCGATAAACAGCCACGTTACTCAGGTCTTTCATACCTTGCAGCTGTCAGTAATTTAGTTACACTTCTTAGACTTTTTTGAAAATCCAGTCACTGAGCAACAGGGGACGAACTCTTGATTCGAAAGAATCCAACTGGGAGGAATTTAAAAGTCTTCATCTGAATCACAGGAGCAAAAACCAAAACAGAAAGAAACGAGAAAAAACCCAGAAAACACCACAAACTAAACGCTCAGAAGCAGAGAGCTGCAAACGTGTGGCAGATGTGATGCCGCTGCACCACATCCTGTGGAGATTAAAGTGACTGTGCAGATCGAAAGAACAAACCCACATCAGTTCTGACTCAACTGTGTTTAAAAGCTGCCAGTGTCTTAATCTCTTTCACTTCTTTTATGATCAGGTATTTCCTGTCAGTTTTCTGTAAACGAGGTTTTCCTGCTGCTTTTTGTCATCAGGTAACATAAAATACTGATGCATTTGATGTGTTTCATGTAATATCTGTTGTTTAAAGCAAAAAACAGCTTTTATAGGAAAACATAACATACATTGAACTGCTAAGATGAGCTTACCTAACAGACAAATGGCTGGAAATGATCTTCTTGTTTTGAAAAAAGAAGAAAGAAATAAGAAAAGTAGCTTTTGTGGACTCACATGCCGAAGCGCAGAGTTCCTGACACGTATGTTTGCCAGTGGGCGCAGTAGAACATAAACATCCCGGCGAAGCAGCAGAAGAACATCCAGTCCGGGTTGGTTCCCATCTGCACCGCTATACTGGTTCCCAACACTACAAACACTGCAGAGACAAACACGCTGATGTTAAAAAAGGGCTTCAGATGTACTCGGATACAGCGGGATGATGTCAAACAGGAGAAAACTGACCGGTAGAGAGGGAGTCGCAACCATGGTCAAACAGCTCGCCGAGCGGAGAGCTGCTATTGGTGCGTCTGGCCTGCTTCCCGTCGATGGCGTCCAATGACTGGTAGATAAACAGACCCACAGCACACAGCAGGTACGCCCAGAGAGGAGCCTAAAATAACACACACATACATACACACACACACACTTATATGGAGGAAGGGTCACTCACTCCACCTCAAAGCCCACAACATAAAGCTGAATCCAAAGAGCCACAGAACTCATCAGATCATGTGACCCGGGAAAAAACGTACTGCTGTACAAATCAATACACACAGTCACAATCTATACAAAAAGTGTGTGAGACTGATTAATAAAGAAACGGCTATGATCAGCTCCAACAACCCTGCGACCTTGTAACTATCTATCAGGAGACAGTTTCCACACATACAGGCTGCACAGGATCTGGAAACTTTCCGAGCCTCATTCTGCATTTGTTTGTTTAAACCAGACTTTTAATTACAATTTTTTAATATCTGATTATATGAGAAGCTTCCCTGCGTCCTGATCTACTCCTGTTTTAATTTGGTGTAAATACAAAATCAATTTTCTTCATATTCTTCATGTAACCTTGACTCTGCTGCTCTCACTGTCTCTTTCAAAGAGTAATCTTTGATTCATTAATAGATTCTTGTTTTTCCTTTACCGTTTTTCACTCTTTTTTTAATTAATCTTAAGCTTCAATTAAAAAAAAAAACTGTAAATGTAAAATTTCTTCCAGCAGCTCAAAGGCAGAGTAGCTGCAAATCTTTCAACCGAAAAAAATATCGCCTTTCATTGACAAGAGCATTAAAAAAAAATAGAAAGAAGAAGAAACTACAGTTACTTAGCGAGTGAAAACATTACTGGGTGTCAAGATGAACTCTGACATGTTTAATGTGTGAAGACATAAAGACTGTTCAGTAAAAGGTCTCAGCGTGATGACCAACCTGCTCAGTGGCAGTGGGGCAGTAGTAGACGAGCACGAGGGTTGTGAAGACGTTAGTGGCCAAGCCGATGATGGTGATGAGGTTGGGGGCGATCCAGGCGGGGACTCGTCCCACCAACCATTCCCAGTAACGCTGCATTAGAGGCTCCAGCAGGGAGCGACCTGCGCTGCTGTACCTGCAAGGACAGACAACAACTGGATGAAGACCTGGTGACTTTAACCGAGTGATTAACCTGCTTAAAAGGACAGTTACAGGAAATAGTGTTGGTGATGCTGACTGTCATTAAAACTGAACATTTACTGTTTTTAGACCGAAACATGATTTGAGAGAGTGAAACCTTCAAATCTCAAGAGCTGTAAATTGAATTGTGTCTTTAAAAGCTGCAGCAAGTGATTGTTAAAGCCAACAATTTCAAGGCAGGAAAACAAAAAGTCTCCTTAGCTGTAGACTTTAAAGGTTAAATCTGTCAGTTTGTCCAAGAAAAAAATAAATCCTTTCAGATTTACAATCACAATCTGTGTATTTCAGTTTCATACACAGTTACAGTTTAGCTTTAGTTTCATAAACATCTCTGCTTAACCACACAGCCGGATAAACTAACTGTACAACATTAAAAAACTCTGCATAACTTCAGTCTGCCTCAGTCTGTAAAGCATAAATCTGTTACCTGTGCTCCTCCAGCCTCTTGAGCTGGTGTCGGGACAGTGGGGGTGAGGGCAGCTCGATCAGCCTGCGCAGCACTCCGGGGGCCAACCAGCAGGCCGCCTCCATGCCCATGCCCTGTCCAGGGTCCTTGTCCCTGCCAAGGCCTCGACGAGAACGCAGGCCCCCACCCTGCTGCTGCCCCGTCGTGCTCATGGAGCCCTGCTGCCTGCTGGTCTGGTCCCTGATGGCTCTGCCTCTGCCTCTGCCTCTGCCACTGTCCTGCCGGAGGGGCTAAAGAGCCACAGTGGGGCTGGATGAGGCTGGATGATACCCTGGAGAAAGATATCACAACACTCTCCTTAGAAAATATCACAACAAACCAGCATTTTACTAAAGCTGCAACTTATAACCATTGTCATCACTGAACAAACTGATTACAACTTTCTCATTCTATTTAATTGTTAGTCATCTGGTCATTATTCAGTTCAAAACATAAAGACACTAAGTTTACATCAACATAAATCAGATAAGTAGCAAATCTTCACATTGGATAAACTGTAACCAGAGAAAGGATGGTGAGTTTACTTGAAAAATGACTGACACAATAAGTCATTAATCTAAAATGATTAAAGATTAGACCCCTAACAGGCACAAGTGACCAAGGTCAATCCTGTCAATAGGACTGATTATATCAGGCGTGTAATACTACTTAATATCTATGACATGTTAGACTTAGAATAAGTACCAAAGAATCTGTAGACAAGCCATTAATAATTGCTCAATCAGCTGAATGTTTACATTGAACTAATCAAAGACAGTGTAAAAGATCTGCTCGATGGACCGTATCTGTGTTACTAAACTATTTCTTGTGACTGTCAGCAACACATGAGCTGCTGACAACAAACAATCTGCCTCAGCAGTGTGCTAACGCTGCCTAGCATAGTCGCTGCTAGCTAACTCAACATCAGTACTGCTCATGTGAAACATTAGCATTAGCAGGGCTGGTTCGATTTTCAAATAGGAAGACTTGTGTCAGCGGGGTTATTTAACGTTTCTTGCTTGCTTTTGCTTTGTTAATGCTTCTTTAAACGTGCGCTACCAAAATTATAACTGTCTTTTGGCGATACAGGTTAAAATCATGATATATTATTGACATCTTCCGTGATGTCTGAGGCTAACGTCAGCTAGCTTGAGGGGCTAAAAGACAGCTAGCAAGTTGCTGAACTGACGGATGTAACGCCAACACCGACTGACCTGTTTAAGGACGAGCGCCGCGGACAGTCCGAGGGGCGGTGAGGGGGCTTCAAGCCGACAGACAAGACCCCTCTGTGACAGTTTAACTCTGGAGTTTCCCTTTATGGCTTAAAATATCGGAGGGATGTTTGCTGCTGTAGCTGAATCACCACGACCGGTGTCACTGTGGCTGTGCAGCAAGCTAGTTCACGTTAGCCATCACGGAAATCTCGCGTAACTGTCGGGTTTTAAGGGGATTTTAGCCCTGAGTCAAGTCTCCCAGGCAGATAACAGGGGAGACGCCTTCTTCCTCTTTCGTTTTTATCTTTGACAGTGATTCTCTAACTTTGTCTGATTTGCATCCCCTTCAGAAGCCTAAAAAAAAAAACCCTCGCATACTCTGTAATCAATCATTATCAAACATAAGACGCAACTAATTAAAAGGTTCTCAGCTAATTTTAATAATCATTAAACTTTGTTCACTCCATATTTCTCCCCATGATCAGCAAATGTCTCCCTCCCCCGTTTATCTCTCACAAGAAACGTGTGACAAACTAAATAAACTCAAAAATATTTGATGTCAGATTCAACAGAAACTTTTTTTTAATCTGCATCAGTTCTGTAAACAAAGAGGTTTATGCAAAATTACGACACACAAACACAGACAACATCCATGCATCCACATAGTTTAATGTACATTTTTACAAATTAAAAGAACAGGCATTTAAATTTTGTTATGCAACCACACATCTCTTCATTTACACAGAAAGATAACTTATCAGACCAGATCAGTATTCTTGAATGTTGTCATTTTTTTGTCTACAGTTATCTGATTTGTTATTTATCTGTGGGCTATGTTTTAAATTACACTCTTACACAATAAGACAAATTAATTCCAACAGTTTAATTCCTGCTCGTTAAAAATTGTCATCCAGTAATGGAGAAACAACCACTGTAACATGCAGACTGTCTCTGCTGCACATATTTTTAAATGCTGAGCAATGTTGTAACTACAGCCAAGAAAAGATCAACCATGTGCACATTTCACACATTTTAAACTGCATTAAAACATGGTGATGGTGAAATTAATACACATACAATAAAATCCCAATAATAACGGTTTCTTTGAGCTTTAGTTTCAGCAGCTTTAAAGGAAAAGTTCTCATATTTTCAACATTCACATGCTCAGTTAAACATATTACAACTTGTTTGTGTCTGTTTTTGTTTCTCTTGTCCAAACTGACAGTGAAGTGATCCATTTATTACACAACAAGGCTCTTAAATATGGAGGACAAACTCCACCCACTTCTTCTGTGTATCAATTATTTCTAAACATCAGATAAAGATAATTAGAGACTTTCAGTGATCTCTGTTAAAACGCAACACACTGCTGTGCTTTTCCTCACCTCCACCTCACACACCTCATGTTTTCTCCAATCAGGAAGCCTTGTTGTTGTTGTGTTTCTGATCATGTGATCAGAATAAAACAGCCGTGTGTAAACACATACTGTATCTTCTGCATGTGAAATCAAAGTATTACTGTTATGTGTCGATGTGTGTGAGTCAGCTGTGTGAGCCGACCCCTTTTCTTTCTTATCTTTCTATTATTAAAAAAATTATTAATAGACAGATTAACGGATGATCCTTTGACGTGTTTGTCACATATGTTTCTCACTTTGGCAACAACGTTAAGACTGAAGTGTGGTGAGACGTGTGCATGTTGCACTGAGGGGCCCGAAAAAACATATATCAGTATAAATTAAAACATTTCATACAAATGTGTGGTAGTGTTTGATGTTTTTACATTATTTTATGCACAATTATGGTATTCTGGAAATCATAAGGTTTAATATAATTGTATTAAATAATATAAACAGATAAAAATCTAAATAATCTAAGTAATAAATGTGCACACAGTCCAGTTATTGGTCCAAATGTTGCTAAATCTGTCCAGCATTTGTTTGTATTAACACTGGAAAGCTGTTTCTCCACACTCAAAGAGAATAATGTGATTCTTCGTGGAGCTCGTGTTCATTCAGCTTCTGTCAAGGTTCAAAACAAACATGAGGACAAACTTAAATGTTCAACTCGTAAAGTATAAAAGAAAATATTTGAACATATTTGCCTTCATGCAGCTGAAAAAAAGCATAAATCAAACTTTAAGCAGGTTTGAAAAATAAATTTGCGTCATTTTTACACACAGGAAGCCTAAATAATGTTTGTATGTCTGTCAAAAATGACAAGTAATTTAATGATGCAGTGAAGTGTGTGACATCATGGGAGTTGTTCCTTTTATTGATTAACAGCCACTATTGCAGATTAAAATCTATGTGACTGACTCAGACATAAATGTCGATGGATGAGACAATGCAGTTAATTTTTTTTTCACATTAAGTTGAGTCCTATTTGTGGACTTCCTTCCTGATCCCTCCCTCATGCATCATCTGGTGTTTCCTGTGTCGCTGCAGAAAAAAAGCAACAAATCTACAGATTTCTTAACACTTTTGTAAGTTTTTGTAAACATCTGGGATAATTTAAGATCACAACTCATGTAAAAATGTATAAAAAAGTCCAGTGATTTTCATAAATTTAATGGAAAAATGTCACATATTATATCTTTAAGGGTTAAAGAGATAAATTCTGCTTTAAGTTGTGGATTTTTTCAATATTTAACAGATGATCAGCCTTAACTGAGAGCAGTGAGTGTTTCAACATGACCATAAAAACATTTCTCGGTTGCTGTGAGTGCGTATATCACTGCAACACTGATTAAAGATTAAATTTTCAGAAAACAAATGAATTTTTTTCTGATTAATTCATTTGAATTTGTTCCTCATTATGCTGATTAAAAAAAAAAAAGTCATTAAGTTTCCAGATGGATGAGTTTGGTGCAAATTAAAGGACCGTAAACATAATTAAAAATCCAACTCAGATATTTCTTCATTATTAAAATTTTAATCTGTTTTTGAAAATCTTGATGACACTCGAACACGTCTTGGCAGCTGGATGTTTTCTGTCGTCGTGCTTCAGGTGTTTCATCGTCAAAACAACAGAATTAAACATATTTTATTCTGTACAGCAGCTTCATGTTGGTGCATCGGTGTGATGTTAAGACTCTCTGTCTGGCAGCTGAGTCAGGTAGGGACTAAAGAAGTCTCTCAGGAGGGTCTGCACTCGGGTGGGCTGGGGGCCTCCGGCTGCAGGGCCCAGCGCCGGGTTCAGGGCCAGGTTCAGCACCTTGTTGGGGCCGAGGGCGGCGGAGCGAGTCTGGGCCGTGTGAAGACCCTCGATGGCGCTGGAGAGCCAGATGAGTCTTTTGAGACTCTGGATGTTTCGGCCGCGGTCGTGCATCAGCTGGTGTTCGGTCACAGCTCGGCGACTGCAGGGAGGAAACAGGAAGCAGCTGTTAGTCAGAACCAGGAAGTAAAAGAAAAAAGGTGGTCGGAAAGATTTGAATCTAATTGGTAACTTTATTTAAACACAGTTAAAACATCCAAATAGTTTAATTTGAAAACCATCTATCCAGAATAATGTGGTTTAATTTAAAGTTGTGCCATTTAAAAAAAACATCATTATTTAAACCTCCAAACACATTTAAAGTGACATTTTTGGAAATCACTTATTCTTTTCACATTTTACTAACAAACTGAATCAAGGAGAACTTAATCTGATTTTGTTAAAGTTCACAGAAGTGACATTAAAAACCATAAATTTGGATGAAAAGCAGGTTTATTTGTATGTAGCATCATTCAGACACAAGACATTCAAAATACCTTAAAGATGAGACATCAAGGAAACATTAAAATTGCATTTAAGAAAAGTGAAAACAAAAAAACAGGTATTTTAAATCAGATGTAGATGCACCAAATGACCTGAGACCATCGAGTGCTTTAAAGGAAGTAAAAAGATCTTAAATTCATCATGTGACTCACAGGAAGCCGGTGAAGCGACTGAAGCATCAGTGTTAAAATGATGTTGTGGCACAGTAACTGATTTTTTATGCATATTTTATCATTTTTTCTGTGATTCTGAGTCTAAATGTGTTTGAAAAGTTTTATTAAATCAGGGGAGGATTCCTTTAGGCTACAGCTGATCAATTTAAACACTTTCCCAGTTCTAGTTTTATCGAGTTACTCCACTCTTTGTGTCGAACTCATTCTCAGCCTGTAAAGATGCTGAAAACTCGGCGTCTCACCTCTCGTTCTGTTGACACCGGCCGGCTGTGACGACGACAAGAAGCAGGACGGCGAGCCACTGCACAGACCTGAGTGACATCTGCATGATCTGCAACGAAACGGCAAGAAATGCATCAAAACTCTTCATTCAAAAAGAAAAAATAACAGGATGCAAAGAAGAACATGATGCCTCTGGATTTTAATTTAGTCTGTTAGATCAGCTCCAACCTGCTTATTCTATCAAAATAGTCAGATTTTAGCCTAAAATTACAAATCACACTGTCATAACTGTTTGAGTTTTGGGGTGAAAAAGTGAAAACACACATAAAGAAAAGGAGAAAAATCAGGAAATTAATAAAATTTCATGCATCCAAACAGGAGCTCCGTCCTAAATGCACATGTACATGAATTTCTGCCTTTGTTTTCCATTTTTCTGCACAAATCCAAACATGCAGGGATCAATAAAACATCAGCATCATATTTATGTTTTTAACTGTAGAATTTAAACTCATGTCGATGGTCAAAGAGTGTTTGTTTGTTTGTTTGTTTGTTTGTTTGTTTGCAGGACAAACAGGAAAATCTCACTGCAGGAGGTCTGATTTGTTTCTCTGGTTGTTTTCCAACATTTTGATCCTGCAGGAGGAATTATCCTCACTGTATATGTTTAATGACATCGGCCGGATGCAGTTTGTTTTGTTTCTATTTACAGCCTCTTTAGTCATCTTGGCTATTTGCCTGATGTCGACAGCGTGGTGTTAAATGTTTAGGGAGCTTTAATCCAGAGGTCACATGACCTTCATGTTCTGTAAGATGAGACGACTGAACAGTTTTTCTTGTATCAGCGTCCAAACTGAACAAATTTGCATTTTTGTGTTAAAAAAGCAAACTAAAAAAACATTTTCACATGTTTCTTACACAAAAGATCAAACATGGTTAGAGTCAAATCCAGATTAAGATATTTTAAATCTCATCAACAAACACGAGGACCTGCAGGTTAAAAATGCACCACGCAACATTTTCACACAACTACAAACAAACAAACAAACAAACAGACAAACAAACAAACAAACAGAGCTCTTGAAACAAAGATAAGAATTTTCAAACAGCAAACTTGACTTTTAGATTAACTTTAAATTCTTGTGTTTACATTTGTAAGATTAATATTAAAGAGCAAAAGAACAAAGTCAGTGAATAAATGAAACAGCAAATTAAGATAGATGCTACTCTGATTTTCCATTTTACCTTTTTTTCACATTAATCTGTAAAAAATATTCAGTTTTAGAGAGCTAACTTTAAATTTTAATAATTTCTTTCTGACAGGAAAAAATTTCATACAAAATTACTTAAATTACTTAATAAATAAATTATTTTTTTTAACTTTTACAAAAAAACCTAACATGTTTGTTTCAGCAGGAAATCAACAGATTCACAGACATTAATTTAAATAACTAGAAGAAAACACACAAAACAAACCTGTAACTTGAAACCAAAACTTAAAATTAAAAAAGAGAAATAAAATAAAAATGAGAGAAATTAAAAATAAAGTGATGAATCTCTTAAAGATACTCACATTGTTGCTGTTGGTGACCGAAGCTCCTCTGATGATGAAACACTGAACTGACTTCAGGTTCAACATGCAGACAATTTATAAAGAACCCTGACACACACACACACACACACACACACACACACAGACACACACACAAAAACACACATATACACACACAAACAAAC
>JAQMCX010000028.1:4196130-4302558 GCA_029814765.1 Acanthurus leucopareius | reverse complement strand
CTCTCGCTGAGAGTCAGTCGTTTGACAAAGACGAGTTTAGATAAATGGGTCTGAACGGTTTTACTGATGTTCACACACACACACACACACACACACACACACACACAACACACACACACACACACAGACACACACACACAGAGTGAGTCAGTGTGGATAAACTGAACGTCAGCAAACCGTCTGTCAGGTCCCAACTTTTATAAACACACTCTGTAGTTAAGATGCTTGTCGCCTGGAGCTTTTCTCCACACACACACACACACAGAAACACACACACACACACACTAATGAACCCAAATAAACTGGAGTCTCTGGTTGCCGTGGTGTCGCCACAGATGCTGTTGAAGCCCGTCGTCTTGACAACATCTTCCAGGACGAGTTTCCCCGGCTGAGAAATGCAGCTGCCATCAGAGACGGAGCGAAGGAGACGAGATCGAGTCCATTAGAGAGCAAACGATGGAGGTGTGAAGACGTTCAAAGACAAACGGACACCGACGGAGGAGAAGGAGAGAAGTGAGGATTAAAGAAAAGAGAATAAGAGGAGGAATAATCAGCAGACAGGAGGAAACATTTCACACAACAGGAAGCAGGCAGGCTGATTAAATTGTGGTTTGAATGAAGTAGTTAGTTTGTGTTTTGCAGATAAAAGCTGTGTTTTATAATTTACTCCTCCCTGCAAACAGAAGAGCAGTTTACTACATTTATTTTGTAATAAAAATAAATATTATAAGCATGAATCAGAACCAGAGGAGATGCTGTGTCATCTTCTAAAGCTCATACTTTGATGCACCTTCAGTGTTTTATCCCACGTTCATCTTAAAACATCACCTTCATCCAGGTGAGCCGGCCGACGTTTGTGTCCACAGATCAGCTGATCTCCATCGCTTTTTCTGCCTCCTCTGCTCTGTTGTTTCAGGCTCCTCTCTGCTCCCATGATGCCCAGCGTTTCGTAGGCCTTCCTCAGGGACTTTCAAACCCAGCTCTCCACCTTTATCTGTGACAGTCCTCCATCAGCTCCTGGTACTTCGCCCTCTTTCTCCCAGAAGCCTCCTCCATCCTCTCCTCCATCCTCTCCTGTATGAGCTCCAGTCATACAAGCTGTCAAGTGGCTTCAGAGACCAAAACATGATGCTGGTGTCTCTACTTTGTCCCACCTTTGTGCCCGATGTTACACCACGTTTCAACCAACAACACTTAAAGCTGCTTTGATTTCGTTTGCCATCACAGTTCTGCCTCCACTGCTGCAGGTTTTGGACAAAAACTGACCAAAGCTGAAGTTGATTTTAACCTGCCGATACAGAAACATCTGCATCATATGACCAAAACATGTTGCACCTTTGACAACTAATCTTTCTATATAATACACAGAATAACAGTCATAAGGGACATTTTTCTCCATGAGCACTTTTACCTTAAATACTAACATTTTATTTTATATCTACTTTTACTTAAATTAAAGATTAGAAACTTCCTCCTTCACTGTCTCGACCTGGTGGAGGTGAAGAAAACAGAAAAACTGCAGGTTGACTTTTGAGTCCTGATGTTGATCTGAATGGAAAATCAGCTCAAGTCTGTTGATTCATGATTAATCTCTCTAACTATGGATCGGGGATCAGTTATATTTTGCATCAGTGCAGCTCTGCAGCGGACTGTCAACGTTAAACGAGAGCTGAATCTGATTTCAAGAAAACATTAGTTTCTGGATCATTGGCATCGTTTTTCTTCTCCTGCAGAGATCAATGATTGATCAATAATCTCAGTCTGATCAAGTCAATATTTACTGTCAACGATTTGGTCATTTTACATAAAATTTAAGTGTTATTCTTTTTCTTCCATACACATGGAGTCATGTTGCTGGATGTCTGCCAGGTGTAATGCAGCTTGTGTCCACATGGTGGCAGTGTTGCACTGAGCAGCCAAGTGCAGCTGAAGATGAGAAAGTCTTCTGACAACACAAGTGAAGCTTCAGACTTAAGTGGAGATAAAAGCACACAAGTATTCTGATGTGCAACACAGACAAATCCTGCTAGGGGGCGCCATCCTGCATTATGTCTGTTGGATAGCGCCCTCTAGAGGCGGCAGTGTTTATTACAGCTACAATCAACCAAACAGTGGTTCCTTCTCAGATTCAATTTTGACATAAAAAGGTGAAAAATATACAGAATATTTGAGAGAAAAAGAAGAAAAAAGCAGAAAACTTAACTAAATACAATACAATTATAGTGAAGACGTTAATCAAATAATCCGACTTAACTTGAATCCCTCAGTGGGGTCGGGATGAGAGGTCAAGAGGTCATGATGTCACAGAAAACATCAGGAGTCAACAGAGGCTGAGTGAGAATGAAAACATCTGGACAGAAGTTTTTTAAGTTTCTCTGAACTGAAACACTGAACTCCGTCACATCGTCTCCATCAGCATCATGTTGGAAACAAAAACCGTCTAATGGAGCTCAGAAACATTTCTCTGTTTTTGCTCTTTCAAACAGCTGTTTGTCACAGCTGGGTTCCCATGGTAACGCACTGATCTAAGATGTCCACCGTGAAAAATGTGATTTCTGCCTTTTAAAATCCTGCAGCTGATCGTCTTTCACCGCTTTATTCTTAATTTTTTAAACTTTTTATTTAGAACACGAAGAACGAAACAAAGAAATCAGGAAAAATGACAAAAATGACTCGATTCATCTAAAATAATTTCAGCTAACAAAACGATTTTAATCATTTATGCCGACAGAAATCAAACACACAGACTCTTGTGAAAGTAAAAGTGAAACCAAGCAAGTAACCTTTGATGAAGATGAAAAAACAATGAAATTATTAACAAATAAACCTGTTTAAGGTCAATAAAATCAGAAAATACAATCAATCCTGGAGAATAGCTTTAATTCTGCTCTTTATTTTTCTTATTATCAATAAAATCCCACAAAAAGAGGAAAACTGTCAGTGTTTATCCGTCCGAGTATCATCTGACTTCCTGTCTGTGACTCTCAGCCTCGTTAGTTCCTGATGAAGATTTAAACCCTTAAAAAAAAAGCTCACACACACACTGATTTTAATTTTTTTAAATGTGCAATTATTCAGTAAAGTAGAAACAGCTGTATTTTTAACAAAAGTTACTGAAACTGAAGAAAAAAGTAAATCTGAGACTTTTTTCAGCAGCAGATTAATCCACAGCTGATGATGCAGTGTGTGTTTGCAGCAGCACGACTGTGTTTGTGTGTGAGGAACTGAGAGAAAATAAACAAGTGTGTGTGTGTGTGTGTTTGTGTGTGCATGATAATGTATCTACATGTGGCCCGATGCAACAATGCGTTAATGTATTTTTAATCGTTTTTTGGAGAACAATGGAACTTTGAGGCCCAGAGGAAGAAGATGCATCCGACTTGGAACAAAGCTTCAGTCGTTATGTGATCAATTCACTGTTGGTTTTGATCTTTTTATTGGATCACTGACAATATTTGTAAAGCAGAAGAATATCAGATTCATAATTTCAATTCAGCGGCTCTTTAATCACAATCCTGTAAAAGTGATAAAGTCTTGAGAATCAATTTGAAAAGTTAAGAAAAAAAATGACACGTCGACACAGATTTATTTCAAATTCCAATGGCTTTATTTTATGTATATAGATTTGTATATATTTATATATATTTATATATTATATATATACTTATGTAACAACTTTTACTCAGTTGCTTGATTATCATCTTTTGTTCAGCTTAAGTTCAAACGACATGACACTAAGACCAAGGCATTCCACACGATCAGTATCTTACAAAAGAGTAAAGAAAAAAAACAACATGAGTGTGCGCAGCCGACACACGTACACACATCAATGTACAGGTATCGTGGTTTTCTGTTTTTCGTACAAAGAGCCGAGAGAGTGAACGAGCCGATAGAGACGAACGAGGACGAGCAGACGGAGTGAGAGAGAGTGAGAGAGAGTGAGAGGGAGAGAAAAGAGAGAGAAGAGTGAGGAAACCAGATGAACCACTGGAGTCGAAAAACTGGAGGAGTCTGTTGCATAGATTGAAGCAAACAGGAGGAGGATGTTTGACAGAAACAGACAGGATGAGTGAACCTGGGGGGGAGGGGGGAGGGGAGGTGAGACACACACTGAGGAAACACACCTTCACCGCACAAACAGCCCACCTGACAAACACACACTCACACACACACTCACACAGGGAAGCACAGGAAGTTTTATTCTGGCTCACAAACAAATCACTGCTGAGGCTCAAAATCTGCCAGACAGGACGGAGGAGTCGACCGCAGGGCTGAGGTCACGTCCCCTCTCTCCATCCAGCGTTACCATGACGACGCCAAACACACTTAGCTTAGCCTGCTAGCATGCTATCGTTTGCTTAATTATCGCTTAAAGTATGAAGAACAGCTGACGGCTGATGGGAAAGTCAGTTTTGCAGGTTATTTGGTCATAAATTTAAGTGTCATACGAGTTAATATTTTGACCTGGTGGTGGCGCCAGAGAGGTCAAAGTATCACTGAGGTGATTATAATTTAACTCTTAGGGGGGAAATTAATGTTTGTGGCAAATTTTATGACAATCTGTCCAATAAATGATGAAATATTTCAATGAAAACTACAAAACTTTGACCTCATGGTGGCGTCAGAGTTCAACGCAGTTCAGATCAATAAATTTATCAGGATTTAACCTCTTGTGACCCTGAACTTTATTAAGATATTTCAGCCTTTCAGGGAGGTTTGACCAAGTGGCTGATGCCTTCACATCATATTGGACGTTTGTCTTTTCTGTCACTTTGAGTCAAACATGATTAAAATTTCCAAAACAGTTTCATGTTTTAATTACAACTTGGACGTTCACATGAATGAGACTTTTAACGTCGACTCAGAGTAACTAACTTTATTTAACTACTTTAAGTGTTTACTTTGTCCTCAGCAGAACTGAGTTCCTGGCAGTGAGAAGACAACATCAACAACATCCAGTCCTCCATGTTAGTGAGTAAAGAAAATATGTACAAATAAACTAACTCACCCACTTTGTTGCAAAGTCAACAGTGATTTCATGCATTAATTAGTCAACATTGATTCCTACATTAAAACAAAAACGCTTTATGTCATCTCTGTCAGTAACTGAGACGGTCGTTTCTACAGCCTGATTTAAAGTCAATAAATGCACATTTTTCATAAAGACTTGTTTAGTTGTGTTATAACATGTAAATTTTAAATCTAACATTTTATAAAATATCCTTATTCTCTCTTTCCAAAGTCAGATTTTCAGAAGGAAATCAGTTTCATCTCTTTGAAACTTCACAGAGGCTGGACGAAGCCGCGTTTAGCTTAGCTTAGCACAAAGACTGGAGGCAGAGGGAAACTGTTAGCATAGCTCAACAAAAATTCACCTTCCACCAACTTCAAAGCTTTTCTGAATCGTGTCTAAGATTTTTAACTAACATCAAACGTTTAAACAAAGTCAAAACAGCAACAGATCATTTTTGTGTCAATAAGTCTGATCAATTCATTGGCTGCTATTTTTAAGGTAAATATTCTTTGACTTTAGCTTCTCAATTGTGATGATTTGCTCCTTTTCTTTGTCGTTATGATGGTAAACTATCTTTCTGGGACAATAAGGGATTTGAGGACGTCACCTTGCACTTGGGGGAAATTATAACAGGCAGTTTTATAGTCAGGCTGATCAATATTGATAAGTTGCAGCCACACATTTTAGACCTAATTCTGTTCTGATTTGAGCTGATTCATCTGTGAGTCACATGGACACAGACATCTTTACAGGTGAGCAACAAACTCCATGATCCTCCTTTTTCTCACCTGCCTGGTGGGCAGAGAGAAGCAGGAGGACGATGGATCAGGAGATCAATGGATGTGATTGAGATGAAGCCTACCTGAAGCTCACGCTGCAGGTTTCAGGCCTGTTAACTGTCATTGTCTCCCTCCTCCTCCTCTCACTGCACAGATGAGCGGGGGTGATGAGTTCAGGGAGAATCTGTAAATCTGAGTGCTTGTGTGTGTGTGTGTGTGTGTGTGTGTGTGAGGGGAGGATGAAACAGTGGAGAGGTGGATGAACGGACAAATCTGTTGTTTTTTTTTTGTTGTTTTTTTTTTTAAAAGAAACTATGGAAACAAATAAAAAGAATAATTTCATCTCTCATCAATCCATCCATCAGAAGTCACACAGTTTAATTTCCTCAGTGTGTTTCACCTCACAGTGCAAATACAGGTATGCATGTGTGTGTGCGTGTGTTTGTAAGTGTGTGTGTGCATGTGTGTGTGTGTGTGTTTGCACATGATGTTGCATGTGTTCGGGGGCGTGTGTGTTTGAGATTCATTTGGAAAAACAAAAAGTGAACATTTGGGATGTTTCATTCCATACTAAAACATGCAGAACACAGAACATTGAACACATATACTGAACAGTTAAGTTTTATCCAAATGCAGTTTCTCTTTTTTTCTTTTTTTTATCTCTTTTCGCACAGAGTGGCTTTAGGCTACACAGAACACGACGGAACCAATCGCACCAGGTTGGACATATTGCTTTAAACCACCAAATTTTGTATATATGTCATGCATGCCACATAGATGATATTATGTTTATACAAAAATAACACCAACGCCTATTACTGTGTATCATAGTAATTACAGAAAAACAAATCTTTTTCAGTCTTTTTTGCAATGAAGTCTAACTGAGAATAAATCTATGCCTTTATATCTAATACATATATGTATGCACACATATATAGATACTAGATATAAATACACAGAGATAATATATAAATATATAGATACATATGTTGAGTGGTTATGACTTTTCCAACTGTGAATGTTTCCAGTTTGTTTGTTGTTTTTTTTTTTTTTTATTTGTGAAATTTTGAAGTGGATGTGAAGGTTCTCCAAAGAAATTCCTTAATATCCGACGACAGGAAGCTGTTCTGAGAAAGGCAGTGCTCTGAAGAGGAAGCAATGCAGTCAAAATGCAACAATGGCTGTTTAAGAAGCGAGTTCCTTTTTCCATACAGGAGTCCTAATGGAAAAAAAACTGTGGCAAACCGAGATACGAACCTCCAGAATAAAACTGAAACCAGGTGAGTTGTGTTTTTGTTTTGTTTTTTTTTTTTCAGTCCGCTGCTGAGTCTCGACTGAACGGTTTGTTGATTTGTGACGCGGCTGAAAAACCACAAGCACAAACAGGTTTGTGTAGCGCCTCTGGTGGCGAGGCCGTACTGTGCACCTGGCGTGGCGACAAGTCCAACAGACGACCACCAAGAGCGGAGGGGCAATCTGATCCAGGCAGGTGAGGGGGGGGAAAGGGGGGGAAGAGGGGGTGTCATGTGACAGCGAATTTTCTAAAACAAAAAAAAACTTGTGCAAAGGAAAGAAAAGAAAAAGAGAAAACGACTTTGGCAGAACATTCTTAAAGCTTTGCTGGATGATGATTGGCTGATTGCCTCCTCTCGCATTTCCTGTCAGCGACACAGACAGCAGGTACACTCTGTTCACCTATATGACAATATTTACACTGCGCTGACTGGAGGAGCACAGGTGTTCTGTGAGATTCAGCAGCTGGACACAACCGAGTCGAAACGCCTCGTCGTTTGGAAAAAAAAAAAAAAAAAAAATGCGTTTCGATTTCTAGCCGAGGGAAACATGGCAGGAAAAAGGAAGTGATGTCAGAGCGCCTTTAAAGGTTCCTGCTGTTTCTGAAGGTGGTGTTTGTATAAAAAGGCCATGACACCTCCAGCTGCAGCTGTGTCCCATCACAGGCTCCGCCTCCTCAAATTTAATGAGCCAATAGGAGTAAAGCTGGAAGAACATGGCAGTCTTTTCTACTTTGGCCTGGATTAAATAATCTGTGGTCCCCTTCAGGAGCGGCTCGGGCCTTTTTGGTGGCCTGAATCATGATGGATCAGCCCACACGGCCCCCTCACCCCCCCTCAGTATGTAAACATGTACAGTAAACAGTAAACTGCAAATTATAACAAATCAGCGAAAAATAACTTTTAAATTATGTTATTTATTAATTATCTTGTCTGCTGCGCAAATAACAAAATTAAAATTCCTGGACCGGCAGCTGAAACTTAGTGGAGTTTTCACAGCTGCTGGTCACAATAATTACTTCAGTTTTTAAATATTGTAAATTCACAGCGGAGCTCAAACAGAGCTCACATTTTGTTTGAAAAACTCTCAGTCTAATCAGGTTTTGCAGGGTCGAACTCCTCTTTTTGGAGCTGGTCTAATCTTTCCTTGCACAGTTCCAACTATCCTGGAGTTTCTTTGGGATCAGAGACTCCAGGAACGTCGGGATCAGGTTGATTTTGATTACTTGAACTCAACATGAGGCTCTACTTTTAAGCAACTTGTTAGTTAGTTTAGTGATTTTGGCTCCGCTTTGGTCCTCGAGTTACTGTCTAAGTTTTGGTCTCTTTAACGGGATTGGAGGTCGTTTTGGATGAGGAGGATCCCCCCCACACAAAGGAGGCGGAGCCTGAAGCGGGACAGAGCTTTGATCCTCTATAAAGTCACCAGCTCGGACACCAGTCAGCTGGAAAACAGTATCGTTTCATTCACTCAACAAAAAAACAAAAACAAAAAAAACAAAAAATTCAGTCGTAGTAGCTTCAGAGTACAGAAACAAAGAAATCCAGAGGTTGGATAAATACTTATACACTCCCATTTAATGTTCGATACAGTTAGCTGTATTCACGTTGCATTTGCTGAACTCTAATGGATTTGGATAACTGCGAAATCACATAATTGTAGTGTATCACAACATCTTAGATAAAGGTAATATACTCGATGTAAAAGGGGGCTGATGAGACTAGAATGTTGAGTTTCCAATTGAGCGGCCAACAGGAAGTAAACAAGTCACTGCAGGTTTCTGAGCCCTAACATCAGGTGACCAAGACGACACACGTGGCATAAATATTTAGAGAGCTGTAAAAAGACAGAGTCCACGTTAGATTCATCTCATTCATGTACTATACTGTCACCAAACTCTTCAGCCTATACATATATATTCATATATCTCCAAAATATTAAAAAGTACTTAATATAAAAATACAGAAGAATTGTAAAAAATGAGCAAAACATTGAATTTTATATGAAAACCATGCAAGAAAGATTCCCCATTTAGTTAAATAGTAACTCTAAGATTCAGGAAAGCAAGGGAATGAAAGGGAAGTGGTCGGATGAGAGAAGCGCAGACGAACTGCCACCCACTTGCTTTTCATGTAAACATTGTAGAGGTCCTTTAAACTTGGTTCGGCAGTGACGACTGAAGTTTTTCTCCTTGCTTTTTTGGTCATGTTTGGAGTAAAGGGCTGGGGTTAAGGGGTTGGGGTTGGCGTTGGGTGAAGGGGTGAGGAAGGGGTTGGTGGTCGAGGGATCAGGGGTGAGTAAGTCCAAAGGAAACCTCGATAACAATGAGATAAAAAACAATACAGACAACCTATAAAATATGGCTCTGAGTTACATAGAAAAAGCTCATCAGAGGGGAGAGGAAGAACCTAGTCGTGACAAAAAAGTTGGAAATATGGCAGTAGTAGCACATTACTTCAATAACGTGTCCTAGTTCAAAGATAGGTTAATGGCTGCTGGACAGACTAAGAGGGGATTAGACACATCGCTGCTTCTGATTGGAAGATGGTTCCTTCTTCTTTTAAGACAGTAATCTGCCGACAATGGCAGGCAGGAAGTACTGAGCGGCAGCAGGGACACACAGTGGATTTAACTCTACGGGCTGACTGGTGACATCGTCAGTCTCCCATAAACCTCAGCGTGGCCGCCACACTGACGCCTGTCAATCGAACGCGGCAGAGCGGAGAGGCGTGACGGTCAGCCGTCTCCGCTGCTGGCCGTGTGATGTCACTGACAGCTGATTTTTAGTTTCATAAAATCTGACAAACGCGGGGAATTAAAAAAAAAAAAGAAAAAAAAAAGAAGAACCGGTACTAAGATTTGTTGTAAACACAGACAAACGGTCGAGAACTGGTTCAGAGATCCGTCTTCCTGCTGTCTGTTGAACCGAACTCGACCCAAACACACTCTGACTGAAACAGACTCATCAATAACTTAAGTCATTCCCCTTTGATCGTGTGTTCAAGCTTAATTTTTAGAGGAAGGAGATCACGTATAATTAGAAAGACGCAGGATGTGAACTCACTCTGGGTGGTGCAGGTTGAGACAAAGGCCGGTCCGCCGCCACACGGATCTAAATAAGCAGCGGAAACTTGATGGATGGATGAAAAGAAATCAACTACTGAACTTGGAGAGACAGAAGGATGATTAATTCTCATCCAATGGCAGTGATTTTAAGTTTAGGGAGCCCAAATCACACTTTTTTCAGAGCTCCGTGATTTAAATTTGGTCATGTTTGAGGGCAGCAGAGTTAGCTGGCTGTCAGCAGGAGTCATCATAGTGTCATTAACTCACTTTTGGTCACTTTTACTGGTTTGGTCTTATCAATTATGAGCCAGCTGGGGGGGGAAACACCGAAACACCGGAGATACAAAGAGAGAAATATAAAGAGGAAAGAGACAAAAAGTGCAAGAAGGTTTTTGTTTGATAATTGTGATGGACAATGAACGATGACACTCATCCCTGAAGAGTTTTTGTTTTTAATTTCTCTCTGTGCCTTTTTGTCGACGAGATAAAGAGAGAAAACTCAGCACAAAGCCGTTAAAAAGAGAGAAGAGGCTCAGAGCGAGTGATGCTGTCGGGGGCGGGGACGAGTGGAACGGCAGTGAAAAGGTAAGTTTCAGGTCAGGCTGCACTCTTTCTTGATGACTATAGAGGCTTTCAGCGTATGTTGTGACCTAATTTCGTCAGCGCTGCCTTTGCTGTGACAACAGGAACCGCCGGCTGACTGGGGGATTACCTTCATTTCCCCCTCTGAGTGTTGGAGCGCCGTGCGGAGCCGACGCCACCTGTAGTGCAGTATTTCAGGGTGCCAGCTTCCCTGCTGCAGCTTCCTCTCCGAGAGTATCGACGAGTCTGTTTTTTTTTTGTCTCGTTGTGTTTAACAGGATGTTTGGTCTTACAGACAGGAAGTCAACGGAGCTCCGAACAGATGCTGCTGCAGACTTACACACACATGGTTGTCTAATCCAGACTATTCATTCCTTAAGTTATCATGCGACTCAACACGAATGAAACATAACATGCATCCTACTAGAGGGGGGGAAACTCGAACCGCACTCCTGTTCCCTACTGACACCGTGGATGTACTTGGTGGGGGGAGGGGCAGAGAGAACCAGAACCCTGACTGGATGAGTTGAGGTCGGACCCCGCTGGAGTGGAGAGTGGGCTCTCTCTCTGGACGCTGCCATGTTAAGATATTTTTGGGAAGTAAACATTCTGTCCTTCCACATGCAACACAGCAGCTAAAGAAAAAAAAACCCAACACATACAGATACGATAAAGGGAAGAACATTATTTTAACAGTAGAACCTTGAAGACTTTAGTGTCACACTCACAAGACATTCTGAGGAGTTTGAATCAACCATCAATTAACAATCTTTCGAGGTTTTAAAAACAAAACAACAACAACAACAAAAACAAAAACAAAAAAATAAAAGGTTACATTTTTGCCTAAAAATCCTCTGAACACCAAACCCGGCTGTTAGCTGTGTAAAAGGAGCGAAAGCGTATGTACATGAGAATCACTTCACTCTCTGGAAAGTTCGGTGCGTATTTGAGAGCGTTATGCAGGAATAAAGCGAGTACAGAAACACAACATGCTGCTGCTGCGAGTCCTGCGGAGGCTGAACCCAACATCGTTTAAAAGCTTTTTCAACATCGAGTTTAAAAAAAACAAACAAACAAACAAACAAAAAAAAGGACATGAACAAACGAGGACAGGCCTTCCACGGTGGAGACTCTGGACTCCACCCTGTACGATGCATGTGGTGGTGTTGGTGGTGGCGGAGGGACAAACTTACAGGCAGAATGACGCCACAGTCAGTATGAAAAAACACAACGTGGCAGGAATGGCTGAGGGAGGTGAAGACGATGTAAAGCATGTGTGTGTGTGTTTGCGTGTGTGTGTGCAGGATGAGGGGATGAGCGGAGTGACGACTTCCCTCCTCAGCGTGAGAGTTCGGTTGGTGGGATGACAGATGATGCCGATGATGAAGAGGAGGGAGGAGGAGGAGGAGGAGGATTGAGGAGGAGCTTAGATGGATGACTCGCGGCCGTGGGGGGAGGCGCCGGGCGGCTCTCCTCCTCCCCCTGCCCCGGAGGTGCTGGGGAGGGTGTCGATCTCGTCTCCGGTCTCCTCGATGGGGGGGATGCGAGCCTCCTCCTCCTCCTCGGACAGGGGGACAAACTCGGGATGGGCCATGAAGCTGTGGATGGAGCTACGGGACTCTGGGCTCTGCAGCCCCTCGTACAGGGAGCTACGGAACGCGTTCACCACCTTAATCTGAAACAAAAACACAGAAGGAAAATCCGTCAGATCAGCAGCATCAGATTCCAATTTTTATGAAAGTGTGATGTCAGAACGGGAGCAGGGGCTGATGAGATGGTGGTCGTGCATCTCTATCTGGGCGGGAAGGGCGCAAAAACCACGACAACACAACACCAACAGGTGAATCGGAGGTCGGCTGCATGAAAAAATGGTGGAACAACAGAAAATATTTTCCACGAAGCATCAACACAAAATGACAAAAAAAAAAGATCAACAGCTGCAACAAAAAAATCCATCAAGAGGCGGCCGAATGAAGAGGGGCATCAAATCACAACGGCTACAACACACACATGCACACACACATACACACACACACACATGCACGGACATTCATGCACACTCACAGTTTTTATCTGCAGCAGAAGTTCTATGAGATATCTTCAGATGCGATCAAAACTCGAGGCACCTCAGTGCTTATTTTGTTCGGCCTGAGACGCGTCTGCAGTCTGTTCCTTGAGATAGTTCCTGATTTTAATTACAAGTAACTTTTTTTGGACTGCATTTAAAATTTCAAACAAAAATAGTAAAAGATTCTGACCGATTACGAGATTCTGGGCCCTTTTCTATGAGACAGGCTTATCTGACAAAGCAGGACACATCTGTTTATTTCGTCCTTTAGCGGCTCAAATCCTCTCATATATTTGCAATATTTCAAATCTAAAGTTTAAATAAATTTGTCTAGATACCAAAAACCTACTGACATACTAACAAACACTGACTTTAAAGACCTCAGGAGGCTTTGGAGCCGGTCATTCTGCCTTGATGGTGACAAATTCAACTGTAGAAAATGTCCAAACAATACTCAGGCTAGTAAACAACACTCAGGCACAAACACACACACACACACACACTTGGGAAAAACATGCACACTTTTTACTTATTTATAATAACATTCGGAGTCAGAACGGTTTTGTCCTCTAGCTGCTCCCTTCCCTCTGCCTTAAGTCGTTCCCTCTGTCATGAATCCACAGAGGCTGCAGCTGATCACACTGATTTATACGCACCAGCAGACACTCTTCATCATAATTAATAACCCTGCAGTTCAAAGCTCTCTATTACTGAACCACAGGAGAGCTGCAGGCTGAGCACTGCAGCTTAGAGCATACATGTAGCCATCACACCAAAACACACACACACACACACACACACACACACACACACACACACACACACACACACTCTCACACACACTCACAGGAGAAGCTCACAAGTTAAAAAGCTCTTGGCTGTTAAACCATGAGAGACTTGCTATGCCTGACAGATTTAACCCTGCTCAGGATTAACCCATAAAATTATCTTGGTGCCCAGGCTGTCGCCTCAGAGAAAGAGAAAGAACAACAAAGGAAGTAGAACAGAGATTTTCCTTTTTTTTCTTTTTCTCGGTCACGAAATGAAACTATTCATTTCACAGCTTCTTTCTCTTCTCATTGGTCACATGTGCCGGCAGTAAAGATGTGTCATCGGCTCGTCACGCAGCAAGTCACATCAGGGTTAATAGATGCATGTGAAGAGTTTTAAATCTCCACAACATGCAGGAGGAAACACAGCAGGTTGAGAGGCGATGAAAGGCTTTAAAAAAAAAAAAAAGAAAAGAGGAGATGGAGAATATTATGGGAGGAAAAAAAAAGCTACAGCAAAGTAAGGTGAAGGACGAGCACATGGTGGAGTCTGAATCACCGATCAGGTCATCAGGTCGTCTGCAAGTTCATTTTCAGAGCTTTGAGATTGTTTTCACTTACAGAAAAAAAAAGCTGGACTATCTCTGTTACATTTGATACAGTTTCAAAAGGTTCAAGATGTTAATTAGTGAGCTTCAGGGATGTTAGTCGAACAGAGATATGTTAGCTGTTTTCTCCTTATGCTAAGCTAACCGAATCCTGAATCCAGACGCACAATCATGACACCAACTTTCTCTTTTCATCTGAGAGACTGAGAGAGAGTGGGATGTGGATCTGGAATTTATCAGGCGGTGAGATTCATGGGAAATGACAAAGCTTTGTTGGGACTGATTCTATTTTTAAAAATGTGTTGCATCTTATCAGCAGATCTTTTGCAAATTTTGCTGCGATCAAAGGTCACAGCAGCTCAGCTCGGTTCAGCGTCTCAGTGGTCGTTTCCCAGCTTCCAAAGTAACTCTGTTATACAGCATATTATTTAATAAACTTGGAAACATTGCACCTTATTATAAGTTACTTTTAAATTACTCTTAATTTTTAAAAGTCAGTTAGTTTTTGGTTAGTTCAGAAAGTGCAGACACCTGCTGGTGACAGAAACAGTGTGATGGATTCATGCAGCGTTCAGAGTTTCATGCAGATCAAGCAGAGAAAAAGAGAGTCCAGCCGGGTGAGGTGAGGTGTTAGCTGGCCTCTCGTCACCGACTCACTGCCTGCAGTAGAGGAGGAAGCAGCGGCAGCTGGGGGCGGAGCCCCGGCTGAGTTGGTGAGAGAGGAGGAGGAGCTAAGCCCTACGTGGGTGGGGCTAGAGAGAGTTTTGGCGGCAGTGGCGTCATTGTGCTGGCTGACGACGGACGGCTGGCGGCGCAGGGCACCGGGCACCGGCGCCTGGCCCGTCTGGAAGGTATAGACCACATCCATCTGAAGGAGGGACAGCCACAACACTTTGTTAGACAGCAGAGAGACAGAGACAGAGTGAGACAGGAGAGAAGGAACAGGAAGACAGGAAAAACTTCTGGAGAGATGAAAGACAGTGTTAGAGAAGCTGGGTACTAGTAATTGTTTTCATGTGTTTAGTGCAGAAGAAACCAGAAACGGATCACATGTTAATACCAGGTGGAGATTAAGTCACATTTCTAGATTGAAATAATGTTAATTGATTCTTTTTAAAGAGGACACAGGAGCAAACAGACAGTGAGAGAGTTTCATCCATCTGCAGACAACCTCAAACCATAAATCCAGCAGCAGAAAGACAGTATCATCATGGTGGCTGAGCGTGGGCACAGAAACACAGAACATTAGACCGAACAAAGACCAGAAGAAGTGGATGAGGGGAGAGACCAGAAATAATGAGAAGAAGAGTGAAGATTGAGAGAAAAAACAAGGGGGGAAAAAGCTTTTATTTAGTTAGCGAAAGACAAAATGTGAAACTCTAGAAGAAGCTTCGATATGAGGAAGGAGGGAGGAACGGAGGAAGAAATGGAGCAATGAATAAAGGGCTTTTGAATCAGGCTTGAAAGCACTTTGCGAGAGGAAGACAGGAGGAAGAGGAGAAACTGTGTCACTTTGAATGACTGATAAAGTTTCGGCAGTGAGGTGCTGCTTGTAGCAATTATTCCCCACTGTGTTTAACTGTCGAGGCGTTGAACGGCACAACGCTGCCCACCAGGATTAGAGAGGAGGAGGACAGGAAGAGGAGCGTGGAGAGATAAGAACCTAATTAGCTTGCAGCCTTTCGTTGCCTCCCTCTCCATCCTCCAATCCTCCCATCCCAGGAGGATGACAGACTGATATTACAGATACACAGACTCGTAGATGAAAAGAGAGTGCTTCCTCTTTTCTTTACATTGTGTCTGATTTTGGAAACAGAAGACGGAGGGAGTTTTTATTTCTGTCTCTCCTCGCATCGTTTCCTTTTTTTTTCCTCTGCAGCTTCTCAAAAGCCACGTGAAGGTTATTTTCTGACACCCTAAATGTCAGAATCAGGTTTCCACCTTAAGTGAAAACGAGTCCACACCCGCAAATCCGTTTAGTAGCTTCTAATCACATCGAGTGATCAGGTATCTGTTTTCAGGGGGCAGAGTTGGCAGGGTGCCTTTGAAATGAAGACATGTAAATTTCTCTGCAAACAGAAACCTGCTGCAGTGGAAAACTACACTACGAGGGCACTGATGGTGGATTAAAACTGTAAAGATGCTCATCTTAAAGGGCTGTTTCAGAAAAAATTAGCCGGTCACTGCAGGTTTGTGTGAGGATGTTGGCCCGTTTGAAATTTGCTCTTTTTGGTGACCATCACAGTGCAACATCAAACTGAGTTCTGCTAAAAGTTGACTCTGTTTCGACTTTATATTGCAGGTTAGCTTGGTTTTTTCCCCCCCAAACCCTCTATAATGTGCACTGCTGCAGCCAAATCAAGCTAACCACATTACTATGAAAGTGATAATGCTGCAGTGCCTGATTTTCCTTGAATGAGGCCTGACAGCGAGCTGAGGCTCATTTTAAAGCTCCGCAGTGCAAAACAGGAACTGCAGATTCAGGTGACAAATTAATGTAGTTTCATCATAAAGAGCAAAACATTTTACATCTTTACACTGTTTTCACATTGTTATTTCATACATTATTATAATAACAGCACTAATTATAGGTGTTTGAAACTAAAGTTAAGTATTTTATCAGGTAAATACTGTGGTTTTATCTGTAAAGGTCACATTTGAAAAAGTTTTCCGTCAGTTTGTTTGCATCAGTGATTCTTCAGAGTCTGCAAAAAGGCAAAAATGCAGAAAAACTCAACCAGACAAAGGAGAAGAAAATATTTGTTGTTATTAATTCAACTGTGTGGAACTTCAAGCCACAGAAAGTACAAGTCAGTCCACCTCTGAGAGGAAAACACCTGACCTGTGTGTGTGTGTGTGTGTGTGTGTGTGTGTGTGTGTGTCAGAGCAGAGCGTTGGCTGCTGTTACTGTAGGTGGGAGTTAGCATCGAGGCTAATGAACCCTATAGGGACAGAATGGGACTGCCTGTGGACATGCTAATGCTCAGTAAGTGCTGATCTATTGTGTAGGAGGATGATAACACATACACGTCTCACTAACACACACACACACTCACACACACACACGCAGCAAAGTCCCAGACTGTGAGATGAGTCACAGGGGAAGACGGCGCTGTGAAGGTGCTGCTGTTTACCTCCACTGAAAAATGAAAATATCCAATAAGCTTATTGTCCCAAGCTGGATGCCATCTTTAATTTCTGCGTTTTAATAAAGTGGTTCTGTACTGAAGCTCTGCAGCAGAGTGTGAAATTAACTGGATAACAAGTTGAGAGTGTGTGTGTGTGTGAGCACGTTTGTGTGTGTGTGTCAAATATCCCCCAAAAAAGAAACAACAGAAAGAAAAAATGTTTTTCACTTAGTTTAGGACAGAAAACGTTCTGTTCCAGAGTTTCGCTTTCACAGTAAAATTAGAGGAGTTTATCAAAATGAATCTGGACTAATGTTGTGAGATTTAATTCAAAATGCATCAAAGACGCATCATCAACTCTCAGTCTCTGGTTTTCAGCTACTTAAAGACATTCAAGTGAGGCAATTTTAACAGCTGCTCAATTTGGTTAGAGAGTAAATATTTACATGCTGATTCTTTCTCTTTTGAGGGCATTCAGACTGTTGTGCAATCCATCATCTTGTCTCCACTCGACTATGGAGATTTCCTTCATTTACACCTCAAGACAACTTGATTAGTCCACCACTGAGCCCCGCAGTCAATTACAGAACACCGAACACTGTGTGAAAATGTTCGGTCCTCACTGGCAACAAGAAGAGAGCTACAAAAGAGATGTTTTCCTTCCAAATATCTCCTTAGTATTTGCACAAAACTAACTACTGTTCATCAGCAGATCCTTATGTTTGAAGCTAAAGAGTAAAAAATGAGTAAATAAAGGACTAGAGCACCTTGCAAGTTACTGATGAAAATATAAAAACATAAACTTTCACTGTCTTTCCATTCAATTATTTGAATTTGTGATGATTTCAGATGTTGTATGCATGTGCTTGTGAGTGATTTAATGTGTTTTGTTGTGTCTCTCATGTTATTTCTATTTCTCCTTCTGTTAGAACCGACGTCTCATCGCATTTCGTCAATTTGGATTCTTTTTAATCCCTTATAAAGTCTTAATAGATAGTTTGTATTCATTTATTTTTTAAAAAACTGCATTTATTTCAGTTAACGTCACACCTGAACCGCAGAGATTGTGCTCTGCTGGAGGGGTGCGGGGCTTTCATCACATACTTTATCATGGCTCTGTGATATTCGTTAATTATAGCTCCTTTTTCCTGCTCGCTGTGAGGGAAAACAGGGCTCGCTTCCCACTGGGGGCCTGTGCAACAACTGCAGAAGCTTCAGGAAAAACATTTCAGAGCAAACAGTATCGTTTCTACTTGAGCGGTTCAACACTGCAGTAGGCTGAGGCGAGGTATTAATCCTTGTAAAATTCTCCCCAAAAAATCCACAAGCTGTTACTTTAAAATGACGGACGGTTGATAAATATTATCTGATAATGTTGTTTTTTAATCTGAGAATTCTTTTTATCACAAATATTAAATTATCGCTCAAATTATTTAAATAAAATTTGCATTATCAGTCAGTCTGGTTAACAAATAAGCTATTACACTACGCTAATTAAGATATTACACTATTTTTTTCTGCTGTAAATGTGAATTTCTCATTGGAGATCAATAAAGTATTATCTATCTATCTATCTATCTATCTATCTATCTATCTATCTATCTATCTATCTATCTATCTATCTATCTATCTATCTATCAGGTGTTGGTGATTGTCACAAATTCTGACCTATTTAGATTTTTGTCAAAATGTTTTGAGGTGTCTATCTGTTGTTTCCCACTGTAATAGATTACTAACCCCTAACCCTAACACTTGGTTGTTCTGTTGTCTTTCACTGTAATAGATTACACAGGATTACTCCAGGTCGTTCTGTTGTCTGGCTGTCATCATGTTATATGTGAAGATTAAAAATCCAGGCAGAATAATTTGATGTAACTTTGATCTCATTAGTTTTTCTTGGACGTTATGTTTGTCAGTTTCCCAGTTTTTCAGAAATTATTATACCTGCCACTTTTTCAGTCTGTAATAATAAAAAATAAAAAATAAAATAAATAAATATTCGCCTCTTTAACACATTTCTTGGCACAAGAAAACGGCACAAGTTCCAGCTAATCATCTAAACTGGCTTCTCGCAGCTGTGTGAGTCTGATTTGACCGAAATGGACGGCAGCTCTTTTTAAAACTGTCGGGAGTGTTTGAAGTGAATTAAATCTCCCCTCAAAGTCTCAACGCAACGCGACAACTCCTCCGGTTCTTCGCCTCGTTTAGAGTTCAGCTGACGTTCATCTGAGAGTGAAGGTGAGGGAGAAGAAGCTGAATCTGTTTCATGGTTTGTGTTTTTGTGATCAGAATGAGCTCAGAAAAGGAGACTCTTTCTTTGAAGCATCACCGCATCACCTTGGCAACTGATGTTTTCTGCAGCTCCCTCGATACAACGGATATCTGAGTCAACATCACCTTGGAAACTTTATACCTGAGAAAACCTTTAATCGAAGAGTGAGCTGAGTGATGGAGTTGGACTCGGCGGTGTGCTGGGTGTCACGGTGAGGTGCAGCCGTCATACCTGTGTCTGGATGCGGTTCAGACCTCTGAACCAGAGGATCTGACCTCGCCTCAACTCCATCTCAGCGTGGTCGATCTCATCGGCGCCCTCCGTCAGCTCCTCCTCGTGGATCTCCTCCTTTGTGATGCCGTGGCCGGCCTCCTTCAGGAACTTCAGGCGGTGGGTGGGGACGGCTGTGATCAGCTGAGGACAGACAGAATGAAAATATTGGTTTTTTTTACGGGGTCACTTCAGTTTACTGGTGATGGTTTGACCCACTTAAGCTGCTTTCACAGCTCAACTGTTTTAACTGTAGAAATGTGAACAAGTCAACTTAATTTTGTTCTGTTTGCACTTTTATCTACACATTTATCTTTGACACTGAAACTCAAATACAAGATAAACTACTTTTTTAAAAAAATAATTCTTTTTGTCTGTAAACCATTAACAACGTATTTAATTTTGCTGATTCATATTAAGGTCATATGTCACATATTTACATACAAACATTTGATGTTTTAAACTTACTGTGTATTATTAAAAGCGCTACCTGTACAGTTTACTTGTGGTTGCGTTGACGTTTGTTCATTGTTTACTTTAAAAGAGACACACACACACACGGCTTCCAAAAGGTCTTTCAGCTCTAAAATGAAATCAGTTTCTTTCGGGAACTTTCTGTCTGTCTTATCTGTCTCTGCCCTTCGAATGAACCCACCAGGTTTCCGTCTGAACTTTGCTTCTATGTAAAGTCTGCTTCGTGTGTGTGTGTGTGTGTGTGTGTGTGTGTGTGTGTGTGAGCGCCCCTGAACAGGATCATGCATGTAAGGGTGTGTTTGAGTGCGTGTGTGTGTATCCACAGAGGGACTGACACGCTGGGTTTGTTTTCCCTTTCTGCTCGTAAACAGGAGTCGCGCTGTTTTCATGTGCTGAGCTCATTACCATGGCGATGGTTGTGATGGCAACCCCGCAGCAGCGCAAGTGTGACAGGCAACAGTTTGCTACCAAAAAACCTCATGCATCCACCTCTTCATCTTCTCCTCAGTACATGCAGTTTTTTTTTTGTTGTCTCAGAACAAAACACTGCTGGTTCTGGTTCTGGTTCTGGTTCTGGTTCTGGTCTCACCTGCCCCCACAGCAGCTCCCCGACACCGATGAACACACACCACAGCCACTGGTCGATGGTCAGAGCCGTGCAGGAAAACGGCTTCCCTCCGAACTGGACGATGATGATCTGAGAAGAAACACGTGAGACATGTAAGCTGAGTGAGCTGCGGCGGTTCGGCCTTAAAGGATTAGTCCGGTTATACTGTCAACAAATCCCACATGCGGACCCAAACAAACCATGAATTGATCAGGTTTAACAAGTGCAGTCTGTGTATCCAAAGCCTGATATAGGCCACATTGTTGCACTGGGTGACATGTACACAATATGGCCCCTTTCACACACACAAACCGCTGCCCTAAAACTGTGCAGACATCAGCCAGACGAATGTTTAAATGTCTTAAACATTTTGGCTGAACCCTGCAGGCTCTCTAGCACGAAGTCAGAATAATGAGCTATTGAGTCCGTTTGTAAAAGAGAGCAGGTCTTTGTCCAGAGAAGTCACAATAAGGATGTTGGCATGTTCAAGCTTTGCTGCTGCTGGACGTCTGAAACACTGCTGCTTTGTCTCTCTGGTGGGACCTGTTTGACCACAGTGCAGCTGCTTTATACTCGTTCTTGCCTGCCTGACTCTGATTTCCTCTCTGTCACTGATATCCTGGATGTGTCCAAGATACATGTAGTATTGGTATCATTACAAAAAAAAGTCAACAAGAACAAGTGGCAGCCTCACTGTGGATGAAAACAAAACACTCCACTCCTCCTGCATGCTTTTAGGCGTCACTCCTCACATAAACCAACACTGTGTTTCCTGTATGTGAGGACATGTTTGACCGGTAATCCCCCATTTTTGTGCTTCATATGTAAAAGACAGCACACATTGCCTGGACCTGATTCTGTGGATACTGTCTGGAGTTTATATGTGAAAACTAGGGACAGACCGATTATCAGCCGGGCCGATTATCGGCGCCGACGGCCAATAAGAGATCAATTTAAATCTGGGTTATTTTGGCTCTGATGCAGCCGCTCCTCTCTGTCTGCAGTCACTGCTCTGTCTCCAGCATTGTCCCGCCCACAGCACCATCTGATTGGTTACAAGCAGCCGACTGATTGGTAACAGCCAATCAGCGGTGAAAGCTGTGCATGCAGAGTGCTCACACACGGCAGAGAGGAGAAAAAGTTAAAAAGTTTTGCTGAATGGAGAAGCTCCTGAGAGCAGACTTGAATATCGGCTCCAAATATCGGTTATCGGCCTCCTTGACGACTAATAATCAATATTGGCCCTGAAAAAACCATATTGGTCCATCTCTAGTGAAAACAGCTCATTTTATTTTGACTCAGTTTGGCTGCAAAGTATTCAAGAGAGCAGCAAATGTATTTTGGGGAATCCCTGCATTAGAAGAAGATGATGAAAGTGATGGCGGTACCTGCAGGGCGAAAGTCCCGAGCACCACGCTGCAGAAGATGGGGTTCCTGTAGATGCCCTCGAACACGTTTCTCTCTCCGTGGATCTTCCTGGCGTTGATTTCGTTGAAAAGCTGCATCATGACGAACACGTTGAACACGATGGTGTAGTGCTCTGAAGGCGGCGAATGCAGGGGAGTGTTGCGGCCGCTGTCGATGTCGAAAAACTTCTCACCTGAGAAACGAAGAAGGAAAAGTTCCACAAGACAAATGTAACTATAAATGACAGCAAACAAAAATATCTAAATATCCGTGTTTAAATATCAACGGCAGATTCTGGCTGAACTTCTCATCTGGTTTCTGCAGTCAGAGTTTCCCTTTGACGGCTTTTCGACCCACCAGCAAAGAGCAGGGTGAAGATGATGACGAGCTGGTACACGGCGTGGCCTAGGATGTTCTTCATCATGGTCCTGGAGATGAGAGGCTTGTCACGACCGTACGGTTTACGTAGCAGCAGAGACTCGGTGGGGGGCTCGGTGGCCAGGGCGAGAGACGCCAGAGTGTCCATGATGAGGTTGACCCAGAGCATCTGGACGGCCTTCAGAGGAGAGTCCTGCAGGAGGAGGAGGAGCGCAAAGGAGTTTAAGTTACAAGGAGAAATAAAAATCTGAGTGAACAAATAATAGCAGGAGAACATAATCAATAAATAACAACACGTCTCCTTCTTGTTCTTCTGTTATTTCCCTCCAGTTTCTCTCCTTTTGGCTGGATTTCAGAAAGCCCAGTGCTTCTTTATCAAGCAGAGTTACAGCTTCTCCGCTGTAACTGGCCGGCCAGAGCACATTGTTTATGAAAAGGCACTCAAAGTTAAGTTTTAACTAGTCTTTGTAGTTTTACGTTATCTCTAAAATCAAATATTTGGTTATGCACTGAAAAAAATTCCAGCAAAGAGCAGAGTGGAAGAGAAAACAGCTCTGTGCTCTCAGAGAGACACACTTAAAGCCCCCTAAACAATCAGACTGACAAAAACAAGAGACATCTGCAGATAGAAGCAGTGGTGTTTGACAGATAATTAAAATAATTACAATCACAAATCAAACAGCCCAAGGTATCAGTGGAAGGTGTGTCTTACAAACTGCATTTATAACTAGTTTCTGGACTCAAACATCTCCTACTTCAGTTCACTTCTACAACAAATGTTACTGGGAAATTACAAACAAATGCACATGAGCACATGTTATCACATTATAAGCTAAACTCAAACAAACTGGCCACATTTTTCCCACGTTGGCGGTCGATGCTCAGCCATATTAGGGCCTCTAGTTCTGCTTGCCAGTGCACGTTCCAGTGATGCATATATAGCTTATATAAATTATCTAACAACATAATTTTAACTTGCATGAATGTCTCCTCACTTCAGTTAACTGAGCCCAGAGCAAATTTGTGTAATTGCATTGACTTTTTTTATGCAGCGGCTCCACCTCTAAAATTAACTTTAAATTTAGTCTGAGAACAATGTGTCACTTCATGGTGATGTGATGTCTGCAGCCTCTGGTGGTGTCTGCCTTTGGACCCCGTCCAGGCCAACTCACACTGATTCAAAGTCATGTCCGTACGTGTACGTGTACATATGAGGCACAATGTTGCTGCTGCTGCAAGCATCCAGGAGCTGAACCCTGCACCTACACCACCATCAGTCAAAAGGCAAGATGACATGTTTTGTTTTATTAAGTCAGATAAAAAATGTTTGCAAAGTTTACGAGACGTTCCTCTATTTTTAAGTGATTGAACTACACTTTAAAGTCTATCTAATGCACCATGTGGTTTCTAAAGGTTGTCATTTTTAGGATATTCTTCAAATTGACAGCATTTTAAAATGATATATTTAAAGTTAATATCATTATAGATCAATATTGATTAATATTTTGCCATATTTCCAAGCCTAAAGTACAAACCAGTCAAAAAAAATGCATAAATCTGGTCGAGTTGCTCTCTGTGTTAGTTTTTTACTTTAACAATATGGAGATTTAAATAACATTTCTGTTTCTTTGGTTGCAATGCCACCATTAAGCTCTGTAACTATAAAGACATGAGTTTGTGTTTTCTCTTGGACTGATTCAACGCAAATAAAAATGCAGCATTTACACACACAAACACACACTTCACTGGACCCTTTTCACTTCTGCAACCAAACGAACACTGATGCAACGTTCCTCTGTACATACAATGGAGACTAGAATCATTTTACCAGCTTTTAATCATCCGTGCCAACATGTCAGTGGCCTAACAGGAAGCGAGCGATGGATGATCAGTGAGCATAAACACGGCGCAGAGACCACAGACCTGCTGAGTCCCTGTTTTATTTCAGGCTTATGATGGTGACGTGTTGCCATGGTTTCAGGCTGTATCTTAGCCTACTTTGTGCTCTCCGCTCTGTAGATGAGTTAGTTATCTGTCCTGCCAGCTGTGAGCCTTTCAATTAATACACAGCCGCAAGTTACTATTTCCATTGTGTCAGGAGTTCAGTTTCCTGATTAGAGTCATATTATGAAACAAAAAAAAAAAAGGGACATGGCTGCCTCGCCTCCTCGCTGCTCTGAGACGGTCACATCAAAAAATAAAGAAATATCACTCGTTTTTTTCCTGCATCTTTGGAGATTTGATCCAAACTGTCCACCTCAAAATGTAACATAACTATCGAGACACGAGTTTAAACTGAAGTTCATTCACCAAAATTCAAACAGAAGTTATACACTGGTTCTTTAACAGCTGAGCATAATGCAGATCAGCCACCACAGAAACTGTTATTGCTCTCTTTATTTGTTTTCAAGCTCTCTTTCTTTCTTGTTCTCATTCAATCAGGTTGAACTAGCTGACTGATGTAAGACCATGAAACATTCAAACAGGATGATTTTAATGTCTAAAGCATGAAGAAGAAAACTTCAAGCTAAAAACTCCAACTTCAGGCAAGATCCTAAAAGAATAGAAACATAATTTGGATTTCCTGATGGCAAAGAAACGCAGAGTAATTTTTTTAACGCTAACTACACTCTTGTCCGCAGTCGGATTAAAATGGGATGTGGTGACACCATGCTCCAGAGTCCGCGTGTCGCCGTCAGCTTACCTGTGTGATGCAGGCTCCGGTGAACGCCACGATCACAGCCACCACGTTGACGGTCAGCTGGAACTGCAGGAACTTGGAGATGCTGTCGTAGACGTTCCTTCCCCACATGACGGCCTTGACGATGCTGGTGAAGTTGTCGTCGGTCAGGATGATGTCAGACGCCTCTTTTGCCACATCTGTGCCAGCGATTCCCTGGCAAGAAGCAAAGGAGATGGTGAGATCCTTGTTTAGATTATATAACACCAACAACAGGTGACATGATCAGTATGATCTGAACTTTTCCGTCACTGTCAGTTTTCCTGTTTTTCTCTTGAGCTTAATTTTCCATCGGGATAATGCAAAGTCTATGATTTTAGAGAAATTATAGAATTTTTTATCAAGACTGTAAATTTAGAACATAAACTTTGCTTTTCTTTTTCTAGAGTTTCATTGGAAATGGTCAACTGACTGTTTTTCATTATTCACTGTGACTGTTTCTTGTCTCTGCAGGAGAGAGAAAACTCTCATCTGGACTTTAGCTTCAGCAACATTATTCTTCTGTACCTGCAAAGAAGTTCGACAGAGAGCAGAGGGAGAGACCAGCTGCTCAGTTCAGAGGGGATACAGCTAAAATTTACTTTAAAATAAAAAAACTTCTTAAAAAAATTTTCCTACAGAGAAAAATCCCTCCAGATCTGCCGGTGATTTGAGTTCGACACTGTTGTTTTAAGGAACAATGCAGCTAAAGAGCTAAAAGTGAGACTGTTTTTAACCCAATTAAGCTGAGAAGGTGGTAAAAATAAAGCAGCCTTGTGTTAACAGTAACCATAAAAAAGCAGTGAGGTGAGTTGTTGTGTCTCTCTACAGAGTCAAACTCTCCCAAGCAGACGGTGGAAGATCACTCTCTGCTTTCCAGCTGATCAGGTGATAATTGAACTGGGACACACAAAACTGAAAATCTTCCAAATGGGACACGTTAGGACTGGAAGGTCACTGGTTTATATCCCAAGACTGCCTCTGTGATGTGTTTAGGAACACTAACTACAGTCAGAGTGCAGTTTGACAGCACAACAGCTGCTCTGCAGCCTGCAGGAGACACGGATGTTCAGATGACTTTCCTTAATAAAGGTCACAAACACACAGAGAGCAGGCAGCTGATGTTGCTGAGCTCTTTCACAGGCTCTGTTCTGTGGTTTAAAGGGATCAGTATCGGCAATCAGCTGACCATTTGTTCAATGTGACTCTTTGTGCTCTGATGTTAGATGGGAGAAACAACACACTTAATATTTTCTGATCTAAATAAACAAATGATCTGAGCAAATATCTGCAGCAGCTGAATCATTCATTGGTGAGAAACACTCTCTCACAGCGAGCGGAGTCGTTTCCATCAGTCTCTTTGTTTCTATTTCAGCAGTATTTCTCAGGTGACACAGGTGCTGCTGCAGGTTCAGGACTCCGTCAGAAGCCACAAACCCCTGAATTACAGGCGCAATCAGTCAAGAAATGTCAGCGTTTCACTAAAAAAATATGTTTGGCTCTTTTACGTGAATGTCCACAGGTTTTCAGCACACTAACTACATGTGCACTCTGAAGCCTGAAACTCACTGCCGGCTGCTTTTCATCTCACTGCTCATGTTAACAGGTCAGTGCAGCCACACGGCCTCTGTGAGCAACATGGCTCACATATGGCATCTGGAGATTTGGTGTGTCAGGCACTTTTTTCATGTGGCGTTATGTGATTCTCGCTGAAAATAGACAGAAAATCATCAGCAACACCACACCTTTTAATTTCTAGATCTGTGGCATTATAAAATAAACAAGAGACAGAGCAAATCTCCCTGTTATCCTTCTCTGTGTCTTAGTCTTAGGAGGATAAGAGCAGTAATGTGGGGGCAGACTGGGATCAGACTGCGCTGATGAGCCGACGCATCCATCTTTACATTTATTGATTTATTGATCCTCTTCACAGTTCTCTTAATGTATCCACGACATTAAACTCACAAGTAATTTCAGATAATGTCTGGAGAAAATACATATTTTATACCTGGAAATGTAATTAAGTCACAGGTTTTTATAAACAACAATAAAAACATTAGGAAAGTGGTTACCATGGCAAATCCAACATCAGCTTTCTTGAGGGCGGGGCCGTCGTTGGTGCCATCTCCTGTCACCGCCACCACCTGTCGTGTTTCACCAACCGTGCTGTCAATGATTCCTGATCAGAAAAGATTAAAAAACAAACAAAAAAATGTAATTTCACTGAGTGTATGAAAGTATGAATCCACCTCAGAGAAGATTTAAAGAACTTATTAATTAAAGAACATGAGATGTGACTTCAAAGTGAGCTTTTTTCACCATTTGCTCAAAGACAAACAAACATGTAAGCAGCATTAAAACATGTTAAACAGTTTGCGTCATTGAAAACCTGTTGGAGTGAACTCACCTTTAACCAGAGTGTGTTTGTCTGTCGGTGAGGAACGAGCCAAAACACGCAGTTTGGGCCAAACTTTGTCCAGACGCTCTTGTTCTACCTAAAAAACATAAAACACGAAAAATGTTTCATCAAATTATTCAAACATAAACATCAGGCAACAAATGAAAACCTGTAAGAATAAACCTGAAATTGATGTTAAGATAAAATTCCTGCGATCCCCCTTTTTTCTTTTAAAGTTATAAGTCTATATTATCGGTGAAAACGTGCACTGTTTTAAAAACCTGTGCAGCAAATGACTTAATAATCCAAAATTACATCCACGCTGGGCTGCTGTGAGTTCTGGAGTCACTCTGTCATCAATTATATGTTCGCCGACAGCTGTAAACTGCAGTGAAACTCCTCTGCACTCGTCTCACCTCTCCCTTGTCGTTTCTGATCTGCCGGTTGAACTCTTTGCCCTCCAGACACAGAAAATCCTCCCCGGGTTGAATGATGCCACATTTGGTTGCGATGGCGCGGGCAGTGTTGATGTTGTCTCCTGTAACCATACGTACAGTGATGCCTGCACGCTGGCACTTGACAATAGCCTCGGGCACCTGAAGAGAGTCGGGAAAAGAGAGATTCAGTGTAGACGGACCTCTGTGAGAAGTCTGCGGTGCAAACACAGTCGGCTGACAAGCAGAAAGCTGTTATCTGCTTCCTCTTTGCAGTAGGTGACTTGGTGTCCGACATTTTATGGGGACCAACCAGAGCTCAGGGAGCTTTAGCCTGAGTGATGGGCTGAAAATTTACCATTTCATAAGCAAACTACGTGACTTTGTGGGGTTAAAGGTCACATTAAATAACCCACATCAGGGCAGGAACAAGTGCTGTGTCTGAGATGGTCATGGATGATTGTTTTTAACCAGATGTTGGCAGCTCAGTCCTTCTGTTTATTGAATGTGGTGGAGTTTACGACCCAGTTATCTATGGTCAAACTGACCTCAGATCACATCGTGTTCACCAAACAACATCAGTTAGCAAAAACCTTTTTTTTTTCCTTTTAAGTAAGACATTAGTTGAATAACTGATGTTAGCAAGAGATTAAAGTAACATAATTCTGTCCTTTATTTTCATGTCTTTAAATGAATAATCAACTGATGAGGATGCTGATTGGTCATCACTGGTCATCGCTACGACCCTTTGCAGGTTTCTTCTTACAAAATGAGTCGGCTGGAGGGTTTCAGTCAGTCACAGAACAAACGTAAGTGGTTTGCTGCAGCTTATTTAATCTGACAGAAACAGTGTTTGTTCACTTCCGGGTGAAATAAAGCACCATTGTTTAAAAATTTACTACGAATTTTAATCACAAATATGTCGCATTAATCTCTGTAAACTGAATAGGTGTCATGCCCTGATGGAAAGCTGTCAGGGTCTGCAGCAGTAACAAAGGGGGCGGGGCTTCAGGAGGGGTCCTTGACTCTCCAGCTTCAGACTGGAGGAGTATTTGAGGTTTTAGGCTGATTCTGGCCGACACATGTGCTCCGCTCTTTGATCATGGATTAAATCCCTAAAACCGTCACAGTATTTGTAAAGAGTGCAGACTAAATCTGTCGAGTCACAGCCACATAAATGTCTCAGATTTCAAAATATGATAGTTGAGAATAATTTGATGCCTGAAAGATATAAAAATTCTGAGGACTCTTGTGTCCATCACATCCAGGTCATGTAGAGATAAACGCTGAACTGCTGACTGACTCCTGCTGCTTTCCAGTTATTTCCATCCTGCCTGTGATCTTTGTGCTCTGACATTAAAGCAGCAGGCAGCACTGATGCTTTCTGGGCTTCATTACAGGCTTCATTTAACACTTCAGAGCATCCCGGACTCTCTCCACACCTGACCAGGACTCACTTCAGTCTCTATGTCAGGAAAATACTGTGTGACTATCGAGTGTTTGTATCTTATTATTTTCCCTAAATACAAAAGTTGTCCTCTTTGACTGTTTTGTTGGTTTGCTGTTCTGCAGTTTTGACACTGAAATTTGCACGTTGTGTCATTTTTAATAGTGAATATGATATATTTTTGGGTGGATATCTGTGTGGGCGGGGTTTGGTCTGTACCTCAGGTCTGACAGGATCCTCGATGCCGACCACGGCGATGCAGGTGAGGTCACTCAGGATGTCGTTCTCGCTGTCCCAGTCGGGCTCGCCGGCCTCAACTGGAAACTCCCTGTAGGCCACGCAGATGGTCCTGAGCCCGTCACACGCCATCGGCTCGATCACCTTACGCACCATCTCGTCACGGTCCTTTGGCTTGAAGATGCGAGGCTGACCCTGGGCGTCCAAGATACGAGAACATCTGGGAGAGGAGAGAGAGAGAGAGAGAGAGGAGGGAGAGGGAGTTCATTAGGTAGGGTAAGAAATGCCATCCATTACCCCATCTGTCTATCTATTACTCCATCCATCCATCCATCCATCCATCCATCCATCCATCCATCCATCCATCCAGCCCTCTGATCTCTCCTCTTACTTCCTCAGGACGATCTCTGACGCTCCTTTGCTGTACATGCGGAAGCCTCCATCAGCGTTCTTCAGCACCGTGCTCATGGACTTGCGGGAGGAGTTGAAGGTGTAAACCTTGTAGAGTTTCTCCTCAGGGACCTCGTCTCTGATTGGCTGGTAGTCCCTCTTCAGCTCCAGCACCAGGCCAAGCAGCGCGCACTCGGTCTTGTTGCCCACATGGCGAGGCAGGCCGCCTTCTTTCTCAGGAGGCTGAAAAAGGAACAAGAGTTTGGATGTGATGAGACACCTGAGTTGTTTTTATTAGAATATCAGAGCTGGAAATCAGTTCAGTGTCGTTTAGAAGCACTAACACTGTTTCTGCACGAACTGAGTTACAGCTGTGTTTGAATTCAATTCATGTTAGTTTGCTCACGTAAGAAAATGTCTGAACAACAATTAACTTATGGACAGAACAGAAGTTAAGCAGCAGTCGGGTTCTGACTGTGAAAAAAATGACAAACCCAAATTTCTGGTTCAGAGTTTAACTTATCTTTTGCAAGCCTAACATTGTTTATCCTTACTGAATAAACGCTGTAGATGGCAGCTTGTAACAGCTGTAGCCATTTTACAGTAATGGACTGTTGACTAAACTTTTCCTCAAACAGCAATAGTCCATCTGTATCTGCAGCAGGTATGACGCGGCGTGGCAGAGAGCATTTTACTCATGTTGAAGCTCTACAAGTGAACACAGTAAGAGAGAAAGTCCATGTGCAAAGAGTTGTAACAGTCAAATCTGTTTTTTGTTCTTCATTGGATCTGGGGAAGCAAAAATTAAACCATTATTGCTTGTCCGAAATAGCCTTCATTAGGTGGCTAAGTACAGCTGATCAATCCACTTCTGACATCGGAGCTAATTTGACATTCAGTCACTGACTAAAGATGAAAAGCAAATTTTGGTAACTGTGGGAAACAAAGGGCCTTTTGTTTCAAAACGTCCATGAATTTCAATGACAAATCAACCAAAGCTATTATTGTTAACTGCAGTGCAAGAATGGAAAGACTGACAGGCATAGCAACAGTCGCCAAGGAGGGGCGGAGCTAAGTGAACCATCAGTTCCTTATATAACTTGTCTAAAAGATAAAATAAAACTTTTGTCTCCAGTTTGTGTCATTGTTGCTGGTGTGTCTGCGCTCAGCCAAAGTTTACTTGTTGAATTAAATAACAAAGTAAAAAAAAAAAAACTTTGTAACACAACTATTGTATTGTTGTATTTAGTTTTGTCTTTATTTATTTATTTATTTATAAATAAGTGAGAAAAGGGTAGGGATATATAAGTTTTACTTCCACCTGCTCCTTTTCGGACACTAATTTTTGGTTGTTTTTCTTTCTGCTTTTAAATGTATTTCTGTATGTTCAAAATAAATAAATTAAATTAAATTCAAAAACTATGTAATCCAGAGTGAACTAATGTTATTTCCTATTTCCATACATGTAAACTGTTACAGTAAGTTTCATATATACATTAATCTTTATTTAATGTTCTTTTAAATTCAGTACTCAAGGATTTAATGTACTTAATTGTCTTCTACTAACAGAAAATTTCACAATGTATGTACTTTTGGAAATCAACCAAAATGCATCAAATAGAAAACAGATGTTAATTAAACTTAACAAACATTTTCTAGCTGTGACCAAAGCTTCTATTTCCTTTTTGAAGAGTGTCAATTAACAGTAAAATAAAAGCATTAATGTGTTTTGTTTCTTGGAGTGAACACATAACATGATGTAAATAAACTTGCTTTAAATTTATGTTAAGTCACAGTTTGGGTGTTTTTGTTGTGGTGAATCTTTTCAGGAGAAGAGCTAAGCTGATCATGTAACACCAGCTGCCGAAAACCAAAACTAGTTTTGATTTTCATTTGAGAAAAGAAGAACTAGTTTTGGTTTAATTCAGGGTTTAAGGTCAAAGGGTTTGGATTCAGGTTCATGTTCATGTTAGTGACTGTACTGTGGTCAGATGTAACTTCAGAGGTGAAGGTCTCACCAGGATCTTGGTGGTGTAAGCCGAGTTGATGGAGATACTGTTGACCAAAACTTCCAGAGTCTCCGGTTTGATGACGTCCGGTTCGGGGACGGTTTTGTAGTGCGTGTCGCCGATGTACGCCTGCACCACCGTCATCCGGTTCATGGTCAGAGTGCCCGTCTTGTCGGAGCAGATGGCCGTGGCGTTGCCCATGGTTTCACAAGCGTCCAGGTGACGCACCAGGTTGTTGTCCTTCATCATTTTCTAAAAAAGAAGGAGGTTAAAGCTGAGTTTTCTTTAACAAATAGCTTCGAAAACTAAATTAACTGGACTTAAAGTTAACAAAATGTCAGATGTGTCGTTATCAAAACGAAGGCAAATGTGACATGAATCTTTCAGAAGTGAAAAATCCGCTTATTTAACATTTTCCCTTTTGCTTTCTGTCCTGTTTACCTTCACAGAATAGGCCAGAGAAATGGTGACGGCCAGCGGCAACCCCTCGGGAACAGCCACCACGAGCACCGTCACACCGATGATGAAGAACTTCACAAAGTACTGAATGTAGATTGGGGTGCACTCTGCCACCCAGGACATACCCTGGATCGCGAAGGTGTTGATCACAAAGTAGAGGATGAGGATGATGACGGTCACGGCCGACATGATCAGACCTGGTTAGAGAGAGCAGAGTTCAAACACAAGAACACGTCCTGTTCGATTAAACTCACTGCAATGAGTCGAGCTCTCTTGTTTCCATATATTTTATTACAGCATGAAATACAAATTACATCCAGTAAGTTCTCCGTTACAGTAATTAACTTCTGTTCTCATCTTTTTGGAACATCTTGTGACGCACTCGGGGAGAATCTGATGTCCAATAAAAAACCTGGTAGTTTGCTTGGAGGCAGTGAAAGCTTATATTGTTGGGAAATTTAATTCAACACAAAGTAAAGGCAGTAAAAATGTGATCTTAGTTGTTTCTTGTATTAAAAAAGTTTGCAGACAGACGCCTCTGTGGACACGCAGTCTGTTATTTGTCTGCAAGGCGGACAATATCCTGAGTGTGAAATCAGAAACAGCCGAGGACAGGTGAAACAAAAAAAAAAAAACTGTTTGTGTTTTTCTGCTTGATTTCCTCCGTCAGTCACTTCCTGATAAAGTATTATGGCCCAAATTCTATTTCTGTCCTGTAATGAGGGGCAGTTTATTACTTAAGCCGGGCTGTGGAAGCCCCTCGTTCTATTAAGGTCAATTGAAATGACACAGAAAACACCTTCAATTCCCGGATGAATCATGTTCCCAATAAAACATCTATCCAATAAAACTGAGTGCATTCTGACCCCCCAGCCTCTCAGTCCCTTCACTGCCTGATCACTTTGTGCCCTATTAAAGGAACAGTCCCACATTTCTGAAAATCCTGTGGTTCTTTGTCCTCCTCACAGTTAGATGAGAAGATGTTGAGATCCTGTCCAGTACAAAGAAAAAGCAAAAGACTCAAAGCTGCTAGCCTAGCTGGATTAAAAAAAACAACAACAACAAAAAAATGAACTAAAAACAGAAATCCACCCTTTAACAACTACAAGCTGATCAATTTAAATGTTGTATCTTGTTAGCTAACAGGCTACAACCAGTCCATCATATTCAGCTGGGTTTAGATGACGGCAGAGTTAGACAGCTGCCTGACAATGAGTTACAGAAACAGAAATATTGTGATAGTGTATTCTTAAAAAAAAAAAAAAATTAAAAAAATCCCCAAACCAAAGTCGAGTCATCAGCAGGACTGAACTTCCCCAACACCATGTTCACATGTTGATGTTAGCATATAGCACTGCTGCGCCTTAGTGCAGCCTTACAGAGCTGCTAACAAAACTGTGGACCATTTTGTTTGGATAAGCTGGAGGGGAGGGTGTTGTGGTTGTGTGTGTTTGATGAGTGTGTGTGTCTATGTGTGTGTGTGTGTGTAGAGTCTGTGTGTGTTCCTCACCAGCCTTCCCGATCTGCACAGCCAGCCTGGTCAGTTTGCCCTGCAGCACCGACTTCTCCTTCTTGGTCACGTTGACCTTCTTCACCGGCTTGGCCTCCTCTTTTTCCTCCGACTCGGCAGCCTCCTCGCTCTTCAGCGGCTGGATCTCCAGGGCGATGCCGTCCTGGGTTTTGGCTGGGGGAGGGAAAGGGAGTAAGGTGGTGGTTGCGGGGCAATAGGAGGATGGGATAAAATTTAAAAGGCCAATGGGTGAAGGAAGGGAGGGTGAGGAGGAGGTTTAGGAGAGGTCGGGTTTAAATGGAAAAGAGGTGAAGTTGAAGGAGGATGAAGAGGGAGAGAGGATGAAGAGACAGAGTGATGGATGCGGTGGCGGAAACAGATTGTAAAAAAGGCAGACGGTCGTATTTTATAAGAATGAAGATGGAGGAAAGTAAAGTTTTCATCACAGTCAGGTTGGAGGAGAGGATGTGGGATGGTCAGGCGGGTCGAGAGGTGAATTAATTAAATCAATAAATAAAATGAATTTGAGGGATGAGGGTTCAGGAGTGGTTTGGAGATGAAGGGTAGAGAGGCAGAGAAAACGTTACAGATTCAGTCAAAGGGAAAGCTGGAAGTTAGCGGACGAGTTTTCTCTGAGATGAGAGAAGACCTACGACTGTTTATCATTAACATGGTGACCTTTGGTTGAATGCAGAGAGTAGCTTTTTTTTGTTTGTTTTTTTAATAAATAATCAATTTATGATCACAGAACATTCATGAAAAAAAAAAAAAAAGGTCCAGGTAGCTTTCAGAAAGTGTCACAGACAAGTTGGGAGAGCAGCAGTTCATAATGAAGAGCAGCAGACAGAACAGAGAACAGCAGATACAACAGAGAGGATTTAACGGGAGGCTGTCAATCACACACACACTGTGTTTGTTTCACATCCAGGCTCATCGTTTGGGAACGAGGCTGAGGGCTGAGGTCTGGCGTGGTGTCTGGTTGCACACCCTGCTCTGCGGCTCTGCTCCTCGTTTGCATAAACAAATTGTGTGTTTGCGTTTCACTTCATCAGCTGGGATCCTGTTTGGACTGGAGTAGTGTATGCGGAACTTTTTTTTTTTTTTCTCTGTTTGTCTGTTTGTCATATTTTCATACCAAAGAAATGTGAGCAGGTGATGAATGAAAACAGAACAGATCTACACTAATCTGACACACTGAGTTTTGTGCTTTTTTTTTTTTTTTGGTCCTAATGAACAACTGAGCTAACAACACTGAGTAAACCTGGGATGATTTTAACTCAAAATCCAGTCAATCCCTTATTAGATTATGAACATTAAATACTTCAAATGTTCTGATTAGGTCGTTTAACTTATACAAAGATAATCAGAAGTTGTTCATCAGCTAAGTGTTTGAAAACCCTACTGGAGAGTCACTGCAGGGAACGATGTCAACATCACTTCTGAAACCAACAATACCAACAGATCATGGACATAAAGCAGTTTTTAGATTCCTGGATGACAGATAAGAAGTTTCTGTATAACAAGAGAAACTTCAAGCCTTCACCGCAAAATTCTGCCCAGGTTAACGAAAAAATCTAGAAGAAGGGGACTTTGAATGAAAATCAAATTAAATCAAAAACTGAAGGTGGAGAATTTGTTCCTATTGTCTTGTTTTTATAACAAACTGAGATGTCAAATGATCAAACCTGTTGATTAGCGAAGGTAAAGTAAGTTGATAATAAAAATGATAAAGGCTGGAGTGGAAACTATACAGTCCTCTTAGGTTTACAGCTACATATACAGCTGCAGTAAAACAGCTGTAGGAATAATAATGTTCTTGCATGGGGTTCAATGTTTCTGCAGCAGAAATCTGCTACGATCACCAGCATTTTCTCCCAGCTCACTCTCCCATTTATTCAACTTTTTAAAAAATTTAGAAAATGTGTCTTAATCTCTTTTTTGGAGTTATTTCTCCCAAAACTTGTTCACTGTCGTTGTCACTGCAAGTTTCAACTAGTTAATAATGACAAGCTTCCCACACAGAATTTTGCTAAAAAGGAGCTTCATCACAGCATGATCGCAACATGACATTTAGACATTCTTAATGTGGGGATGAGTTTGTGTCAAACCAGGAAGCCTGTGGAGCTTTATGCACATGGTCCACTCTGAAGACAAGCCACAACATAGAACTAACTGACACAGCTGCACATGAACAGGACTGAGACCCACTGACCAACCACAGAACTGTAAACAGGCGCAGCACTGAACCATGGGAGAGCGCACGGCGGGCAGAGGGAAGGGGGGTGTCTAACAATCAAAAAGAAAGCAAGTCAACAAACAGAAAGAGGAACTCAAAGGATTACCCCAGAAAACAAAAAACGACAGCAATGCAGAACCACAACAGAGAGACAAGAGGAGGTAGAGGAGGCTGCAGAGCTGTGGAGGCTGCAGGAGACTTCAGCAAGACATAAGAATAACAGAGAAGAGGGAGAGAGTCAAACAGTGATTACAAGACGATATGAAGTCCTGAGCAACAACCTGCAAGGAGGCAACAGTGAGAGAAATGAGAGGAATCATAAAGGCGAAAAAGAAAAGAAACTGAAGGAACACAAACAGAACAGACGACAGCCCACAGCCCACTAATACTGCAAGGGTGCAACTCCCACACACGCCGACAGACTCGCTCCAGCCAAGAAATCCTCACAACACCGGCTGAGTCAGTCCGTTTCTTTTCACTGTTTCAACGGAAAATTACACTCATCTGAATATAATCGATATTTTTTTTAAAAAACATGTGCGGAAAAACTTAACAGGTGGCCTCGAGAAATTCAAAATCATTGTATTTGGTGTTAATTTCTTTCCTGACTTTTCACAAAAAAACTCTTTCTGCACAGATGTTTCACATTTAAAGTCAGAAACACCTAATAAGATTTATAGGCTGAATCCATTATTATTAATTCATGTTTATTTATTTTAAATTCTGTAGTTTCACAGTAGTTTCACTTATTAAGTTATTAGTTAAAGTCAAACATTCAAATTTTGGTCAAAGTACATTTATTTTAGAGCATTTAATAAATAATTTACCCATGTTCTTCTGAAAGATCTTCTGTGTATTTTCTGACAAAATGACTTGTGCACGACGTTACAAACATCTTTATGAGTTTATTCTTATCAAAACTGCACAGAGCTGCCTGCAACTTTCAGTTACAGTTTCTGGATCACTAACGTGCTTATCTCATGAATATTTCTGAATATTTCTATGGGAGGCTGCAACACATATGCCATCTCGCTGTATGACAGAATTAAAGGATATTTTAAGAAAAAACAACAGGGGAGTCAACAGGGGATTTTTTCCCCATGTTTTTATCAGTTTACGTGTTGGGAGATTCTGCAGAGCTCTTGTCTCACTTAACATGAGCAACTGTTGTGCAACTGCAGGCATTCAAGGGTCGATTTGGGAAATACTCCTCTAAAGATGACTAAATGCAGGGGGGATGAGATGTGGATGTAGTTTTCATTAAAAGACAGCGTAGATGGGTCAGCTCATCAAACTATCCACTGACAGTTCATACAGAAACACATGTGAAACACGGCCACTCATGGTTTTCTGGATCTCTTGGTGGGAAAAACTTCCCACAGTTGAGAGCAAAAAGCAATAATGTGCCTTTTGCATCAACATTTCTTCACAATCACAAGTGTATTTTAATACCTCGCCTACCTGAATAACAAATACAGGTCAAGATCGCAGCCTCTGCCTGGCTTTCTGCCCTAGTTTAGACAAGCTGTGTGCCACTCACCAAGGTCTGAACGGAGCGTGAAAGGAAGATTAAACGTCAATGAAAATAATCCTCAGTTGCTGTCCAAACACATCATTTTTCATAGTAGACTTTTAGTGAAACATCTGCAGAAAGTGTTGATGTTCATTGATAGAAACCTCACAACAAAACAGCATATTAGAAACGTATGCAGACCTGGGTTTTACTAAAACTGTGGGACTTTAATTAAAATGTGCTTTGGCTGTTTTTTTTTTTTGGCCACTAGGGGAAACAGGAACTGCACCATAAGCTGACAGATACACAGTTCTGACACATTATGAAGTGCAAACAGCTGCCTACGTCTTCATCCAGCAGACAAAAAGAAACATCATCATTCCACTGGAGTCGTTTGAAAACAGCCTTCTACTGCTGGTGGAAACACGGCCGATGAGAGTGCCGAAACTAAAACCACACAGCAAATGTGCTGCGAAACCCAAACTATGAGCTACAAGAGGCCAATGAGCTCAAAAGAGCTGCAGTTTGTAACAATTGTCTTCCTTCAAAGAAGCTTCAAAGAGGTTGATGCAACTGAAGGTGTTTGTGCAGATTTAATTCTCCGTGTTTTTGGCGGAGGTCAACTATGACTGCAGCTCTGTGAATTATTTCTGTGTGCAAAACTGTGATGAGCCTCAAAGAGCAAGGACTGAGTGTGTGTGTGCGTGTGTGTGCATGTGTGTGTGTTTCTGTGTACATCAAGTAACATTCTGTCTGCAGCAGATGCTCAAGCTGTGGGAGGTTCTGAGGAGGGGAGCTGGGTGTGTGTTTGTGTGCGTGTGTTTGTGTGTGTGTGTTGTGACAGCTTGCAGAGGAAGTTGGACATGTGTTGGATCACACGGGACACAGAGGACGGTTTGATGGCTGAGTTTGGAGGTTGGAGCGATGACGTCAACAACACAAACACACAGTCATCAAATCCATTAAATATGAAATATTGAAAGGCACTGAGGGAGCGCTTGATTTCAACACAGTGTTCAAGGACGCCTCAGAGGTCACACTAGTTTGCTGGAGTGACCCCTACTGGTGTGTTTAAATTTGTGTCTCAGTTCTTAAAACATGAGGGTAGAAACTACGATTTTTTAAGCCCACAAATTTGGTAAAGAAACTATCATCACTCAAAAATAAATTCATCCCAGCAAACATTTGTTGTGTAATTTATGATCGATTTAAGTGCACCAGGAAAACCTCTGTCACTGAATTGACTAACACTTATACAGCTTTCTACCTTACTAACTGCTATTTTTTTTACCTTTAGGCAACAACTAATTCTTTATAATATTTTCATCAGTGACCTTCTTTTTAATTAATCCCTAATTCTACAAAATGTCAAAAATTAAAATGAAACAAATGCCAATCACAGTTTTCCAAACGTGACATTAACGTCGCTTTTTTTTTCCATCTGACTGACAGTTCAGCGCTCAAAGGTTATCAGATACCAACAAAGAAAACCAAGAATGCCAGCAATTATTCACATTTGAGAGGCTAAAATTAATTATTTTTGGGCAGATTAACCTGTAAAAAATTATTCTCACGATAATTTAAACATAAAAATAGTATCTTTTTTTTTTTAATCAACTGACTAATTGAAAAAAGTTATATCTCTAAACTAACTCATAGCATACTTTACACATTAAATGTAAAACAGAAATATAAGATGTCAGTTTATAGAAGTCTTTTAATGAGTCAAGACAGCTTTTTTCTTGCAAAAATAAATTCATTTATTGCATATATTCCTTATGGCTCTATGGGATGTATGTTGACTCAATCAAATGACATTATTCTTTAAAGTGTTTATTTCTATAGAAAAATATAACTTCTGGTGTTTAATAAACTCCCTTTTGTGCTTAAAACACTCCAACTCACTGTGAATCTAAAGCACAGCTATATTCCTATTGGCTCCCTTTGACGGTTGTTATGACAACTGCGGACGCTGTGATTGGCTGTCAAAGACTTGGAGGTTGAGAGTTGCACCCTTTCACAGGTAAAGCAAGGCGAGAGAACGTCCCCCTTTGTACAGCAGAGAGAGATGGACTGGACACTCCCCTCCTGCCGCTGGGTGGAGGGTGAGGATGGAGTGAGAAACAGGGAGGATGGAGGGGCAGAGAGGGACAGATGGATGAATGGAGGGGTTACCTTTGTTGCGATTTTCGGGGGGTCCTTGTTTTTTACCTGTTCGGACAGAGAGAGAGGGCGGAATGCTGATAAGATGGCTCAAAGAAAAATAAGATCAAATCAAACTGAGGGAGAAAACAAAATTCAAACTGATAGAAACCCACAGGTGTGTGTGTGTCGTGTGTGTGTTGTGGGCAGGAATGGACCAATCAGAGGAGAGAGACGCACAACTTCCTGCTGCAGAGAACCAACAGCCACAAATTTTGACAGCAGATCTGATTAACTTGTAGATATTTCAGAAATGAGACCAAATGGAAGTTTTCAACTCACTCAGAATTCAGAAATTTTGTTGAAATTCAGAAATTTGGTTGAAAATGAAACAATAATTTAAGAAAATTATATACATATATTCATGCTACTTCATTGTTATGGTGTATTGGTGTAGTTCATGTTGTGCAAACAGCGACATTCATCAGGATAGATATCTGTTTTTAAGTTGTATATCCGTTCATCTTCATAATGTATCTATATGCACTTCCTGTTTACACTTTAAACTACATTTTTTTGTCTTGCAGCCTAATCTGTTCAATGCAAGACTTAGCTGTACAACCAATAAGTCACATATTGCGGCCATATTTGGAGACAATGTGACATAAATCACATAACTAGAAGCACCAGTGCAAGTTTCAAATATGCCCTCTGTTTTTTTTTCCCCCCTTCTTGCTGTAACACTTTGTCGTGGCGAGCCACCACAGCAATAAAAAACATTGCAGAAGTAAACAAAATGTTCCCTGATCAATCATCATCAACTTCCCAAATACATACTTGGTTGCTGTTGCTGCACAACAGCACATCAACAACCAGGGAGACCCAGTCTGTCCCAAAGGGGAGGCCCTTAAGAGAGTTCCTAATGTGAAAAACTATTTGGAGAAGGGAGGAGAACTTTTGAGAGGCTAATGAACGTTTTAGGCGGAGGAGCAAACGGTGGGAAAACAAAAGATATGTAGAAATATTTCCAAACACTGTCTGACAATGAGTTTATGAAAAGTGACAGATCTGGCGAAGCCGTCTGTTGTCAGTCTCATTAGAGATGTGCTCACATCTCTAACCCGGCGCTAGAAATGAAAGTGATCACTAAGCTAAATGCAAAAACTAAGATCACCAAGATAATTGCAACATGCGGCAGTAATAAGCTGAGTTGGTGAATATGGCCTCTGAACTGTGACCTTTATGGCTGCTTGAGCATGTACATCTTAATTGACACATTTTAGTGTCTGTGAAGAGCTGTTACAGCTGATCCATGTCAGCTGTCATGTAATGATCAGATACGAAACAGCTCAGGTGCATTTTCTCTCACAGGGACATTAATTTCCAGGCCGTCTTAATGTGGAACTTTCTGCTTTTATTGTGAAAAGAGGTGTTGCAAGGTTTAAACACACACACACACACACACACACACACATGCATGCACACACATACAGTCCTTCCCTCCCTCCCTCTTTCTCACACACAAAACAAACATACACACAAACACGCATACACTCTTTGCAATCCAGTTGATGGCCTATGATTGATGTCGGAGACTAAACCACTACAAATGTGTGTGTGTGTGGGTGTGCCTATGTGTGTTTGCACATAGTGGAGGCTCTTATGGTAGTAAGATGACCAATGGGTGTGACCTGATTGCATAAATGTGTGTGTGTGTGTGTGTGCACCGAGTCGTGACAGTAAGGTCTGCTGTGTAATGGCTGGTTTTTAAAAGCAGTGGCTGGAGGCTGAAATTTAAACCTGAGCGTCTCTCTCCGCTGAGCTGGCCCATTCAGCCAGGTCACAATGAATGCCTGAAAAACTCAAACTTTAGCCAGTAAAACAAATGATCAGACAAACACAAAGTAAATAAAAAAGACATGAGTAAAAGGGGGTTAGCATGATCACAAGCAAATCAAAAGCAATAGAGACCGACTGCAGAAGCCTGTTGGTTTACATCAAACTGCTCTGTGACTGTACGAGGATCATCTGGACTTTGGCTTTTGAAGGGTTCCACTTCAAAAAGCAACTGTATGTAAACACAGTAAGGTTCGCTTGACATTTTTACTTTATGAACATTACATCAGGTATCGCATGTTAAATCAATACTTAAGTAGAGTGGCAATATACCACAATGAATAAATGAGACCACAATGTTTTGTTGTGTTTTTGTATTTAGCTGCATTACCCTGTGCTTTTGCAGAAACTCAGTTTAACCATTAGAATTATCAGTAATAGTTAATCAATGTTAAATGCCTTGACCTACTTAAAAACTCACTTTATAATTCAAAACAGCAGGAAGTTAATATTAACAGGTCTCGGGTTCAAATTCAGCATCCTAACCAGATAATGATTAACGTAAAAGATATGGAAATAAAGCAAGTTTTTTATAATTGCAGGGAAAAGCTGCTAATTCCTAGTATTACACAGCAATTAAAAACAAATAATGTATAATGTACATTTTTTAGGTACAGTCCTGGTTGAAACTGTACATACTAAGCTTGTTAGTCAAGCCTGATAACAGCTGAGTATGAATAACACGACAATGCAACTATTTGCGGAGTGTATCTCTTACTACAACCTCATGTACACACCACTTCTACATTTAGACAGAGGCCTGCCATGCTTAGCTGTGTTTGCTAAGCAATGATTGAACAATCACTGTTTATGGGAGGGGTTGAGGGATCTGTCAATTATAAGTAAACTTATGAACTTGTTGCTTTTGTACACTTCCCTTCCCTTGACGCTTCAGAGCCACGCCAGCTGTGTTTAGTTGTTGTAAAGTAGATAATGATCACTTCAAGTGAACTCATCCGTGGTCTCATTTATTCAGTGATGACTTTTGTGATCACTTTGAAGCTCACCAATGTTAAAACAGTATAGTCAGACCCTTCAAACAGCTCTGCTGTTCTAAGTTCAGACTGGATGAACTCTACCCAATGACAAAGTCATATGACAGGAGAAAATTCACATCAAACCAGCTGATAAAAACGTGCAAATGTTTCCAATCTGGACTGATGAAACAGTAGAGAAGAAATATTCAGAAGCTGACAAGGTGATAAACGTCTTTCTAGACGAACTTTCCTCCCAGCACCTTACACACTGAGTGTACTTGTATGACCGTCAAAGCTAAGTTATGATTTGTGTGACGTATGTGAGAAGATTTGTCTCATGTCTTACTTTTCTTGACCTTCTTCTCTTCTTCTTTCTCGCTGGCACCGAGTAGAGTAAAGATTATGCCTGTTTGAGAGTTGGGTCCAACAGCTGACACCACCATCCTGCCTGATCCCTCCATTACATGGGTCCCTGTGGAAAAAATTACAAAGCTACAAGTTACAACAAAAACTTAGTTTAGAACAGTCACTTTCTTATTTAGACCCTTTATAATTTTTAATCATCTTGTCTTCTTCTAGCTGCATCACCAAACGACCCCAACAGCTTTTTTGTTTTACTTCAGTGTTGTCACAGTTTGCCAATATTATCAACTTTGGGAAGTTCCTCAAGGATCCACCAAAGGGCCTCTACTGTTTAACCTAATTATCTTGGTGGTATCATCAGGAGACAATGCATAACTTTCTATGCAGATGACACAAAGCTTTAAGACACAGAATCAGACATCACTACTGTTAGATGTTGTTTTTAAATATAAGTGTCTTGATGTCAAAATACATTTAACAGCTCATCAGCTCACCCCAAATTACTGTTATTTGTTCTGAGGTCAAGAGTTAATCTTTTTTGCTTTTCAAAGACTAGTTAATTAATACTGCAGAGACAACATTGCGAAGACACAAACATGAACTCTTCAAAGTCCCAAAACACTTTTCAAATATGGGAAATTGAAATGTCCAGCAAAAACCATCCTTAGATTATCAAGTGCAATTTCAATATAATTGGAAAAATCAAAACACAAAAAACAAAAATAATCCAAGTCTCACAAAGCAAAGTGTTAACAATTCACAAGCCTGGAGGAACTGACCTCAACATTTAGATATTCCAGAACTTGTTCTTCCTCTTTTTTATACACTCAGAAACTAAGTAAATTGACACTGTCATTAAACCTCTAGTCATGGGATGTTTTTTTTCCTATATACATTGGTTTCTAGTGTGCTGAGTACTGCAAATCATACAACCCTGTCAGAAAGCCACTACACAAATAACACTTAATTGTCAGACTTAAATTGTTTATTCTGACAGCTTGTCCAGTTTGATATGGATATAACGAGCAGCTATTTATTTTAAGTTCTGATTCAACATTTTAATTTTGATGATTTTTTAGAAACAGACCATTTGTTTGTTTGAGGGTAGTAAATATCAGCAGAATCACTTAAAAAAGAACCGTCAGTGTTGGTTTATGTCATGAGAATGTGAGCAGGCTCTTACCTGACAACAGCATGGGGTCTTTCTCCAGAGACTTGCGGACTTGATCCGACTCTCCTGTCAGAGAACTCTCGTCAATCTTTAGGTCGTTGCCTTGGATCAGGATCCCATCAGCAGGCAGCAGGTCTCCTGCAGGCATAGACATCAGAGGGTACATTTTGTTTATTTCCTTAAAACACAGTAAACAGATTTTTGCTCTCTACCTCAGTTCTCTCATTCCCCTAAGTAGTCAAAGAGAAAAAACCTTTATAGGTATTAGTTCAGATCAGTAGTGTGCCCACTGTTTTGTGTCAACACTTTTTGGAGAAACTAATTTTAACATAATAACCAACCTGTTAATAGAGAAATGACTTGTTAATTTTTCATGCTTGATCCAGAGTAAGCTAGAGGCACTTTGGTAAAACTCTCAAGACTTTAAAATTTCTATCATACATGTGCATCAATGTAAATTTTTTTTTTTTTTCGGGCATTTGTGGTCTCATACCATATTTGATCTGAGCGATATCTCCCACCACAATCTCAGCTACAGGGATCTGGATGACCTGGCCTTTACGGATGACGGTGAATTTCTGTTCCTGCTCAATGCGACTCTGCAGTCCGCGGAACTGCTTCTCCTTGGACCAATCATTGAAGGCCGTCACCAGGACCACAATAATGACTGAGAACAGAATAGCAGCACCTTCTATCCAGCCAGCCTGGGCCTCGCCCTCATCCTCGACACCACCTGCAGCGTCACCACATGCTGCAAGAAGACAAGAACATGGTAATTTTATTACTTTCAGCAAAAACATATGTCAAGTCAAAAAAGGTTAGAGCATCACCGTCACTAAAAACTAACAATATCTCTAATTTCACAACTGTTTTTTAAATTTTAATCTAAATGCTCTAACACTTACTTTAATTGTTATATTGCCAGAGACTCTGACTATACTGACCATCAGTGTCGCCCCCTGGAGGATGGTAAAAGGACAAGCCCAGTGAGATGATGGCAGCGATTTCCAGAATTATTAGTGTAACATCCTGCAGAGCCTCCCAGACCAGCTGCAGAAACGTCTTCGGCTTCTTCGGTGGGATGAGATTTCGGCCAAATGCCGCATGACGTTTTTCCAAATCAACGGGGTTACCAGATAGACCTGCAGGCACCAACACAAGATATTAATCTTCACATAAATACAGAATTTATTATATATCAAAAAGAAATAAATGGAATGTATCTTTGCTTTTTTGCTCATTTTTCAACTTTCTAGTAATGATGCACTCTCAGAATTTTTTTTCAGTCATTATAGGAAACAGATTAGTATCAGATTCTCTTGGCAAATATGATAACTGATCGTTCACATTATTCACAAGAAGCTATAAATTCTAAAATGTGGATGTCTCACACACATCTTAATCCTTGCAGCGCGGAGGATCAATACAGTTAACACAGTTTCTAGGTAGGTACCCAAGATTACAGTCAACAATTCAGTATCTGATCAAATTTGAAATATGGTCACAATCTCTTCTTTGGTATTTGAGTTATGATGTTGAAAAACGGACAGGAAAGTTATTTTGTAGAACATTATGATTTCACACATAAGTAAACCTTTGTTAGGTTAAACTGTCATCACTTCATCATTTGATCTTATTAGTCTTATTAGACTTTTATGAAATCATGTCATGATTAAAGTATGGATGTAACATTAAATCCACCCTTGTATAACAACTACAATGATACCACTACTTGTTGAGATTAGCTGAAAAGAACAAAAAATGTTTTATTCTGGATGAGATCAAATGAACCTAAAGTCACAAAAAAACAAATATTAGAGAAAAGTCTGAAAGAGTAAATATAATTTTATAAATCAGAAGTTGAGTTTTATCTCTGCTTATCATCCTACACCCCTTCAGGTTTGTCCTGCGCCTTGTGTGGGTCCCCATCCCCAAGCTGGAAACCACTGGTGTGTGTTGTCTGTGGCAGAGATGAGTCTATGGCAGCCTGAGCTGACCCAAACCCTCCCTGCTGTACACACAATCTGCTGCTCCACCAAAGCCAAAACACTTCACGTCAACACGGCACCACCTGATCAGACCAGCCCAGTCTGGATCAGCTGGCTCACAGAAAAATACTGAAGAAATCCCTGAAACATTCATTTAGAGATCAAAAATCAGACACATGATGACTTTCATTTTCCAGTGGTGACTCATATCTAACTGCTTATTCACTCTCCATATTAGGACAAAAATAACAAAAAGATTTCCTAGTTAATGCTTACAAGGGGGCACAGCAGGAGGGCTTTGTCTCCAGAGGTATTTACTTCTGTTTTTTAATTAAAAATCTGGGTAAAAATCTGATTTTAAAAGCACCATTAAGAGTACATTTATTATACTCTATCAATTAATAAACAGTAATCAGCAGCTTGTGTTTATTTTCACTTTCTGATACCGGAGGACTTTCTGAGCTAAGCTCATCACCACAGGACCTCATTAACTTTGACTTCAATAAACAGCGTTTGTTTACAGCAACTTCTAAAATTATAAGTTTAACCGAAAAAACCGTTTGATTCATTTGTGTCTCTTCAATAAATCTGAGTATTTTTTCAGTAAAACCTCAAAATCTGTGACTTCCTGTGAATGGTTGTGTGGGCAGCAACATGGTTGCTGTGGATTCATGGTGGAATTGGGAGATGTGCAGTGAAACGTGATCTGAATGACAACAGATCTCACTGCCAGGATTCCTCATGAAGAAGAACCCTGTAAGTCGGCACGAACACGAGCTCAGAGCTGTTTCTGCCTTCCTGTGTTTTAACAATGACCTCTTTATCCTCTCTAATGAATCTCTCCAGTGGAACCGAGTGAAGAGTTCCCCTTTAATCCTCCTCAGGACTTCTCTCTGTCTGTCTCTCTTTGGCCACAGTAATCAATGAAAAAAAAAGTTACTCCTTCCTGATATTTTGGAGTTTTTATTTACCACCATAACAAATTGTATGTATTTTCCAGCACTACTGCATGTTTCCTTGCTGTGACTGGTTGAAGGTCTATCCAAACTGCATTTTTCAAGAGGTATTCTGGTCAGTGCCTGTTGATAATACGCCCATGAAATTGAAAAGATGAACAGAGAGGTCCCGGGCCAAATCACATTTGCACACTGTTATTGCATGCCAAGCTACCTTGACACAGGAATGCAAGCAGCATTGCCAGCTTTATGAATCTGCAGCCAGAGTGGCATCAAAGGGGACATGTGAACAGCTCGAACTTTGTTTACATATCAAAAAGAAAAAAAAAAGACATATAAGCTTGTATTTGATGCCTGTTCGGACAATTTAATACATGAAAACTGGCTTAAGGTAGGTACAGCCAACTACGCATTAGCTGAGGGGCTCCCAGTGGGCCACTGATGTGAGATATGCAAAACCAAAGACTTTCAAAATAAAAATACGACGAAAAGCTACATTGTAAGACAGCACTCAGCCACAGATCGATGTATGAATAAATGATAATGCAGCTTCCAAACACTTCTGACTGTGTAGGTTTGTGGTTTATAACATAAGCAGAAACATCATCATAATGAGCTGGTGCACAAACAAAGATTTAAAAAACACAACGGTTGTCAAAGTGATCATCATCAGCGTTTCACCACACTGTGAATTCTCAGTTTGGTTTCATCATTGATTGATGCTCAAAGTTGCTTTCTCACTTAAATAAAGAAAAAAAACAATCACAGTGAACCTTCACTGGCTGTCTGATCAATACAAGTCTATTTTTTCCTGGTTTGATGTTGTGATAGTGACAGCGGGTTTCATCTGGCGCCTGGCATTGGCCTGTTGTGTTAGTGAACATCTCAGTGAGATGCAGATTAAAGCTCCAAGATGATGTTCAGGTACCAGCAGGGCAGCTGGTTAAACACTCAGCTGTCATATATGCTAATATATTCTATTTATTCTATAGCTTTATCAGCTAACATGCAGCTACATCTTTTACCACAAACAGTTTTACCTCAGCTCATTGGCCCTCTGACAGACAGATGTTTATATAGCAGCAGGTATTAATGCCCAGTCTCCTTATTTAGAATTTCTATCTGAAACAAAGACAGGACTGTTTCTCTCTTATCTACTCTACGTTATCAGAACTGCTTCCTGTGTTCTTTATCAACCTTGCAGGTCCTCCATCAGTCCTGTCTTTGCCTCCATCTTTTCAGCCATCATTCTGCGGTTTTCCTCTTTTACTAACAGTGACCAGCACATACAGAAACGTACTAATCTCACACTTGAACTTCAGCTCTATCTGACCAGTTTCAAGTATAAAAGCTAAGAGTATTAACTGTTAAAATATGTTCGTGCACAACACAAAGCACATTTACAGAAAATGCAGTTGGATATGTGATCAATGTGATGATGTGAGTGGACACAAAAAGTGGACAAGTATATTAAGGCAAAGACATCGTCCTCAGAGTTGACATGGCTTCAGTTTTGAGAAAAAATAAAATAAATGACTTTGAAGGCATTGTTATATTCTTTTACAACAGGCCTCAAAGTATTTAGTATCTGGAAATATTCTGAAGTTTTTTACTGCATCAATTGTTGAATTAACTCATACCACATATGCATACATCGTGGTACTGACGGTCATACCACCCCAATACAACAAAACCCTTTGCTCCCACTGCTGAGAAAACATCTGTTTCAGTGTCTATATCTATAACATGTCACACAAGTGAAGTTTAGGTGAACTGCAATACTTTTCCGGTGCATTCTCTCTCTTTCTTTTTTCCTCTCCATGAACAAGAATAACAATCATCTTGTCATATTTATGATGGCCACTATTGAGGGGAAACTTGATGTGGGGAGATGGGGCTGACAGTGGAAGCACTGCAGCAGCAACACTGCCTGTGCGGACACCACAGGGATGAGAGCCGCAGCAATCCAGCGAGACACACAAATACACAAGCACCGCTCACGCTGCCAGTGTGTGTCAGCCTTTATGTGTTATTCTCCTTCTCACTGATCGCTCAGAGGAGCATCGTGCTTTAACTGACACAGACATAGCTGACCTGAGGCTGTGTGTGTGTGTGAGTGTGTGTGCATGTGTATGCGAGTGTGTGTGTTAGTTACAGTGAATGAGACCTGGGTCACGCAGATCATGCTTAATCTCAGATTGGTTGCTGACTTCTCACACCACACTGCTGTAAAAGTTCTGACACGCCAGCGGGGCAAGAAACCTCTGAAACAACATATACTATACTACTACTGTAAGTGTGTGCGTGTGTGTGTGCGTGTGTGTGTATGCGTGTGCATGTTTGTACATTTATATAACCTATCTGACAAATATTTATCATTTTGTTAATATTTTGGTTTCTATGCTTACATATTTACAGTTGTAATTCTTACAAATCCAGTTTTGGTGGGGCTGTAACCACAAAAGACAATTGCAGCAATAAGATGTTTACAGAATCACAGAATCCACATTTGTCTTTAGTTGGCAAAAAAAGTGTCACACAACTTTCTTTCTGGTTCTGTAATTTAATTAGTGTAATATCTGTGTGGGCAGGCTTTCAAAATGTTCAGAATATCAGTTCAGTTCCCTTCCAGCCACACGGGCAGCTGGGATGCCAAAGTTAGCTTTACTCCCATCTGAAATTTGAGCCTTCCCAAAGTGATTTGAATCACAGAGCAACAAACTGAGATCTGAGTTCACAGAACTACCTGCTGCTGTGAGATTTGACAGTCTGGTCATTTGCCATCGCCATAGTTAAACCTATAAAATCAGCTCAGCTACAAATAGCTAGATCGTCTCCTTTATATAATGCAGGACAAACACAGTATGAGTGTGCAGCCAATTCCTCGGTGTAACATAACCAGTGCTGTGTGGTCTTGCTAAAAGGGGGATTATGCAGTTTGATGCTCTCTAAAGGTGCTCCGGTTGACCAGCTACAGTTTGGTGTTTGCCAATACTGGTATTAAATGATTAGGACAGTGGTTTCTTTGCAGGCTGATAAGAAGAGCCAATCACATGGTACAAAACACTTAAGATTGTTTATCTAAATGCCACTAAAATGCCAAATTATCAGAGCGACACAAGACTGATGCACCATCCCAACTACGCACAAGAGTAAATGTGTTTTCTAAAATATTCATTTATTTTTGGATCTGTTCGTGTCTTTTTGTGAAGCTATTTGTAACCCAGGTGCTCTGAAAAATGAAGTTTACACAAGGACGCATGTCCTCGCAACACAAAATACACTTTGCAAAATGAAGAGAGGGCGATCAATGACCTCCAAAGAGGCAGCAGACTGATTCATCAATAAACATTAACCAGCAGGATGCAAAGCTGCAGCTGAGCCTTGTGTGGGTTAGGATGTATGAATGAGTGTGTGTGTGTGTGTGTGTGTGTGTGGAGTAAGGTCAGACTGAAATGGGGACGATGAATGTCAGCTCAGTGCAACTGTGTGTCTTGTAAACAAAAGTTATGAGTATTTGTTGAGATAAACTGTGAATTGTTACAACAACACAAATGAAAATCATGGTGAAAAATGAAAATGATGATGTTATAAAATATAACAGACATTTAAAAACTTCTTAGAAAACTTTAGAAACTTCAGATGAGGAAAAAATGACATCTGGTACGTCTGGCAAGTACTGCATCATTAGAGAATATCATTAAGTATTATGATAAAACTTGGGATTAAACCTTCTAGTGCTTAATCTACTAACTAATTTCAGTATCTTAGCTATAGTAGTCATCTGAGAGAACTGGATGTTTTAATTTTTAACCAGGCTCTGAAAATGCAAACACAAGTTCTCACTTCCTCCATGCTTCTGCTCAGTGGATGTCATTGATTTATTATGCGTGGGAAAAACACAACCAGCTACAGACAGCCAAAGAAGCACCATTCTGTGGCGTGTGCCAAGGTGAGATCTTTTGTGCATGTTAAATGATTAGATAACAGTAAACAGTATGTTAATTTCCTTTTAGGACGACATTAAAGGCTAATACAGCTCAAAGTTCTTCATGTATTCAGGGCACGTTATCTATTAGCCTGCTTTGCTCTGATGAATTGTTTCGTTTAATTCGTTTCATTTAATGGAGGCTAGCTTAACAGCCATTCACTCTAAAAGACAATTTATGATTTCTTAAGACTCGTAAGCAGACACTAACTCATTCAGCGAACACAAAACATAATCCAGTAATAATTTTAGCTTTGTACAAGGCGAATGCATGAGATCTTTCTCAGAAAATGCTTATCTGCTTTGACAGCGCAGTTTCTAATATTTATTATTGAATACATTTTAATTTTTATGATGATTATTTATTAATTGAAGTCTTTAATGAGTTAAATATTACACCAAATATAGCAAAAGACCTCAGTAATATATGATAAGTCTGTTAGGTCAGGTAATAAACATTACAGTCAGGCACTGGAAGGCTTTGACCTTTCCCATAATTCATCACACAGTGCAGTAAGTGGGCCCTTCACAGTCTCATAATTTGATCACTATAACAGCTGTAACATTAATAATGTCAACGAGATTGTTTTCTGCAACCAAACATGTACAGGCCATCAAGAGTTGTTGTGTTGGAGATATTTGCAGAAAAAGAATATGACCTATTAGGGAAATATGATTATTACTTATCTGTTTTCAAGACCAACATGTCCTCCAACATGACAAACAGGAGCATACAAATAAATTAAGGAGCTCAGTGAGAAAAGTTCTAATACACAGCTGTTATGAGCAAACAATTAATAATACTATGTGTGCATAAATGTGTATGTACCAAGGTCAATACTACATCACAATGAAATCCCACACTGTTGAAAGCCTAGTAGATATTAATGATATTGGTCGTCCAGCGGCTTTTGGATGTTAGCTGTTTGGTTTCCTCAGAGCTCGGCCGGCGGTAAACAGGTGTGCAATCAAAGTCCTCATTTGAGGAGCTCATTAATTCAATTCTCATTAGTTGTTGTCTCTGTTTCACTCATAATTACAGCTAATGGGCTTCACTTTCAGTGATGCCGGCAAGTAAGAAGCGAGCGTACTTCCTATAGTAGGCTTTAGTAAACGGCTTGACTAAAAGCCGGGTTGTCAGTCACAGTGTATGTCTAACAAAGATGATCATCATATGTGCATTAGACAAGTCCACACAGGAGCCATGTCTTTTAAGTTTATGGCCTCTTAGCGGTCACTCACAACCAGGTATTTAAAAAGGGCATTTGCAGACAAAATATGAATAAATAAATAAAACACACAGGAAATTGAAGTCCACCACAGTGCATTAATTAGAGCTCAATAAAAAAAATAACAATGAATAAGGCAATATCTCGACAAAAAACTTAATAATGTATACAAAAATATTCAGTTTGAGACTCAATACAGCAGTTAGCTAACAAAAATAAACCACTGATGCCTCTTGCATCCACCAGACAAGCTCTCTGACTAAACACTTAGGTATGCTTAATTCTCAGTGATATTTTCACAGCCATGAGAAATATCCCTCAGCAAAATCCATTACATGACTATGAAACTGTCTGCGAAAATTATGACTAAATCCCTCACTAAAATTAGACTCAAACAGACTAACAGTTTCACTGTTTCACCGACTAAATCTTGACTAAAACAAAACAAAACTGACTAAAATGGGGCTTTAAATCAACAGCAGTCATTCGACAATCGACAAAGACTGAGACTAGTTTGAAATACTTGTCCAAATGAACACTGGCTCTGTGTCCAATCACAAGCTGGTTTTACAAGCTCACAGACAAAAAAGCAGCTGAGGAAGGAGCATCATCATTATTACAGCCAGAACACTGAGCTGATAGAGAAACAATCAAATATATATAAGAGTTAAAGACTGACGCAGAATCTGTTTACATGAACCAGATATTTCCAGAGCTCTCGGTGAGACGGATGACAGGTTCCTGCTGTGTGAAACTCGAGGTTTTAGGCAGATTTTCTTCTCTCACAGAGACAGTTCTGACTTTTACTGAATCTTTGTAGTGCAAATTAAACCTCTTTAGTCAAGTCATAATCCTTTAGATTGTCGTTATTTCAGTCCCTTGTTTCTGACCATTGAAGCTTCAAATTTTTTTCAGCAATAGCTATTGAAGGTATTTACTTTCTGTAATTACCTCTTCACATGCTAATGTTTGTTGTTAATGACTTATTTGCTAGAAATTAGAGGTGGACGATAAAATGATCTTGATAGAGGATTGTTCAATATTTTGTCAATATGAAGATAAAACTTGGATGTTTTTTACTCAATAAATATTAATCCAACAGCTTGATAAACAGCAAAAAAAAAATAAACACAATGGCAGTAAGTCAGTCCACAGGCTCGTGTATTAACCATTTCACACTGCAAAACACTGTTTGAGCTACTGGGGAAGAAAGTGAAGGTGAACACTGGAGTCCTCTGGATACGAGTTAAAGTAATAAGTGAAACTGAGGGGAACAAAGGTGACTTCTGCCTCCACGCTGCTGCTCCCTGTGGCATCTATGTCGCTGCCTACTGGCAACGAGGCGGAGCAGCGGAGCTCTTTACATACAGACAGTGGAAAGCAGTTAAGAGCAGAGCCCACAGGGCATTACACAGACTTTTGGCTGTGTTTCATGAAGTCGGAGACGACATTGCTCGTTATCCATAAGTGAAACAAAAAGGGAGACAGCATGATTAATTTATTAAACACCTGTTCAACAAGCAGAGCACAAACATCTTCTGTCACTCTGCCCGCAATTACTTGCAGTCGCCTCTTTATCTAAACCTGATTTGTTTTACACCGCCAATCAGAGCTCATTATGCTCGTAAAATGGTGAAAGTTCCAGGGTTGTGCCAAATAGTTAAATGCTTCAAAGCTTTGTTCATAACACTGACATTTGTACTTTGGAGTACTTAATTAGATCAGACGAAGTGTGATTATCCATGACACATTTAACCACTGAAGGCGTCCAACACTAAAACTGTCAAGCTATTCCTACATGTTTACCACTCATGCTCAGCTCTGCTCGGCCTGTTATAAGTTACATATTGTCCTATAAAGATAAACTTGATATTGCCTTAGTAGCCTCATAAGGGTTGTCCCAGTTCGGACTTTGAGACAACTTATTTTCTAACAAACACTTGTGCCATTAAGAGGTTTAGGTGTGGAGTTTGAAGGACATTGGTGTTTACAAAGCAGTAAAGGTGCACAAAACGAAGTAGTAACAGTGTCCAGTTGCATTATTCTGTGATTCTGAGCTTGAATGGAAGTGAAATACTGAATCACTGAGACGCTATAAAATGTTGTAAACACAAAACATGCTAGTAAAGGTCATGGGAATACTGATGGAAAAGACAGACAGCAAACAGTGCCTGGTTTTATCAGGACTGACACTCACACTAGTTCAGTCTAACATGCGATCAGTGTGTGTTTGCCATCAATCGAACGTTTAGGTTTCCCTCTGTTTGGTTCCTCTGCCTGCCTCCCTGTCTGCAGTGAAAATATAATTACAGTTTCTTCATTAAAGTGAGTAATTTCTTGCGTGGAGGACGCAACTACAGCTGTCCTCTGATTACTAAATGGAACAGACCAATGATCTATGGAGCCATTAGGGGAATGGGCTGGAACTAATTTCAATCCTGAAATGGACCGATGGCTGCAAACACACACACACACACACACACACACACACACACACACACACACAGAAGGATCAAAAGATGAGAAAGGGAGAGAGAAAACAACAAACAGCAGCATGTCGGCCATTTTCTGCCCTCGTATGAAGCTCTGACAAATCAAAACTGATCATCTATCACTAGCGAATAAAGTGTGTGTGTGTGTTTCTGCTTGTCTGCATGTGTGTCTGTTTGCTTGTATGAATAATCACATTTAACAGCTCACACACCACCATATGTGTGTATATATATGAAAAGCACAATTTTGTGTACACTAAAAATGTAATTTGTTTGTCATTAATAGTCAGGTGATTCCTTCAGTCGAGCGCTCATCAGGCTGCTCCTCCGTCACTCAGCAGCAGGAGCGTTTTGAGCCTTGGTTTGTGAAGGGTTAGAGCCAGCCGAGCCATTATGTTTCTCTGTCTACAATTATGCAGCAAAATGATCTCGATTAGGGGGTCCCAGGGCAAAAGTTAATGAGTTAAATTGGATTTTTATTTAGCAAGGCAAGACAGGATGCATTTGTTGTGCAAATGATCAAACAAATTTACATGTAATGAACCATCCGACACACAATGGGCTGAGGTTTTCTGGAGCCCGTGTGGGTCTGGGAGACCCTGAGGGCACTTTTCTGCTCAGTCTGATTGCTAAATCAACTTTGCTGGCTATTTGACTGAGTGATATTTTAATTGGCAGCTCCCTGACTGATGATTCAAAGCATCATTTTCAATATTGATTAAATAAAAGATAATTTGAATTTACCAGCCTGATGTGTGGGTCCATACCAGGCACCAGGCCACTAAACCTTTGCTACTGATCCAAGAATGAGGACCCCCACCAAAAAACAAAGGCAAATAATAAGGTAATAAGCTAAAAATCTTAATCAACCCTCTGTCGTGACATGTGGATACACTTTGTTTTGGTGTTTGATGTGTCTTACCTTCTATAGGAGATGTTTTCAGGCGGCGGCAGATGCCTTGCACATCTCCATACGTGTCCCGTATCTTGTTGACGGCCTCGGCACTCCGCAGCTCCATAAGGGTCTTCAGATCCAGCAAAGTCACCCCAAAGTCCCCATCATGGTTGCCCTCTGCAACCGAATTCCCCGGAGGGTGGTCCGCCGTGTTGTTCGCCATGTCGGTCTACCTCACAGCAGTGTTGTGGTCGTAGTTTTTGTTCCTCTGAGTGTTTTTTTTTGTTGGGTTGATCTAAACGTCACACCAGTTCAGTTCAGTCAGTTCAGTCAGTTTTGTGGATAGTGTAGTTCTTACAGGACGCAGGGAGAGGAGATGAGTGTTGAGGTTAACTCCTGACCCGGACGTGCATGCTCCTCTCGGGTTACCATGGAAACAGGGGAGTATACATGTTCTTGTCGCTGCAGAGGAAACAGAAACAGGAAAACAGATTTGTATAAACTAGATCCAGACAGGAAACAGTCTGAACACAAAGCAGTTAAACATCGTTAGCGGCAAAAAAAGCATTTTGGCACTGTTTGATTTTTGCTAATTAATAGCACAGAGACTAATTGGGTCAATTAGAAGAGAGTTTCTCATCTCAGATTATTAAAGGACTCCACTGGATCACTGAGGTCATTATGATATAAACTGATTATCGGTTTATGCTGCTCCTCCGAGAAACATAATTGGCTAGTAAATATCTGCACTTTCTGAACTGTCTGTGGACTATTACTCTGATGTTAAAACAACAGCATAGTGTTTTATTTCAGGAGAATTTTGCATTTTTTTCTCATTTATGGATGAAATCAGTGCATTAATCTGAATCTGTTTAATTCAAGTTAAAAAAAAAAAAGTAATTAACTAACACTTAGATTAAATGTGTAAAATAAATTAAAAAAACAGCAGTGATAATAAAAATCTGCCTGACAGGTCACAATTCCTATTACTTGGCTAAAAAACTTAATTATGGTAAATTACAAATCAGAGAAAAAATGTCATGAACAAATTTAAAAGGTATTGGAAAAATAAATGAGCACAGCGAGGAGGATGCTGGATTCCTTTGTCCCGCTGATGAAGGACCAGAGTTCAGGACTGAATAAACTGCTGCTCTGAGAGCCAATCAACACCGAGCTGAGGACGAAAACGCCACTGAAAGGGAGAAATCTACTGGGTCAGTGTGTGAGTGTGTGGCCGAAGTGTGGCATTCCAACCCATCAACACAGATTATGTAAGTGCACATCAAAGGCTGTCCTCCTTTTTTCAGTGTTTGGTCTTTTGTCACGGACACACACACACACAGACACACACTCCATCAGGCATGCACACACACACAGCATTGCAGCCTTTTAGAGAAGCACTGCTGTTAGTGTTGGAGTCAGGGTTTTACTGAGTGGTGGCTTGTGGTCTGGGTGAAACAGGCAGGCTCAAAGGTCAGTGGTTCTTAAAGCGGGGGTGAGTCTCCCTTCTGACACGGAAAATGTGATATGACTGGCTTCTTTAGGAAGTCACCGAAATGCCCCTTTTCCATTCAGACGCGACTTTAATATAAATGCCCCTTATTGATTTATCAACACATGAAAAGATATTTACAGGAAGAGCCACATGATGTTTATGTAGCACACTGCATCGCTGAGGTCACATCAGTGTGGCTCTTTCCTGCTTATCCAAGTGCGTTATAAATACTGTACAAAGCACCATTAAGTGTTTAAGCTTGGTGTAAAGTGGTACAAACACAATTGTGTGGTATGGTTCCTTTTAATGTTTGTGTTCTAAGATGTTGTTGGGAAGTTTATCTGTTAATGATAAACATCCCTCTTGGGGAAACTCATTCTAAAGTTATATTAGCGCTATAAGCTAGCTAAATTTAGCGAGTTGAAGCACTATCACAGTTTCCCACTACCCTTATTTGCATCATTTTCTGTCTTAAATACAACAATTTATTGAATAAGACCGATACTGAACGTATTAAAAGTTAATCAGAGTGACCAGTTAGGTGTTAATGTTTCTGACCTTAGAAGGTTATTAATTATTAATTTAAGTCAGCATTTCCTCTCAAGTAACATAAAACTTAACAAAATTTTTTTACTTCTATGTTCCTGAGCTGCTCACATTGTTCAACCAATCAAAAACGCAGCATCATGTTTGACATAATCTGAAACAAAAACTGAAAATGAATCAAACGCAGCTCGTTTATGATCACTGAAAAGTGACAGACTGTACAAAAAAAGAGGTTAAAATGCAAAAATATTTTCACAGTGACATTTAATTGTTTTTGTTTTTGTTTATTAGCCAGGCTGCAGTGCACATACTCATGCACCATTACCATTTAAATAACTAAACTGATTTTTTTGGTGTGTGTGTGTGTGTGTGTGTGTGTGTGTGTGTGTGTGTGTTTGTGCATGTGTGTGGAGGACTCTGCAAACACGTCTTAAAAGCTATGAGGGTTTATAAACTCAAGGTGAATATAAAATGTCATAATGCTGGTTCCACTAAGTCAGTGACCATTTGAGTACATGTTAAGAAAACTTATCGTAGTCTACATCAGTTCACATGCCTTTCCTCTGGTAAAAAAAAAAAACAAAAACAGTGTCAGTATTTGTCAAAATGTCCATTGCTATATGTATGTTCATTTGTCAGTGGTTGAAGAATAAAATACATCAGATCGTGACTGTGGTGAAACATTCTGCAAACCATACTGCAAACTATTCATATTTGTGTCATTGCTGTGATATGGTTGTTTTTAAAGGACACCATAAACACACCACAGGCCTCATTGCCTTCATTAGCAGGTTTGTAATGATAAGCCACAATGTGGCACCTTTTTACCTGTCAAACAGAGACACAGCAGTCACTGGGAGACCAGCTAACAGGGCTCCTGATATAACTACATCAAGCTAGTCTCACCATGACTTGCGTTATTAACACTTACTTTAGACCTACTGAAGCACAGCTAGTTTATTGGTGCAAAGTTGTAACATGGAGAGGGCATGCATTTTACATGACTAACAGGACATGACATTAAATCATTCCTCACGGGTCAGCTTCAACACTGTCTTTGGTACTTGTCAGTAATAATGCGGAGATTGTGTGCAGAAGTGCGAGTGGTGCTAGTGGCTTTTAAGAGCCCATAGTAACTGTGTGGTGATCCATGCTACTATGTTCCAACAATGAGCCTTTTAACTATTAATACCATCAAGAGAAAACTTACAAAGTTGCACCAACAACTGTTGGAATGAATCATAACCTCTGACTCTGACCAAACTAAAAAAATCAATTCATGAATTGCGTTACGATAAAGGTAACACAACTACAGGGTGCTGATTCTCTGAATCTTCAACGGCTATTAATGCAGAAAAGAAATCAAAACACTTAGGATGTACAAAATACACAAATTTGAAATTTGAAGAGAGACCAGTTTACAAGACACAATGATTACATGGGAACATACTCTGCTATCTGGTCCCCACTGCCCCTCACCCACCATTAACCCCATTTACAAGCCCAAATTCCACAGATAAAGGGGTCCTTTGTTTCCTTATATAATACAGAAAGCTGCCAGAAGTGGGTTTAGATAATAAAGGGGGGTTGGAAGTTGATAACTCTGAACAGATTGTACTAATGTTAAAAAGTCTTATTTATTACCAGGCGATCGCAGTGTGACGTCATTTCATTATATTTAATGTATTGCTAGCAGCTGTAATTCAAGAAGGTTTTACGATCTTTGTAATTATACTATCTATTGTGATATTGTGGCCACATTAAGTTCTGTCTTCTTCTGTCTTCCATTTCTTATCTTATCTTATCATCCTGGCATGAAAACTTAAAATATCCCCGACCTGTTTGAAGAATAGAGGAGTTGTGAGAATCGTGAAAGACGGAGCTTCACAACATACAGATTTTTGAGTTCAGTTTCAAAAATATAACCTTTTATTGCTTGTTAACTACACGACCGCACCCACTGCAGTCCAAAGGTGAGCATTCCTATCTGTAGACCTTAATGACACACACACAATACACACGCACACACACACACACACACACAGATAATACACAAACACACACCCTCTCATGCCTGTCATGTAACTGTGTATGTGGCTCTTATGTTTTGATGGGCATGTGTTTGATTAATATGTACACACTTATTCTGATAACACACACACACACACACACACACACACACACACACACACACACACACACACACTCCACTGGCTCTTAAACACTCTGACTCTTTGCTTGACACGTAGCATTTGATATCTGTTTGGAGAAGGGATAAATCAGGTGTGTTAAAGAGAGAAGGAAGAAAAATTAATTGCAAAGACAAGAGACGACATGCACAGAGACGAGTGTTCGATACAGAGGCGTTTTAACAGCTTATCCCCGCCTCGTTCTCAACACGCTACTTCCTGTTTTCATGGGGTTTTGTTTCTTTCTGACCACTTTCCATCCTCAAACTCAGTTCCCATCAGAGTTGACCAAAGTCCAAACACCTGACCTCTATTACTGAGTCAATCAGAGAAACTACTTCTGACATAGTTGCGGTCAACAGTTTCATTATCAATATGTGATCATGGTCGACACACATGACCAAACTCATGATCTACATGCATTATCATATCTGCCTGTAAGAAGAAATGACCCCTTTATTTTAAAAATAGGCAAGTTTATTGGATTGTTAGACTCCTAAAACTGATATTTGTACAGCTCATGATGTTGCTTTTGTCTCTCTATGTATATTATATTCATGCTTTTGATTAGTTGGTGCTATGGATGTTTCCTGGAACCTTTAAAAGCATCGCTGAGGTTTTAACTAACTAAGACATTCCTCAAATATTTATGCTGGAGCTTGATTTAGTAAATCACTCAGTTGAAACTAGCTTGTTATGAGCTGAGAAGGAAGGTATAAAACAGATTGTAATATGCGGTTTATCAGTGAAGGGAAACAACATCAGGCCTGTGCCACATGATGGGCACAGTCCACACAATGAAAGCCTCAATAAGAGACTGCATTGAGTTAAAGAAGTTCAAAGGGAAGTGATGTCAGGATTTCAGCCGTCTCTATATATAGATGAAGACGCAGTGTGTATGTGAGCCTGTGTGTGCCTTCGTTTCAGACAAAGTGTGTCTGTTCTTTGTCCATCTTATCTGTTTGTTATTGACTCCAGATGAAATTAAGCTGCAGCCACCATGTTGCCAACCACTCTGTTCATATAAGTGTGTGAGATACAATAAGCTGTCTGTCTGTGTGTGTGTGCAAGAGAGAGTGTGCGTGTGTGTGTGTGCGCGCTAAGGGCCGAGCAGAACGAACTGATCCGTGTGTGTGAGGGTGAACAAGCAGGGAGGAACCGTCTGTAATCCTGAACCTGGTCTGTCTGGATCTGCCAACTCTCTCTAGACATCTTTTTTAGTTCTTTTCTTTCTACGCAGGAATTTTTAATTTACGTGGAAATTATGTGAAATTATTTGTGTCGTTAAACATCTTGCATATTGTTATACAACAGAACCCACAGGCATCCTGCCTCATGCTGTGTGCATATCATGTAGGGATGGAAAGATTCCCATGTTTATGACTTGTGTCAGAAATGTTCGCCATCATTGGATTTTTCTTCTTTATTCTCATATAAATGTGTTTGTACAGCAGAAAAAACCCACTGTGGAGCAGAGGCCCGTGGAAAAGCCAAGGAGGAGGAGGAGATTTGTTTCTTTTGTTTTGGTGTTTCAGTGCAGATAGAATCCTTTTGAAAACACCTGAAAACATAAAGTTGTTTGTATTTCTTTTCACAAGTAAACAGTTTTCCAAAAATAATCTATCTCAGTGAGGACATGATGTGTATTTTGGCACGTTAGTGAAATTACATTTGGTTAAACCAAACAAAATCAAGAAGCAGAATGACTCACACTGACTAACATCACATCCACCATGTTGTTATTGTTAGGAAATCAGATGCACATTAACACAGCACACTGACTAGAATTTATACATGCCGGCCATGTCATTTAAACATTTTAAAATGTCTCTCTGCTTTTGCTAAAAGAGCCAAAACCCTCGTCTGAAGTGTCATTACGACAGTCTCAGTTAGCTGTTATCAATAATCAAGTAATCAGAGCTAAACATCCTTTAAACGCCAGATGGAATGTATAAACTGTGTGAGCAAGCATGGCGAGAGTTCTAACAACTGCATTCCACAAAGTTGTAAATTATACAGTTTCTTATCAAACACTTCACGGCCATTAATCTCCAACACTGTCTCCACAATCACCGGAGCCAATCAGCGTCCCTCCTTTTCGGCTGCTTGAATCATTTGGAAGCCACGAAGTTATAAAGCAGGCATGTAAACCAACAAAGTTCCACATATGAGAGGTTAGTCCCACCCTTTACACGTGTCGGCCTCAGAAGGGTTAACGTTCAAACCCGGCGGTTTGGCGGGCCGATTCTTAGTCATAAAACATTAAATCACAAACACTTTTCTAAACATTCTGACTTAAGTGGTCTCTTATCTTATATTTTTGTTTAACAAAGCTAAAAGTACAGCTGCTGTGTCTGACATCCTTCTGTTTCTGCTCAGATAACATAAATATATAAAAAAATACTTGACTGAGAAACCTCGCTCACACACACACACACACACACACACACACACACACACACACACACACACACACACACACACACACACACACACACACAGACGCACAGACACAAACACACACTCAGAGGATAGGTTTCAATTCATGAGAAAGGTTTGTGGTTCTCTTCTCTGGTCATTATGTATATTCAATCAGACCATCCCTCTATTCAGCTGCTGTTATCCTCCTTCCTCTTCCTCCTCTCTGCTCTCTGCCTCTGCAGACACACCTGCTCTGCATACTAAACCAGCAGCCTGCACCACCCTCCTCCACTCACACACGCACACACACAATCCCACTATGCAAACTCGCTGCTGGCCACACCCTCCGCACAGTGAGGAACTTTTTTCTTGTTGCATCCAGCAACAGATCAACACAAACACACACACACAAAATCCCATTGAAATCATGTCACAGTCAGTGCATAAAGACATTTCACATGCAGGGCACGTCGAGCAGCCGAACTGAGCCGGTGTGTGTTTGGTCTAGACGACTGCGTGTGTGTGCATGTGTGTGTGTGTGTGTGAGAGAGAGAGAGAGAGAGAGAGAGTGTCGCAGCATGCCAGACTGAGTAACAAGAGAGAGAGAAAAGAAGGGAGGCCAAGAATGCAGGAGACCACACCCATATCTGCAGTCATGTGACCAGAGTGGAAAAAGGAAATCCCCACACTGCAGAGAGACAAGGCAGAGGTCTGGAGTCACTGTGAAGCATCACACACCCACACATACACACATACACACACACACGCACACACGCACACACGCATACACACACATGTTTGCTCAAAGCTCCTTGTTTGGACATCGCATTGACTGCCAGTCACTCCGAGCAGCCCAACTCAAGCCCCAAACCAACCCTGAACCATAAACACATGTACACCACAACGTTAACCAGGACCACAGAATCAGACTGTAGTGACAAGGTCAGAGTTTATACCAAAAAAGGTGCCGATATAAGACAAAAAAATATGCAAAATCAAAAAAAAATTTTTTTTAAATGTATGTGCAAGTCAAATCCAAGTCTATCAAATCATCCTCAGGAGGTTTTAACACACACAAACAGACACCGCTGTGTGTTTCAATTCAATTTTTGTCAGTCATGCACTTTTACAATTCTGCCCCCTCCCATCACACACACACACACACACACACACAAACACAAGTTTTTAAATGACTCATAACAGGAAACAGTACAGGTGGTTACATGCTGCCAGTTCTCATGCTGTCCAAACTTTATTTAAACCCACAGACATTGTATTTAAAATTCAAATAAACATCATGAAGTACTTCACAGAGGAAATGCGTCAAAAAAAAATGATGAACAAGCAGAAATCAGTTCAATGTCTGTCGAGTCAATAGGAGGAACCACGACGAAGGGAAACAAGTTTTAACTTTGCTTGTTAAATCTCAACCTTCTGAATCTGAAGTCAGAGATCAGAGAGCAAAGACTCGGTCCTCTTCTGATCATTCACTGAAGAAATGCAAAACTTATCAGGGAAGGTGAAATATGATCAAACTTCCTCGGTTCTTGTCGGGACGGTTTGAACCAAATGACCTCTTGTTGTTGTAATGGGTTGGTCATAGAAAAGTGCATTGCAGTAATCAGTTTTGGATGTTATGACAGAATGTTCGAGGAGTTCACCATCTGTATTGGATATAATAGCACTAACCTTGACTGTTACGTAAATGAAAAAAGGGTGGAGTCGGGATTTAATGTTTTTTTTTTTAAATGTTCAGATTCTTTCAGTTCAACTTTACTCGGGTGTGTATCAGTCTCACACCCACAGGGGAGGCTTTAGCTCCTCTTTATGAAAAATCCATCAGTGATGGCAGCTCCTCTCTGCTTCTCGATTGGTCGAAAGCTTCAACAGTCTTGGAGTACGACTGACTGAACGCAGTGGAGCTGCTGTCAGCGTTTGTTCAAAGTCCAGCTTGTGTTTTATTGATAAAAGCTCTCATGGAAACACTTGACACCGACTGAATTATGTTACTGTGATGAAGGTGAGATTATACACGGCTTTATGAAAATACAATGACTCTTCATCTGCTGCCTGCTGACATACTCTGATATCGTAGATGCATATGAAGAAGTGGCTGTGTGTTTGCAGACAAACACAAGCAGGGATTTTTACGAGGATTACATGAGGCAGGATTTACATGTGCAAACACAGGGTTTGGAAAAAAAGGCCATTTTCAGGGAGACACAATCAGCCAAATAGAGTTTACACCTCTCTGTGCTTCCAGTGCATTTGAAGTCATTTGATGTTTTTGCATTTCAAGCAGGTGGAAAAGCCTTGAACTACAAACACTCATAATAGTGATCTGCTTTTTAATTTTTCAAGAAGTCTGCAGGAAGGTTAATTCAGTACACTGAGGTAAAGATTTGCAGACTAACAGTCTTCTGCAGAGGCTCCACTGAAACTCTGTCAGCTTTCTGCATAGATCCATGTGATCAGCAGAGCACATCAATGTGTGACAGAACCATGGAGATGGTGTACACTGATAAACCTGTAGAAACAAAGTTTGATCTGTTCAGTGAGCCTTCACATTATAGCTGTGTGAACACACACATACACACTCACACACACACACACACAAACACACACAGAGTCCACAGAGACTTTGGTTTCATGTAGAAATCTCATTCCTGGGATTCCTGATGGACCAACTCGATAAGTGGACAGTTTAGAGAAACTGAGGCACTCCAGACTGTTGTACTGCTATGTTTGTGTGTGTGTGTGTGTGTGTGTGCGTGCATCTGATTACTTCAGTAATTCAGGTTTGAAACCATGGTAAAGCTTAACTGTCTTCTGTCATTTGTCTTTGTGGCAGAGCATGTAACTACAACAAAATCCTGTAGTTTCTAACATGTTTAACCACCCAAAGCTTTTACACATTAACTCATTTGTTTAACAGACTATTTAACAAACATATTAACAGACTTAGAAGCAATATTTGTACACTGCATACACTGAACTTTGCTATATTGTGTTATGCTGACTAAAGTCCAAATGCAATTTTGAAGTGGCCGCAAGAGTCATTTTTTCATAAATGTAATCACCTGCTTATGTCCATGAAGGTCAATGCATAAACACATTTTTAACACTTTATGTTTCCTTTTTTATTAACAATCTCCTCAACTTTAGGGTACGACTCAGACTTACAGTGTGAAACAAACCATTTGGGGATTAATAGAGGTCAGCACACAACTGCAGGCAGAGCGTCTGAAGATATAAGTGTTCTGATTGTTGAATATGTGGTTGCAAAAATAATCATACTGTCTTCATTTTGTTGCACTTCGGGACAACTTGTGTTTTGTGTTTGACCATAGCAACGTATAATCATTTCCTCTGCTAAAGACACACTGCTTATTATTGTGTGTTTGAGGCTCCTCACTTTCTGCTGTTAGAGATCTACCGACATCAAGCATAAACATATAAAGCTTATCGTAGTTATCAACATAAATTTAACTGCAATCCCTTACTGAAATAGTTTTATTGCCTGACTTTATCACAGTGCATTTAGGAATCAATACCTCTCTCCACCCCACCCCTTATCAGAATTATGAGCAAACTTCATGACCGCACACCAACAAATGCATGAACTCATCCACCTAAACAGACAATATAGAAAACTGTCTGCATGTGAGTGCCTGTGGACATGATTCCCGTCATATGGAGTGAGTGGACAAGGTGAAAGCAAAGAGGCGAATAAGTGGAGGGACACTGCCGATGAACTCTAGACTCAGAATGACACAGGAGAAGGCAGCACAGAGGACGTGTCCTTCATGAGAGAAGGCAGCAGGGAGAAGACGGATCCGAACCAAACAAAGCACCAACATCTGGAGCGCGTCCAAAGATTCAATAATCCTGTTTACAGCCTGAAGCCCAGCGTGATCATCACTGCAGAGTCTTCATCCACCACACTGATCATAGCCCAAATACACTGAAACAAACCTGCCGCAGCCTGTGTGTGTGTGAGTGGGAGACACATCAGACACTGGTTGTACTGGTCAGTCCCCAGGTGTGAATGTGCATGAGAGGCAGTCAGATAAAAGCCTCCATTGTTGCAGCAGATGAAGGAAAACAAGCTGCAAAAATCAAAACCCACAGCAGAGCGGAAAGATTTAGAGCAATGTCCCTTTAATGTTCGTGCTTTTAATGAAACAATACCGTCCATTAGAGTTTCTCTCTCTAGTAGAGGTTGTAGTCATGCAGCCATGCTGTGAATGGCCTGATCCACTGAACTAACAGTGCAAAATATATCCATTTATACTTATTTATACCTGAAGAGTAGTAACTTCTAATAAAGCTCTCGATCCGGTGCATGCAGGCACACATAGACATGTTATGTAAACTGATTCACACAATGCAAAGTGCTGTGCATGTGCTGAGGTGCAGATTAGTGCGACAGTCAGTCCAACAGCATAGACGAACATCAGAGGTGAATCCATTATATTATTTGTCTGAGAAACAAAACTACTGGTCACAGCCACAATACCAAATGTGGGTCTTAATCATGGTGGTTTTGTTTACAGGTCAAACACAGCCAAAGCTGAACTAATTGAAGCACTTGAATTGTTTTCTTTCCTATCTGTTTTGCATTTTCAGTTTATAAAATGAGATAATCTTTTCAGTTTTGTAGTTTTTGAGGTGTTTGTCCAGTGTAAGTACAGTGTGTGTGTTACATAATGCTTGAAATGTCACGTTTTGTTGATAAAAACAGCCAAAGTTGCCATTTGGCAAAATGCTGCCTCAGCCCCCAGTGAGAATATTTTGTTTGTCTTCGACGCTTTCACTACTGTCTAGTCAAAATAAATGAAAAGAAATGTATCCTTGCATTTCTTGTTTATTTTCACCAAACAGGGTATGAATGATCCGTGACTTCTGTGTAGCGTTACACCCATAATCTGCACCATAAGGCGTCCTGCCAGAAAAAAAAAAAAGTGAAGCAGCAACAGCAGAGAGGTTTGGTTTGCATCAGCAGTTACTTAGCAAAGCTCTGAGATGGCTGAAAGCCATCAGTAAACCAAAAAACCTTCTCCCCCATAGAAAACAGCTAAAAATGATCACTGTTTCAGACAGAAGAGTAAACAGAGAGGAGATGCACATTGAGTCTGACAACAGTGTAACAATCTGGGTGGAAACTGTGTTATTTAAGAGCCGTCTCAAGCACAAACACTCTGTCGTTGAGTGTTTTGTTTTTAATGACCAAAAGAAGCAGAGTCAGCACGTCTCAGGGATTTCCTGGTCCGACCTCCCCACCAAAGGACCCTGTTTAATGTAAACACTGCCTAACTATGCAGCAACAAACACTGCGACTCTTTGATGCCTGGGAACTTTCAATCCGATACCCACCCATTCCTTTTAAAACAGTGAGGGTGTTTTTCTGTGTAAGCCGGTAAAATGATGAGCAGGCTGAACTGGAGATGAAACCTTCCACATGTATGCTAATGTGTTACAAACGCTGCTGGCTAACGCACAGTACCTGTGTTTGTGTTCGCATTCAACAGTAAACACTGCCGGAAAGACGGCACTGCACTCTGAAGGCGCAATGAGCAACACGCAGTGTACAAATTACTGGTGACCAAAAGTATGTGGACAGCCCTGTCTAGGCATCTGGCTTACTTTTAAAAAATATGACTTGGGGCAAAGCCATTCATTGTATAAACTTGCACAACCATTTGTGGGTTAGAGTAGCTAAAAAAAGTGACATCATAGTCAGACTATGATGTGTCATGTTTGGTTGTCAGATAGCAAAAGTTATGGGTCCTGGTTGAGGTTGGGGTGGGTGCCACAGTGATGGAGGTATAGGTTAAAGCCAACAGTCTTCTCCATCTGTGAATATTTGATAAGCCATGCCCAGTTTTAAGCGACCCAATCAAACTGGACGGTTTGATAAAATCCTTCTCCTAAGTATACATGCTCACATATTCTGTTTCACTTAGATAAACGTCACTTTGCTGAAAATAAAGATTCTGGAGCTGCTATTTCACAATTACTTCTATTAAAAGGAATTTCAGATGATGGTGTGCTTCCAGCTTCATGTCAACAGTTTGTGTTCGACCCTGTTTCAACTTGACAATGCCCCCGTGCGCAAAGCCAGGTCCTTAAAGAAATGGTTTTCCCAGGATGCTGTGAAAGAACTTGACCTCAGTGCTGTCCAACACCTTTGGGACCAACAGGGTCGTGGACTTGGAGCCAGGCTTTATTATCAGCGTTGGACCTCACTGGTTCTCTTGTGGCTGAATGCAGCTAGATTGTGAGCTCTAGCCGAGTGATTTCCCAGGGGAGTGGGGGCTGATATTTTAATGTGTCCACATAGTTTTGGTCATGTAGTATGTGTTGTTGACTCAAGTTGAGGAATTTGCTCAACCAAGCTATAGTCGTTCCATCTAGTGTTTGGCATTTAAAAGAGGGAAGTTGAGAGAGGTGAATCTCTTCAGGTTCATCCGTCTTTCATCATGTTCTATAAGGGAAGCCTCAGAGTCAAACTACAGTATTTAACATAAATTCATACATATATTCATATTCCTCCTCCTATTCCCACTCTAACCTGTGTCTCTTTGAAGGGGAACTCATTTGAAGAGCGTCAGCATCTGTGCAGCGGAGACCCTCCCAATTAGCTCCGACACCTAACGAGCTCTGCAGAGCTGTGAGGGCGGCGTGTCACGACTTTGTTACAGCCCAGGTGAAGGTACCTGCAGCTGGGTTCGGAGTCAGCTGATCTCCTCTGGGCCGCATCCGAACCGAAAAACCCTCTGAAGCTTCGATCAAACACAGCTGCTCCTCTGACAAACAGGACCAGAAGGTTTACACTGATCATCAATTCTTACTGAAAATCCTGGTCTGAGTCTGATTTTCCATTGACTCATCTTCCCATTTACTGTTGCCAAAGAGCTCAAAGAGGAAATGAAACAGCAAATGAGGATTGTGCTGTAACTGTTGCCGTCTGTTAGCTAAACCAGCTACTCAGATGAGCCCGGCACCATCAGAAAGAATGTACTGTCCCATCACATTTCTCCTGCATGAATATTCAAGTCAATTAAAGTCTGCACGACAGCCAAATTCAAGCATGTGTTTGCTGTTTCTGTGTGATCTCTCTCACAGACCGATCACAGTCTGCGAACCATGTATTTTTTACAAGAGCTCAAAAAACTAGTTCTAACTATCATATAAATCATCTATATTAAAATTTACTGAATCAACTGCAAATTACACCATTGCTGTGAATTAATTTCCATGAGGAGCAGAGAAATGAGTCACCGTCAGAAATTAACTCGCGTCGATCAGACTAAAGTTTTAATTGCAAAACTTCAAAGATCTCCAATGTCCAGTAAGTTTGACAGGTTGTAAGACTCACCTGTCATTCAGGAACCACTGAGTTTTTCATTCTTTTTGAAATACCTGCTATAGAGGCAGCAAATTAGAAAATCTCTGCTGCAATGAGTGCAAGGACAGTGAGAGAATGATGATGAGAAAGTGTAAAAACGCCGCATAATTAGTCACTTTGAGGACTGCTGTAGCTGGCAGGAGAGACGAACTCTCACAGTTAAGGCTTACAACCAGGAGAAATCTGGTTTCATCATATTTTGATCATTCGCAGAGCCTCTGCTGCCTCGCTGATCTATACAGTGGTGCACTACGCTAACAGCGCACAGGCAGGGATGCATTTTTCGGTTAGACTCAGTTAGATAACAAAGTATGGCCTCTGCAATGACATGCTAAGAATTTTGATTTTGGCAATTATAACACACATCGCTTAGGGTTTGGATGATGAACAACATCCAGTAAATTTTAACAGCGTACAACTTCGATCTAATACATATCAAACAAAACGAGACGAGCAACGACATTGTGAATGTGGTATTTGAATCGGAGCCTATAGGACAAAAACGCAGACTAGGCCTGAAAATTATTTAACATCACAATCACCGAAAAATAAACAGTTTCCTCGTTAAGAACATCACAAAGTAGATTTACAGAAGTGCTGCGAGTGCTCTGTGTGTGTGTGTGAGAGACATGGAGAGCGTCTCAAACACGTTAGATAACAGCGGCTGTCTGCAGCTCGTTGATAAGCAGGGCACACCGAGTGGGACACGGCAGCATTTTCCTCATGAGGTAAATGAAGAAGAGGAGGAAGAAAACAAAAGCTAAAAATATGACAGCACAGGGCAGAGAACATCCTGACAAGATAACAAAGCGACAACACTTCCTACAAATCAAACATCAGCCTCGTCTCTTCCTGATGACACCACTCCACATTTCATAGATACCAAAGAAGTCACGATCAGTCATGAAAAGGTCATCTGTGCTCAAAAATAACATTTTATTCCCTAAGTCCACCTCATATTTCGTCTCTAAGCTTTGGACATCGGTGTGTCCACATATCAACATTTTGGGTGAACTCGTTTTGTTAAAGGCACACTGAGTTTGTGAAATTACAGTCATCAGGTGTGACTGCAGGAAGCGTCAGGAACAGATTCAGGTCACGCGTAACACTACAGCTGACCTACTACAGGTAACCTCTGATCTTGAATGGAATATCTCTATAAGCAAATGAATGTATGAATATGTAATTCAGCTCCTGTATGACTAATAAAGCTAATTTACATGTGAACATGCAGTACTGGACTAAAACGATTCATAAACAGCCCCAGAAAGCAGCTTAATTCAACTGTTTGCATCTTTAAAGAGCAACCCTGCATTAGTCTGACCGCATCCCCTAAACATATTCAAATACCAGAAGCCCCCAGGCCCACTGTGCTGGGAGCAATGGGAGCAGTCAGCAGCTTCTTGCTCTAAATCAGCAATCGACTGCCGCAGGAGCCCAGATTTAAAGCTGCTGCTTATCAAAAGGGAAATGTCAGGCTGTAATGTTGGCAATCAGTTTCTTTCCTTCCTTTTTTTTGCTTTGTTTTATGTTCCACAACCAGCCATCACTCTCACAGTCAACCCCCTCCTTTATAATCTGTCATTTATTAAACTGCCTACTGCATGTACACACACAAACAAAGCCATAAGAGTCTCCGTTCTGCCCACAGTCATCATCACCACCAGCTACAGCAGTTTTCCATTTTCTGAGTTTTGAACAGTGTCATCATGATTTTTAAAGCTTAAGACCAGTTGTTATGTCGTACCCTCCAATAGTGTGGTTGACCAGAGAGCAAGCAAACCAGGAGACACCACCACAAACCCTGTAAAAGCAGCTACACATGAACAGGGATCCCCCAATCATGGTTAAAGCAGAGCCTCGTACTCTGTGTCCTTGGAAGCAGGAACTCAAAAAACAATGCAGCACAATTTGTAGTTCAAACAGCCCCAAAGCCTGCAGAAGAGTCCAAGGAGTCTGTGTAGGACACATGGAGGGAGGTTCACCATCATTGCACACACTGTAATCACACTGTATGAATTGGAAAGCATGCATTGACTCCATGTATACCACAGAAGATGGTCCACATCCTTCACACAGGTTAAAACTACTATGTTCAATAATTCAACCCTTTTTAACTTCTGACCAACCTTTTAACTCTCTTTAACATTTTAAAAAACCAAAATGAGTCCAGCTGAAGCACAGCTGAAAGGCTCGGTTTTATCTAAAGTCTGACTAGCTGTTGGATATTGGATAACTTCTAATGTTACACACAGTGTAATCTACACAAGCAGCTGTTCAGATCTCACAAATCTCTCGCGGTCTTATCAACTACAGTGATGGATCAAGATCTTCAGTTTCACGGTGAGCTTTCTGCTTTCAATGTGGACATACAAAGCAACAGTGGAGAGGGAAATAAAATCGATGATTCGATCAATAAAGCTCCAACTTGAAGGTCGTATTGAACTGACAAACTCTTCAGTAGAGCTTACGGACACAGCTACCATCTGATCTCGTATCTATCGTAATATGAGATTTATCCAGTCCCACAGTCCTCCTGAACATCTTCACCTTCATCACAGGGATTTCTGCCGTCCACTCACACCGTCTCGAAGCGATATTTAGGTGACAGTTAAGTTGTGAGCTAGATCGTGCTACAGCCTCAGACTGAAACGTCCTCACTGTGTCGAAGTCAAACCAAGAGACTCAGACTACAAACACACCTCTGTAACATCTTCATCTGTGTGGCTCCTTGTCTCCATCAGCCCTGCTTCGAGCAAAACCAGAACCAGTCGACAACAGCAAACACAGAAACAGTATCTATCATTTTTTTCTGCAGCACTGATCTTTTGCAGAAATATTTTTTATCCCCCCCAACCAAATACACTAACACACACATTCTTTGCTGTGACCTCCTTAATAGAACAGTTTGTTCACACTTTTGATTCAAATCATGTTGTGCTTGGCAACTTCTTTTTTTGCTGCAAATTCAAAAAGACCAAAACATTTTTACAAAAAAATATCATATTCTTTAGGACTTTAAGAGAAAAAAATATAAAAGAGCTGAACCACCTGAAAGTATTATCAATGTTTTGCTTTTTCAGATTAAGTTCATCACAGACAGCGATGGACCATCGATACTCGACAGCCCGTTTATTAAAAATCATTTCTGAACATGAGAAGCACAAAAGACTGAACTCTAATTCATCTGTTCCTGCTGTTTGCATGTCTTGGCATGAGTCACATATCTGCAAACAGCAGGATACCTAACTGAGGAGCTGTATTGTATATCATAGTGAAGACTACATATTTAATGTCGCAACTGTAAACAATGTCATCTTGTGATTTGATTAATCATGAGATGGAGCCTGTGACCATCTGTCCGACTCAGCTTAGGATGTTATTAACTGATCAATGACATCAGGTCCTGGTCTGTAAAAAACAGTGGAAACGCAAAGAAGAACCTCACATCAAAGTGTCTAAAAAGCTCATGTTACATTAAATAAGCATCTTTCAAGTTGAGCTCCTGCAGAAGAAAATGCAGTTCAGTGCATCTTTGACTTAAACCAACAAATCTATTCTGACTGTAGTACAAATACTGTCTGTTGTGCACCACATTTTGTGGGATGATTTCCTCCCATTGTGCGGTAAAACACCCATCAGCCTCTTCCAGTCCTCAGCAGTGAGACAGCGCGTTATTCAGCCTCAGATGACTGCTGGTGGAGCATCTTGTGACCGAAAGCTCAGTGGAAAAAAAAGCCTCACAGTCTGCTGTTTGTTGAGCTGAAAACCAGTTGGACAATGTGACACCAAACATTTTTGGGTTGTATGAGAAATAACTGTTCGGGCTGACAGGGAGCGGAGTCTGAAACACAAGCTGCCATTCATGTTGGGAGGGCTGTATCTGACGGACCAATCAGGGTGACAGGGTCATATTCAGAGGAAGAATGTGATGTGAGGAGGTGACACAAGAAAGATGTGTCTGTCTCAGTGTTCAGTCTGAAGATCTGCAGCGAGAGCACTGAGACCGAACACTTCAGGGTGAGCAGCTTCAGCTCTGATCACAGATTATCTATCACCTTTATCAGGTCTTAATCAGTCAGACACAAGGAGGCTTTCAGATTTGACATTTTTAGAAAATAAAAGCGCTGCCGTCGGTTCAGTGTCCTCACTTTGGGTTTCTGGGTAACATCTGGGTGGGAAAAGACTGATAGGTGCATCTCTAACTAGCAGAGATGTAGCTGTTATGTTCTTCCTGTGTTTGCACTTGGAATGACTCTTCAACTCCTTTCAACGCTTTCATCTCAAGAGCTACTTGAACTTCTTCCAGTACTTCAACTTCAGCTTTAGATACACATTTCCAAATTCACGCTTTTATCCGTGAAGCAATTTATTTCATTACCAACGCACATCAGTCAAGAGCCATATGGGGCTCAGTGTCTTGCTCATGGACATTTCCACACCTGGAAGTAGACAGAGCTAGAAAATCAAACCAGGACCCCTGCACTGTGTTGATAACCACTTCTTCTGTCGCCATTTTCTTCAAAATGTCAGAAATGTAGCATCAAGCTCCTCCAATGCTGCTGAAAGCAGAACACAGCAGTGTGACACATTTGAAGTCACATGAAGGCTGTAAAAACATGCTGTATGGACAACCACACACACACACACACACACACACACACACAGCTCTCATGGGCCTCTCCTCCACCCTCTCCTGCTCGTTTTTTTTCTGCTGAACTTTGAAATGAAAAGCCACTTCAGTTGCATTGAGCACATGATCTCACAGCGCTGAGGCCAAAGGCTTGTCGACTGTACTCAGAGTCAAACTGTGAAACAACGCGTTCACAGGTCAGATGAACAAACTTCCACATCTGATTCTGGTCCTCAGAGTCGGTTGTCACTGAGTTTAACGACATCCAGGGTTCATGAAACTGAAGCGGAGCAGCTGAGAGTGAATTCAGCCTCTTCCCAGGCACCAGAGGAGCGAGCAGGTCCCTGTTTCCTTTTGATGTTTTTTTATGTTTGAACAGATTTCATCTTGTCCCAGTTTCGGTCGTCTTGGCTGTGACAACAGAGAGTGTGTTCAGATCAGAGCTGTGTGTTTCTGTGTGTACAGGCTGTGATGAATGGCTGCGTGCTGGTTGTGTTCAGTCACCGTGGCCAAACAGAGCCACGCCCAGCTCTCCAACACAAACACTGCATTCCACCTCGTCCACTCCTCACACACACACACACACACACAGATCAGAAACCAGGACCAGGACTGAGGTCTGAGCAGGATAAAGACCTGGTGGACAGAAGTGGTGTGTGTTGACGGTTCCCCGTTGGCAGATCTCCCGGCGGGCTCGACATAAAACTGACGTGGGGACACGGAACGTAACGCAGCACGGCCTCTCTTTGCAGCACCCTGCAGTCTGAACAGGAACCAGGACTGCAGGGCGCTGCAGAGGGGTTTCCCCTCAAAACTGTTCAGCCACAGAGATCCTGACTCACCTCAACTCGTGACCAGTTGTCATGTCAACAGTCACACTCAACGAATAAATAAATATTTGTCATTTTGGTTTTTGTGATGCAATAGTTTCCAACCGATTAAATACACTTGCAGGGCGGTTACGTCTCTAAATGACACGACGGCAAAAATATGTTAAATATGTGTCATTGTTGGAAGTGTGTATTTCCCCCCCCTCTCTGAGTCTCTGCCCTCAATCTGGCACAGAATTTAGGTCTGATTTCAGTTTATGTACAAAATAAAAGTCAAACCAGTGACTCTTTTATTGTTTTCCTGAAATGTATTTATAGTCTTTTCATTCCTACTTTTTTTTGACGTTACTACAAGCTGCTGTGATTAATCACTGAGGAATGAACACACATTGTGATTAATGAATGAATCAGACGGATCTCATCTCGTTCTCGATGTAGTAACCAGATGACATTTTGAACTCTCACATCACAAGTTAAAAGACTTGGCTGTTGCTGCGTGATGTAGCTCCACTTCTTATTTCCCCTGCAGCTTAATAATCCTTATATTACTTTTCATAAAGTTTGTGTAGTCATTGTTTATTCAAGGTGAGGCGCCTCAACTATAAAACACTGTGGGAAACAGAAATATCCAGCTGACTGTTATATAATCAGAAAAGTTTTTTTAAAAAAAAAGTTAATAAAGAGCTGAACTGAAACGTGACATACACACACACAAACACACATAAACACACACACACACACAGCACCTGTTGGCTGTGTGAGTACAGGGAAGTGAAATCTTGACTCTTGCCAACACAACATGAGGAAACCATCAAGCCTTCACTTCCTGTTGGCTCTCCATCCGCCCTCCATTTGCTCACTTCCTCCTCTGACCGACGCCTTTCCCACTGTATCTCTGAGAGATACGGTCGCTAACATACACACACATTTCCAGCCAACACTTTACATCACAGACTACGGGACTCCAGAGTCTGGGTGGTACCTGGGGCTAAAGAAGGACCCATACATATTTTAATGTTGAGGCCTTACTGTGTTTATGTTTTTAAATATTGACTCAAATAAACTAAAAACAAATCAGCAACTCTTAGGGTTGGACAACATGTAGATACAACCCCTGAAGATGATATTTTACAGTCTACACTGTGGTGTGTGTCCCTGTATGATCTCAGATTAATCAGGTCACTGTAAACGATGTTACAGATCAATGCACGGGGCTGATTTATGGTGATAATGGGCTTTTATGATAAATCAATATGACAATGTGCTTCGATTTGTCAGCAAATAATTTGCAGCTTGAACAAAATCCGACATTTCTGACAGTTTCTCAGCTCACTTTCCAGATATTTTAGCATGTCACGATATATTGATCTAAAACACAGTTTGATTAAGGACTTTTACCACAGGCCACACTCCTGATGCACAGCAACAGGATTTCTGATAAAAGATTAAAAAAATTGTAGTGAGAAGTCCAATTGTCATCTTTCCATCAGATCATTGATAAATTAGCTTTGAGGAAAATATACAGAGCTCAGGTGTGATCATGCAAACCCATTAGAATAATAAAAAAATTAACATTAAGATGCAATTCATGTTTAAAAGTGATGAAAAAAAAATAACCTGCATCACTTCCCTTGGAGTCTTGTACTGTGTGTTTCAGTTCCAACGGTCAATTGGTTTGAAAAACACTCTTCTCTGTGATCCTCACTCTCTCTACAGCATCCATCTCTTTATTCTCTCATCTTTATCAGTTGTTAACATGCCGCACAGTGATGCCAAGTAGCCTGCCAGCACTGAATGGACACACACACACTCACATACAGTGCATTACAGAATCTGCCATACACTGGTTTTAAATTACACAGGAGCTCTGCACTGGACCTTAGTCAGTTCACTGCAGACTGTTAAAATATAATATATACGATGTTGAACATTAAGGAAGCCCCGGGCAGAGAACATTCGCTCTCTGCCTCTTTTGCTCTCCAGATGAACACCAGAGCAGTCTGATCAATAAGAGGTAACCACTCTGTATCTGATTACCCGCTCCTCCTCCTCAATATTTATATCGTCATTTACAGTCATCTATAGAAATTGATGTTCTATCTAAGGTTGTAAAATTCTCATAATATCCAGATCTGAATTCTCCAGAGGTTAAAAAAGACATGAAAAGGTGGTTATTTGCTCAGCTTGTATTTACTATTTACTATATCATGTGCAGACAGAAATAAACTTTTTATCACATCCTAAGCAGACACAACAATTCTCAACCTTTCTAGCAGATCATTTACATCTATACATGCCTTAAACTTTCATTGAACAACAACAACAACAAAAAAACCCTTCCTCATGACCCCTTCTCTCCAAAAAAATAATTTTCCTATCAGGCCTCCAGCATGTAGTCCTTGTGTTGGCAGTGCTGTGGGCTGAACATGTGATGGAAGAATGGGCTGTGCATGCAGAGTGTGTGATTTTTACTGAATTCCTCAGTAATAGGGTGCTGGCAAATTGTCTGTGCATGTGATGGAAGAAAAGGCTGCTGAATGCAATGCATGGTTTCAATTAAAGTCAATTCCATTCGATTCAATTGAATTTTTTTAAACCAAAAAAATGCCATAAGACAAAGCACTGCTTTTTTATCCCTATTATGTCTGTTAAAAGTTATGAATTTTTGTTTAAAATTGAGTAAAATTTCCAAAATTTAAAAGCTAACTTTTTCTTTTTTAAAAGTATCGAAAGTTACCAACCATTTGCAACCTTTATCTATCAAATGAGTACTTCCATATTACACATAAGTGCACATTTGAAAACATGAACAACGTCAAGGATCATTGGGGCTCATCAGCCAATCAATCTGTGGAGACGATCAGCTGATAAATCCAAGCAAACTAATTATTGATCTACCCAGCAACTGTTGCTGCACATTAACACTGTAACAACCCACAGAGCAGCAATCCCCCCCCCACACACACACACACACAAACATCCATGTGTGTTGGTACACAACAACACACACACACCCACCCACACACCCACGCGCATACACACAGCCCAGCTCACTGAAGCTCATCACTTTCACAACAAGCTTCAACACCTCTCTGCACCAACGGCTTCATCAGGATTAAGACACACCAGACACACACACACTCACACACACACACACACCAGACACAGACACACACACACACACACACACACACGTGTCACAGCAGCACCCTCACTTTCAGGAGGTGAGAAAAGTTATAGTTAGAGCACTGCAAGGAAAAACATTAGACACAAAATCCACAAATCTGCCTTCAGGATTTCATATCCGTTTTATAATGATAAATGATAACAGCGCGCAGAGTTTTATCATTTTAACATCTGGATTTCCTTAATAGCCTTATGGCTAATTTGTCTGTTTTATTCCCTCTTTACTTTTAATCTTTTTTTAACCTTTCTTCTCTCTGTTTTCATAAGTAATTTGCATTGTTAGCTTACATTATTCACAGTGTGCACAGTATCAACATATAGCAGATGGGGGGATGTATGAACCAAATGTGCGACCGCACCCTCAAAACATCTGTAAGAATAAGCCGCATAGGGCTTATTTTTTTAATATATGGTTCCTTAGGTGAAGACAAATGTGTCTGATTTGCATCCTCTTCAACTTACGACCTTTTCTGTTCGGGCTTCTTGTTCAGCAGAACAGTTCCAGCTGGATAAGCATGGTTTCATCCTTATTTGAATGTGATGTACAAGCAGTAAATGCTCCTTGTGTCGGCCCACAACGATGGCAAAAAGCACACATGACTGTCTTTGTATCTGATGTGAAAATTAAATGCAACATTTGACTTTGACTGGGTAACATATCTGTGTGAAAGATCAGCTGAACACTATTGGCAGTCACTGGACATACATAAAGTTCTGAGTTGCGATGGACTGTTTTACTTCAGATTCATCACCTAGTTGCCAAATTATCTAGATTGGTTGAACGCTGACACTAATCTCTCATCAAACCTTTTATGTCTCACTAGTTTTATTGGCAAAGAGCAAAGTACAAAACAGGTAACCACTTCAATTTGTAGCCAGTGCTTTTCCCTTCACTAGCAGCAGATTATATTATAGACGACTGAAGTTGATTCAATAATGGTTAAATTAACTTAAAACCACTCTACACCTGCAAATGGACATCTCAAGGTTTAACTATTCTTACCAGCTTTATAGTGGTAAACTTTCAGTATTTGGATCTGACACGTTTCATTAACGCTAGATTACTTCAGTCTCGTTTTCAGGTCGGAGCTACAGGTTGTCACCATTAATTAGGCTACAAATAGAAATAAATGTGTCTGCTTTGTCAGCCAGCAAAGGTAATTATTGATCTAAATTAAATTTTTGAGTTTTACTTATTTATGACATTAGCCACTTGCATATGATGGACGCTGAACTTAATTAGATTTGATGGGTGGATTTAATAAAATGCTGCTGAACACAAATACTGAAAGTGTAGGTAGAGAAACAGACTCTGTGATTCAATTTATCTTTTTTAAACAGTGCTGAGAAAAATGTTGTTGACTGTTCATCCTGCTGCTCAAACCTTCCTGTCTGTCACACACACATACACACACACACACACACACAAACTTCTAAAATTCCCACCCACTAAACACCTGCCAGCCATCACAAACACACACACACACACACACACAGAGGCGTTACGTAAGTGTGTGTCAGGAGAACACTCTCAGATGGTCCAGTTACAATAATCAGTCCTGCTGACGCCTCCATGTCATCTGTGGGGATATTTCCAAAAAGCAGGTGTAGAGTGAGCCCACAGGGACAAAGGGTCTCCATGTTAGAGAAGCAAGTCCAACGAGTGGGCACGCAACACCTCGATGGGAGCCCAGTATCATCTCTTCACGGACACTTTTTCTTTAAAGTGTGTTTGCAGTCAGTTTAATCCATGGTGAGGTTAGTTTCACCGCTCGGCTAACTGCTGCAGGAGCCTGAAGCATCAGTGCTGTTGCTATGGTTACCTGTACTTTATCATAATGTCCATTATACAGCGTCGAACAGGTCTTAAATTTGCACGTGTTGCACATTCTGCTGCTGCATGTTCAGCCTGAATTTGCCGCAAACAGTTGAACTTTTTATTTTGGGCTTTTATTTTGTCACCGTGCAGACATGAAAGTTTATCCGCGACATGTTAACTAAGGCTTAAATGTTAAAATATGTATATATATATACTGAACATTACAGATGGTCACATTAAATCAGTTCTCCGCTGCATTAGGATGAACTCTTCCTGCCAGCAGGGTAATTAAAGAAAGATAAAGGCCAACAGCCCTATTATAATACAGAAACAGAGGCTCTGCTGCGCGGAGAGCCCCCATATCTTAAATATAGGACGGAGCCATTAATTATTGATGTGGACTTACATAAGAGATAAAGTGTGCGCTGCTGGATCACTGGCAGGGATTCCGTCTGCAGCGGGGTTCCCACATTTCACTGAATTTTAAAAACTTTGGCAACACAGGCACAACGGCCAACAATACTGATCTCAGCTGAGAATAATACCTCACTCTGGCTGCTAAAGGAGCACGAGTCTCTGTAGGTGGAGCACAGCGCGGTGGAGACACGGTGACGGAACATTTACATCCATCATCTCCATCCCATATTTGGAGGAAAGACGCCTCTAGACTGGATTTACACACTCACAGGATTCATGGTTAGTGCCAGACTGTGTTTCATGACACTCACACACACACACAAATTGGGGTTTTATCACATACATTAAGCAAAGTATCATCACACAGAGATGATAAGCACTGTGCCTATGTAAATTGGTCAGCTGTCAGAGATTTTTCCATACTGTTATTGCCAAGTATCTCTGTTTGCAAATGGTTCAAACGACAATAATAGAGCCAATTTGAATTACGCATTAATTTGAGTACTTTTACACGTATTTATTTACTTGGAATAAACAACAATAGACATTTTTGTATGTTATTTTGTTTATAAATGATTAAAAAATCTCGTAGAAGATGTAACATATCAACACATAAAATGATATCAAGGCTGTAACTAATTATTTTAAAATAAATAGCAGGGTTATTGTTGTGATTTAGCAACTCATCATTTCTTATGAATGTCACAATATATCTTAAAAAAGTTTATCACTGTAGTGTTTGAACTTGGTCCCTGGTGATTACATGTATTATAAAAACAAGAACTTTCCATTTGACATGTTTATAGACAGCTGTTATTAACCGGTGTGTATGTGAGTCTGACTGTGAACCTAACAACCAGCGCCGTGAGTGTCGTTGTTCCGCAGTGAACAGTCATAAACTGATAGAAGACTCGGTCCGTTCAGAGTTCAGCAGTGAGGGAGGAAACTGCTCTGCTTCTGGTAAATCGCTGCCATCTGTAAATCAAGTCCCGATGGTTCAGGCTCCATCTGGGGTCTGAGAGTCTGAATCACTGAGATCACTGCAACACGTTTGTTTTCAGAGCACATCTGATCTGGTCGTCCACAATTCACAGAAGGGTGCTCACATACGTGACTCCTACATTCATGTCCAAAGTAGGCCAATGCCAGCTTGTGTCATCAGCACTTTTAATGATCAGTCAATAATTAAAGTCCTTCAATAAACCAAGCATTTGCTGGCAAAGTGTAAAAAACACAAATGTAACACAACATGATATAACAGGATTCATGGTTAACCTAAAACTCAACACTTCCCTTCAGTAAAAACCCTCTTAAATGACAGTAACCGGTAGCGGAGGGGAAAGTGACAGCCGTGATTAATGCGAAGCATTCTCAAGTAAGGAATCTGACTGACTCGATAAATCAACATGAAATATTAAATCTATTCTCATGCTGAACCTCCTGCGAGACTTTAGGAGGACAGACGCGCTGAGTCAGCGGCCGTCACCTTCTGTGGTCATCAGGACCTCGGCAGCAGCCTCAGACACAAACAGAGCACTCATCTGTCTGCAGGTAAACCTGGCTGTACGTCCTCTGCTCAGAGGAGGAGGGTCCACGCCTCCACAAGGCTGGGAGGATAACATTCATCAGAGTGAAAGCCGGATTATTTTGATTATATTCATTAGGATAATTCCAGCAACATGTCATGAAAGGTAACTACCATACTTTGTGTCTGCTTTGGACCACAGCTGGCTCCATCCATCCCTTTATTATCTATACTTATTCATTATCCTGAGCAGGGTGTCCGAGGCCTGCACCCAATCCCAGCACACAGAGGGAATACAGTAGGATATACTACCAGGTTATCACAGGGCCGGCATATATACTTTAAATGCTCATTTAAACCTGAAATTTAAATAATGACAGTCTCAAAACATACAAAAGGCCCAGTGAAAAAATGTTATTTTATCACATCCAACTCGCAGCTCTGCACCTCTGTGCTTTTATTATCTAATAATTTCTATTTTTTTTTCCATTTTGCAGTCTTTCTAAATTGATGTTAATCTACCACCAATGAAATTTAACACTTCCTGCTGACTTTCACATTAAAAGCCAACCAATTAAAGTTAAAAAGCTGGAGTGAAAAACCACACCCATCCATCCCAAGCCAGCACTGTGCTGGCCTGGTGTTGGTTTTTTGAGCATACACACACACACACATCACATCACTTATTAAGTGCAACTGGAGATGTTCAACATTGGTGTTTTCCCTACAGTGTGTTAAGCTGGAATTATGCTTCTCAAGGACGCAGATAAGCAAATAAACATTTTGTTGTTCAGATTTATGCTTTTGTGTGTTTCCTCTTGACTTGAATGTATGGATTAAGGGTATTACGTATGTGTTTGCCTGAAAGTACAATCACATCTAGCAAAACCATAATGAATAGAAGATGAAATTAAAGACTCATGCATCTAGTTTCACCCTGGTGACAGTCTAAACAATCCACTACATCCATATAATGGGATAATTTTGATTCCTAAGCATAACAGGATTTAACAATAACGGGACAGTCAGCTTTATCGAGTGTCTTGAGGAAGACATTTGTTTCTTATGCTCTGCTAAAACTTGTATTAGCACTCGGCGAAGTGTAACTATGCTCAAACTGGCATAATAAATAGAGAACTTCCCATTAGGATCTTAGCTCTAGCAATAAGCATGCTTAATGTGCAGGTCTGCACAATGTATTGTTAAGATGCAAGAGGCATGTGCGTTGGATCAGCTGCGTAGGTTTACAAAAATGTTTGATTTTATCTTAGCAGCAGCACAATTCTAGCTTCATAGCTTCAGCTAGACTTTTTTTCCATTATTAGTTAATCTTATTAATATTTTTAGAATACCTGAAAATTGTGAAATTGTCCTTCACAATTTAACTAGAGCCACAAATAGTTAGTTTCACCAAAAGTGGTGATTATGATGACATCAACCAGAGAAAAATCTTTAAAAATTAACAATTAACTGATTGTAAAATGGTTAATAGTTTCTAATTATTTTTCTGTTGACCATTTAATCGATTGTTGGACTAATTTCACTTCTAGTTCCAGGGATTGCTTAAAGCAAAGACTTCTTGTGTCAACAAAATAAATATATATTTAAATAGAAAAATTCCAACATTACCCTGCAGGAGAAAGAGGAGGGATGCCATTTGTCACAGCAAATGCCATTACATGCAGCGAGGCTATTGCTAAGGTCCTTATATATTAACTAGAAACATCAAAAGACAAGATGCTTCAGGATGTAGGTTGCAGACCCCCTCAGATGAACAGTCATTATCAGATGGTGAAAATTGTAATATATTTTCTTATTAAGAAGCTTACAGAACCTTGTACATCACTGTTAATCACTTATGTTGACTTTATTAAAATGAATCACTACTTTTGCCTCAGGAAGGTCTGAGGACTGAAAATTTGTTAATTAAGTGAGAGTTTTTAATTCAATCTACCTGTCAATAAGACTGCGACTTTGGTGCAATTATATCGCTCTGCGTGGTTTATGAAACTCTATCAGATCTCAGCACCCAAAATGATTCAGTGCATCAGATCAGTCCTGCTAATTATCTGTTTTCCCCCCCTGAAATTCAAATGAATAACAATATATTGTTAACAAATAACAGATTTGGATTCACAGCTGGTGAAATTCATCAGCAAAAACAAGCGCTTATCAAAACCAGCCATTTTTCCTTTGGGATCTAATGAACAACAGAGTCACTGAGTCAACGCTCCGCACAGATTCACCTCAAAATTCACTGATTCCTGTGAAACGACATCAAAGTTCTGCACGTTTCTGATCTTCATCTGCAAAGAGCTTCTGTTTTTTAGGTGAATTTAGCAGCAGAGGAAAACAGAGGGAGCAATGCCCTCGTTTGGAGGTCACAAGCTGAGGAGGAGTCACCATGAGCCAAGATGCGGGATCCCCCTCCTTCCTAACGCAATAACGCAGGACACACCCAGATGGAGAGGGGAGGAGGAGATGGATGAAATGAGAGGAGAGGAGGAAAAAGGAGCAAACGCTGCTACTGGTGCTCATCCGCCCATCACAGCAGATGACGTAAGGACGGTTATTGGCGAGCTGAACGCCCGTTAATTAAAATAAAACGAGCTGGTGGAGCTTGGTGTTAATTTCTTTTCACCATCCTCGTTCATTGTCACCCGTCATTATGACAGCCTGAAAAGCAGAAGTACTATTTACAATGTGAGTGTTAAATGTGGGCAAACCACTCCAACAAGCTGAACAAGCTCACCCTGAAGGCGCCGCATTCATGACAACAGCGTGAGAGGACAGTCCAGTTTTATCAGACACACACATTTTATATTAACACCGGAGCAACAACCGCAACAGGCAGAGGAAAAAAATAAAACAGTTTCCTAATCAAGTTACTGAAGACTGTGTAATAAACAGATGACAAAGGGTTTATTTGGTTACCAGGCGGAATATCACTCGGAAAACAAAACACTGCAGGCAGAGAGTATGAGCAAAGTGTTTCCAGACACTCGGAGACATCCACAGGCGGTCTGACTCCAACCTCGCAGTCAGAGCAACAGTCGACAGCGTGCCGTTCCGTCACCAGGGGTGACCCGATACAGCGGCGCCATTCAGAAACTGTCTATTTAAGATATATTTCTTAGTTTAAGAGTGAGCGTAGAGATGTTTGACATGTTCAAAGTGCAAATATGATAACTGAAAGCGTGTTTTTAATTCGGCATGTCTCTAGTACACGTACAAATATTAAATTTGACCAAAATGCTAACTTTTAACAACTGATACGCACTCACCGTCTGCTGGCTGGGAAAAAACACAGCAGTGGGCGACAGAACTAGCGAGCACTGCGTACCAAGTCTAAAAGTTAATATATTAACAAAAATAGGTGCTTTTCGATCCATTACATGTGTGTTTGCTTGTAATCGATCGTGTAATGCCACTGTGTGTGTTTTAGCAGGCGTTGTGATTGCTCCAAAGCGATGTTAGTTGGTGTTTAACCTCCGCATTTTTTGAATGGAGACTTGACAGCGTTGACTGCAGACGAGAGGAAAGCGCGTATCGGGGCTGTAACCTAGCTAACTGTCGGGACGTTTAACGAAAATAAAGGGGTGGAAAACGTGCCTGGAGGATTTATGAGACGATGTTGATCATAATTTGCCGGAAAAATACAATAAAAGCAAAAGTTATCATGTCCTTGAACGTGATAGTTGTGCGTTCACACCTGTGGAAAATCCAACATTCGCCTATAGTTGCTAATAAGTGGGTGTCAAGGTAAAGAAACGGCAGTTGTGAACGTTACCCGGATGCTAAGCAGTGCGGACAACCGGGGACACGACAGGCTTCTTAAAAAACACGTTTAAAAAACACTTTCGCGGTCGCCGACACGCTAAAAACGTCATGTTTCTCGTTTTTCAGCCACAAGTGAATTGAAAGAAATCGGGTTGGTGGCGAGTAAAGTTTGGAAAAACACAGATAATAGACGTTACCTCCACTCTGGGGGTGGGGAGGGGGATCCTCGTCCGAATCACGTCCCGTGGTTGTGTCGGTGAGGCTGGGAAACGTCTTCAGCTTAGAGGGGTTTGTCCATTTCCCAGCAGGGCTCCAACTTGACAACTGCAGTGGTGAAAAAATGATTGACAGACCGGGTGGGGAGAAAAAAAAAGATCTTCAACGTCCCTTTGTTCCGGCGATTCTTCTTCTTCTTCTCCTTCTTCTTCTTCTTCTTCTTTTTTCTTGAAAACCAGTTTCTTTTGACTGTAATTTACAGTCGTAGAGGCATCAGATCAGCTCTGGTCCTGCAGACAGCAGCCCGGAGGAAAGAAGGAAGGAAGGAGGGAAGGAAGGAAGGAGAAACCAAGCAGATCCAGAATCGAGTCAGGAATCAGTCGGGTTTTTTTTTTTTGGGAAAAAAAAAAAGAATAAAACTCCGCTTCTTCTTCTCTCTTTTTGTCCCCCCCTTGAAATAAAAAAATAAAAGCAGAGAGGAAGGGAAAGGCTCTGATAACAAAGAGCAGATCCAGTAAATGAGGACTGGTGGTGTGTTTGTGTTGGAGAGCGGTGGGTGGAACTGTGGGGGGGTTAGAAAGAGAGAGAGAGGAGGGGAGGAGGAGGAGGTGGAGGTGGTGGTAGTGGTGATGGGGAGGGAGGGGGGTCCGACACATTCAAACAGGACCGGAGAAAAGACCCAGCGTCCGGATCAGCGTCCTTTCCTGGGCTAGCCGGGGTGTTGAGAGAGAGGGAGGGAGGTGTGCTGGTTGTCGGAGACCGCGGAAAGGGAGGGACCAGGCCGGGATTACCCTGTATTTAAGGTGGATCTATGAATTAATTAGGTAATCGGGCAGAAACAGAGCCCTCACTATCGAGAACATCAACCCTCGGGGCGAAGATCCAGGGCTGAATCCCTGGAAACTTGAATCGCATCCGAGAGGAAAAAAAAAAAAAACACATCCACATCTGGATCTGTTCTGCAGCGATGTATGGAGGCTCATTTCTGCGTGGCACGGAATCAACTGATGATATGAAATCTCATTAAGCCATAATTAGTCTGAGAAGCATATTTTATTTTTCTGATATACAATAATGAGAGGAAGTATTTTCAGTGTGAGGGGGAGGTTTGGAGAAATACTTTGAAATAAAATTGGAAAAATAAGAGGTTGTTATTTTTTTTAATAGTAAAGTTTTTATGTGTTATGAATAAAGCCATAACATTTCAAGATTAAAGTCATTACATTTTAACATATAAGGTTGTATTATTAAATAAAAATCAGTATAATTTTCAGAGAAAGCTTTTAGAGAAAAAAAATATAAAATTTCTAGATTTGGAGCGTGTTACAAAAAAAAATGTAACATTTAAATATTTGCTAAAATAAAAAAAAAAATATGAAAAAAAGCTGTAATGTTTGACCACACAACTCTTTAATTTAAAAAGTGTTCTAATGTTTAAACAAATCATAGCTTAATATTTAATTAAAAAATATAGATTTAAAAGATATACAATCCTGATATTTCTAGATCTGAAAAAATACTGGAATTGAGAATTGCTGTGACATTTCAAAGAGTCAAGATACATTAAGTGATAACTTTCCAGATTAAAAACCATATTTCAACAATTAAATTATAAAATCAATGAAGGTTTATATACTTTGGGAAATAAATGTAGTATTAAGAAATATGATATAACATAGAATACACAAATATGGAAAATTTTAATTGATATGATACTTTCAGATGAATGATACTAAATGTATGGAGGCTCACTTGTGCCAGAACAATAAATGAATCATTGAAAAGTTAATAATCACAGTTCCAACTTTCATTATTCCTTATAACAACATAGTTTTTAATCTTTCGGCTTGAGTGAACATATTAAGTATTTTCATGTCAAAAGACTTAAATCCAAGTGAAGACAAAAATCAGTTGTGCTCAAGTCAAAGTATAATTTTGTCAAACTGACTCTAAATTAATACATTTTGTGATCTGACTTAAGTCATGTGACTTGAGGCCACATCTCTGGCACTTTTCTGTCTCTTCCTTGTCAAAAAGTCCCAATTTTAGTTATCTGGTCTGATTTATGTGGGTTTGCTCATCAAGTACTGCACTTTATGTACTCCTGTATTACACAGGATGACAGGTAACACAGGTGAGTCAGGACAGTAAGAGGTGAGAGAGGCAAAGGAGAGAGGACATAAAGAGACAAGACCAAAGACTGTCTGATAATTTGACATCTATAACTGTGCACAAATATTTCACAGAAGTCAGCAGATGTGCTAAATGTCTTCCAGCAGCATAAAATAAATCTAACAAAGTTCCGCACCACTGCTGAAAAAAAGTCCTGTTGGAAACACTTTTAAAATTAAATTCAATCTGTGCTGAATCAAAATTAAGTCTCAGCTGAGTTGGAACACTCTGCTAATTGATGAACATGTGTTTTTGAGGCGGTGTTGATAAAAACGCTCTCTTGTGGCTGCAGATACGACGACCGAATCTCATCCTCCACTGAGTTTTTAATGCAATCACCTATTAGTAACGTGCTAGTAATTGGTTCAAACACCAATTCTGAGCTACAGCGCCCCCCTTTGACCGCCTGCCTGCATTTCACAAGACTTACTGTTGATGTATATCTCAAAATACATACTCCATGCTCCTGTTTAACTGGCTGTAAGTGAAATATTTTCCAACAGTGACAAAATGCTCTATCTGTTGCCTTTGAAAAAGTTGTGTCCCGAGCATGTTGGGATTTATCAGCCACATACATGATAGTGTTTCATGCTATTAAACACATAGGGACATTTTTATATCGGGAACATCAGCTGACTGAGGCTTCATGGAAAGCACATTTACAGATCTGGTTACTGTATAATTCAGTTGAGCCTTTCAAAAAGTGCCTTTTTTTTATAACACAGCAGTGACATTTGACCACAATCATATAAAAGAGAATCTAACACTGTTTCTTGCCCCCAAAACCCTTAAATTTCCCTCCTCATGCAGCATAATAAGCTGTATAGGGTCTATAGAGGAGCTATTATGTTGAGATTTTTTTGACAGAACGCGTAAACAGCAAGTTGCTTGTGCTTTTCTTCTCCCTGAGCTGAAGGGATTTAACACTTCAAAGCAATCCTGGTACAAGATAATGGACACTGAGGACATACACGGCTGAAAAGAATTCTTGTCTTCAAAAAATTCCTGCCATCCCTTACATCCTTCAGCAAATGTGGATCATCTGATCCTTGTGCCTCTGCTTTAGTGTGCTTTGCTGGGACTGACTCATAAAGTGTTACCGGAACATACTGCGAGAAACAGTCCTTTCCTTTGCTATTTTTTTTTTTATTATTATTTTTTTACCCACAGACACTTGCAAAGCACTGCATAGTTAAAATTCCTCTTGAAAGATGTCTTCCGGGTTTCATCAGACCTAAATACACCCTAATTATACGACCTCGGAGGATTTCTCTTGTTTAGATCCGCTATGATGGTATCATTATCAATTACTGACATATTCAGCTTTGTCATTATCTTCACTATCTTGTTGCTGCTGTTTACATTCTCCCAGACGCAGGTTTATCAGAGACACAACAGAGTTATTTCCTGGGTGTATACATGTATGCATGTCTTTGTGTAAATGTATAAAATAACAGTATTTATCGCTCTTTTTCATCTTTTTCTATTCTGTGTTTGTGGTATGTGTGTGTAGCATGAAGCATCACAAAGTCTGATTTTTTTGGGAAACCGTGTGTTGCATAAGGACAAAAAAACGATCTTGTTATTTCATCTCTCAGTATTAAAAAAGATATGTTCTGAGTTGTTGTCATGCACTCCTTTGAATTCCTCCAAGATACTTTGAAAGGTATCGGCTGGTTGCAGCATTTTAAATTGCATCCTCACATAAAAAAAAAAAGATTTGTCAAGTTTTTCAAAAAAGGTGTCTTCTACATCATCGCCATCATCATCTTAAATCTCAAAATCCATATGACTGTGATTACGGATGTCATGACTGTCATGCCTGCAGCTCGATACGTCGTTATCTCCTTGTGCAGGGATCCCCAAAGAGTCTTTGTGTTTCCTGCTGATGTGGGATTGAAAGATGATTTCAACATGAAAAGGATTTTTTTTTTTTTGCAGCTCGGAGAAGGGAGGGTAACCTTATGGGAGATGTACGCTGGCATCCCTCAACCTGACAAATCAATGCATCCATTTGAGCAGGTCTGCAGCCAACGTTGGGTTTGTTTGGCTGTGTGGGCTTCTGATGCATGTGTGACTGAAGTGCAGACAGTGAAAACTGCAAGGACGCGTTGGCAAACCACAGCCGAACTCAGGCTTTGCCAAGTTTCCATGCATTTTAATATGGTGGTAAAAATCAGGAGAGAATTAGCACAATAAACTGGAGTTTGTCAGCATTGCCAATAGTTGCTCAATAAATGTTAACCACCAATTGTGAAGCTACAAGCATATTAAAACAAAAAAAAAATGTCTGCAAAGGATAGATAATGTGATCTACAATGAGAGACAACTGAATTAAAGTCAAAGGTTTAATACTGGAGTCAAGTATGTTGGGTTCTTTATGTCATATTTATTTAATTAACCTTTTATTAACCTGTTTTAATTGGTGTTAGTACTAGTTGATGTTACATGTTACATGATGCAAAACAAAAGCAAAAACAACAAAAAGATGCAATCAGAGTCTCTGAATCTCTGATTAAAAACCTCTGCATTTTAGAGCATCATTTTGGTTACTTATATTAGTTTAGTGTAAACTTTACTGCTGCTATTAACTCTTCCTGTTAAAAAGAAAAAGAAATAATTAAAAAACTAAGAAGCTGACAAACTCTTTGCAGAAGAAAGGTCAGTTTGACGTTATTTATTGTTTTTTCAGCAGCTGTTCTGGTGAAAATCGCTGCTGTAAAAGCCTCTGAACATCTGTGTGATATGTGGCTCTGAAAGGAAACATAAATACATAAATCCCATCACATCAGTGTAAACAAGCGATGGAGATGTGGACTGATGAGACTGTGCTCACGTATGGTGAATATTTCTGGTCCAAACGCAGATCATGAACAAAGAATCTGCAAAGAAATTTCTCCCTGACTGCCAACTGGCCACTCAATCAGCTCTGCCTCCTACGCTATGCTAATGACAGAGAGGCAGAGAGGTGGTTAAAGCTGCCATTTACCAGCACAGTACACTGCTGCACTTTCAATAAAAAAAAAAAAACTGACTGCACAGGAAGGAAAGATACCGATTCTCATAACTGTTCCCAAAGTCACCATCAGTCACCGCCGACCGCTGCGTCTCATCCACGTGACCGCCATCAGCGCTGAGTACTGATCCCAGATCTGCATACTTATATTCAATTATGTTTAATCTGTTTATATTGCAAGTCACAGGTGGCCCTCGAGGGGTTTTACACTCTGTGCAGAGCTCTTCATCCTCAGATCTCATGGAAGATACTTTACTTTAGAGCCTCCAGTCTGCAGGTGTTTATTCAGATCATTTTTACAGGTGATTTCACTCAGTTTCTCTCTCCTACCTGAAGAAGCACCAGTGGCTGGAGTGTTTTGTTGAAATGTAAACCTGCAAATGGTTGGAAACCCTTATTATCAATGCTTAAGGTTGTAATTGTTTAAAGTTGTTAGCGGCTAATTACTGAAATTGATTTAATAAGATGTAAAGTTGATGAAATGTTGACAAACTACAACAATTTAAAGTTTAAATGAGTTTCAGTTTTTAACTTGCAGAGAGATTATTCTCATTTATTCATATAGTTTTTAAGAAAGTTAGTCATTTAAAAGAAAATTTCAGAGTGTCTTGATGATGTTGTTCAGCTGTTTCGATGTGTGTCGACATTCTTATTATTTTTACGTAACACTTCGGTTCATCAGATCAGAGGAATGTGCTGCGTCAGGACTCACCTGCCTGATTGGCTGCGGTCCTTCTCCCGCCGTCCTGAGCGCCGTGTTGTCACAACACACCTGTGTATCTATTGTCAATAGATCGTGCAGAGTCTGTCTGAGGCAGGTGAAAGAGTTGAACATTCACTCTGGAGAGACGCTGACCAGCATCTGACCAGCTGGGACAGGTGATATACTGGAAATGAAATGGAAAGAGGATGTTTGCTGTGTCGTGTGTAACGCACGAGGTAATCTTGTGATGGACATGATATCAGCTTTTTGCTTCATTTAGCTCGCTGAGCTGTTGAAGAATGGTGACTCTGGCGTGATGAATGATTCTGACAGATGGCTGAGATACTCCAATTTCATCCTTGCTGTAAAAAAAAAAAAAAAAAAAAATCATTTCTGCACCGCCACAGAAGTGGAGCATTGTGCAAACATTCATCTCTGGTGCTGCTGGGTCGTTTCGATTTGTTGATGAAAAGATTGCATCCCTACAACGTCCACCACCATTAAAAGTACTCTCACAGCGAAGCCGATACCTTTCTAAAAGCTCTTTATCATTTTTCTGAAACACTAGCAGATGGAAGCACATTACCGGCAGCAGACTGACTGATTGTGAGCAGCTCTGAGTGACTCAGGCCTCTAGTCTGCCTCTAACTTCTCACTGACTTTGAAGCAGTTTTGAGTGTCAGTGTATTAACGTTGCCCACTCTGTCGTTACCTCTCCGTCCAGCCACCGTGGGAGTGGATCGTAGTGTCTGCGAGGCTGTGATAGGAAACTGTAATGGCACCATTCCTCCAGACTTCAGCTGTAACTTCTGGCTCCTGTCACCTTCAAATGTTTCCACTGACTCCTTTTGATGTTGGATGCAGCAACAAAGGATTTGAGGAGACCTTTGTCACAACAACAAACACCTGACGATGAACGGCAGAGGGACCAAAGAGCTGCTGGTGGACTACCAGAGACACGGGAGGCCTCCTGTCATCCGTGGAGAGAAAAGAGAGAGAGAGAGGGGGGACTCATACAAGAACCCTGGGGTCCAAATCAATAAAAAAAACTGGAGTGGACGCAAGACACTGCTACCCTCTTCAGGCGGGGAAAGAGCACAGGGCTCAGATCGCTCGGTGTGATCGTACAGATCCTCAACGAGTCCACGGAGGACGGTGATCTGCTCTTTGTTGTGGTGTGCTGAGGGGAAAGCACTAAAGGCCGGAGTTGAAAGGTGAATTTTGTGGCCTGACTCGAGCGGGACAGTCTGAAGTCAGTGACAGACAAGAAGATCACAGTGAAGATTAAAGTCATCCTGAAAACCTTTCACCCTCCACATGACGAGCTGCACCAGAAAGACAGCACTTCCATCATCTCAAGGTCCAAGACAAAGTGCTTCAGGTGCTCATTTATGTCCACAGACTCTAATAACAGAGACCACCAGCATGCAAATCACTTCAACCAGCCAGCTTGCTGTTATACTGTTTATTACTTTATACACAACATTATATTACATCTTATTTCCATATTAATGCGGTGAAATAATAAGTCTCATCACTCAGTTACATCATATATCGTTCACAGGCTTGTAGATTAATGGAAAACATGGAACAGTCCCACTTAGTTACGGCACAGAAATAAAAGAAACTGCACTCTGTTAAAGTTCAAGATAGAAAGATGTAATCAGATTACCTATACATTCAGTGAATGGAGGTAATTAGCAGTATCACAGTATCAAACAGGACCGCTAACTGTCATGCATTGACTGTGACTCAGACAACTGACTCTCCTGCAACACCTGAATTCCTCCTCCGGGGAAGCAATAAAGGCTTATCTTAATCTAAAAGTGATATAGGCAGCATGAAATATTTAATGCTGAATAAATGTACCTGACATTATGAAATAAAACCTGGAGGAAGAGCAGCCACTCGGTTAGCCTTGAGCTACGGAGACACTCAGCCCACTCACAGCTGAGGTTTTTTTTTATTTTCAACCATAAAGATCTTTGGCTGAGTGCAGTTTTATGGAGACACAATTGAAAGTTTTTACTTTTTGCCATTAACATAAATTAATCTGCAACCAGTTTGTCATTTTTACTGGTGAAAGACCATCAGCACAGACTTAAAAAATAGATAACAACAAACAAGGAGAGGAAGAGTTTAATGAGAGATTTGTCAGCAGCAGACCAACGTTGAACCCAACCCTGCTGCTTTGAGTGCTTTAATGCTTTTAAAGTTGCTCTTAAAGGGAAATAACATTAAATTTTAACCTCTGTCTCAGGCTTTTAACTATGCACATTCTGACTATCGGTCATAGTAACTTTGCACCTGATAGATTCAATGTTTAACCAACTGCTTTGGAAAAAGTTTTATCAAGGCTAACAACATTGTTATAATAATAGTCCACTTTTTTAGTCTTTTATTGAACTAAAATGATGATTATTTTACATAATTATCACCGTTTTGTTCAGTTGTTTAAACTCCTGGATGCGTAAACCTTAAATGTTCGGTATGGAAACTAATCAGACTCACAAAAAAGCATTTAAAAATGATTTATGTATAATTTTAGGAGTTATTGAAGCTTTAGATGCATCACACTGATGTACATTGTTATGTTAAAGTTTCCTGATTCTCTAAAAAAGAAGGTGTCATCATGATCAATAGTCAGAATGATGACGATTACGACAACATGAGCCACTTTGGAAAATATCTGCGTCTTAGCTGAAACTGACACTGACACCATTTCAATTGTTTTCTCCCAACTTGCTCAGATGGAAGCTTCTTTTAGCCTGTAGACATTTAGTGAATGGGGTCTCTGATCCGTAACCCAAACCAGCTGAAACGTTTATTTGGCTGCTGAAGGCGTTTCAGAGCCTGGATGGAGAGTGTCCTTTGAGACTCAGTTCAGGGCAAAAAAAAAAGTCACCTCTCCATCTGTTCACGGCTTCAAAGGCAGCAGGAGCTCACTTACACACACACACACACACACACATGCACACACACACATAGAAGCAAAGGAAACTCTTGAAATTTTCTCCTAATATCTTTTTTGACAGCCACAACATCTAAATCTAATGTACATTTCATGAGAGGATGAATAAAGCAGACAACTTGTAACGCAAACCACTTTTCTTGGAATTTGTCTAATTTAGCAGATTCATGTTCAACCTGTTCGTGCGACCTCATCGAAGCCCCGTATGACGCAGTCTGCTTTATCAAATCTGTATTTTGAGTTTCTCCGCCTTTAAATCGGCTCCTCAGCTCAGTGGAAATGAAACTCGAAGCTTGAACTCATCCTTCGGGACCAACAATGTTACCAGAATATTATTAACGTCTGAACAGTTTCATTAAAGAAAAGTGTAAATGGTAGAAGTCGTTGTAGGTTGTATTTGTGGAAGAAAAAAACAACAAAAAAAAGAAACAAAGCTTGGTGGAGCGCAGACTGAAGAAGGGCTGCTGACTGATTCTGTTGTCTGCAGAGTAATAGCATCATATATCACTGTGCGATGTGTTATTGGTGCTTCTGCCCTGCAGTTTCACAGATATGAAAGACTGATTCCACCTGCAGCTCCGAGTCACCGCAGCAGCGCCGAGCAGCTGCGGCTGGATTTTATGGAAACACCACTTTATGTTTCCTGTTTTTATTTTTAGCCGCAGATTGAAAACATGTTAATAACTGTTGGATGGATTGTCATGAAAACTGGTCCAGATGTTCAGGGCTCTTCAGAGGTTAAATCCTTTGGCTTTTCACGCAGCGCCACCAACAGTCTGTGCTGAACCTGTGAATACCTAAAAGGTTTTCCGGATTTATTTTTTTGTTTTACCTTTGACCTGCCACACTGAACAGGAAGAGTCAAGTGGGGGACAAAAGGGGAGGTGTCTCCTCTGAACCTCCACAGATACCAATTAAACATGATTTGTTTCTTCTTTGTCTTTGTCTCTTTATTAAAATTTACAGAAAGCAAATGTTAGAGAATCAAGATGCAGAAAAACTAGCAAAAGTATTGACAACTTATCAATTTTCTTGCTAAATTTTGTGACTTTTTGGGCCAAAAGAGGACGTTGAATCATTGAATCCTGCTCAATGTGGCTGCAGGTTTCTGAATTTACAGTGTTGAAAGAGCAGCAGCAACGTCAGTCGACCAGTCAGCAGCCAGATAAGAATCAGCTGTGGCGTGTTTACCCGAGTTAACGATGAATCAGTAGTTTCATCTTTGAGGAACTCCTTTTCATTTGTTTTTATAAGTTATATTCTTTTATTTTATTCACAGCAACAAGTGTTAGTTAATTCTGGTGTCTGGATCCTCTGAAGATGCTCTAATATGTAGTTTTTTAAATTAAAAGTAAATTTAGATGCATATTGTTCATTGCAGCTTAAGTAACGGTAACTAGTGATCAAGCTAGTTAGAGTCAGTTAATCTTAGTTTGACTACATCACTTTTATTTCTTAAATTTGTCTCCCAAACAGCCAAAACTGCTCAAAAAAAGTAGTTTGGACCAGAATTGGACATTTTGGGTTCATCCACTTTTACTTTAACCTCCAAAACAGGAAGCTGGATGATTTAGATCAAACAGGAGCAGAGATCAAACAGATTTTTGTTCTGTTTCTCTGGACACATTGTGGTGACCTCTGAAGGTTCAGATCATCAATAAATAAAACTTTAACACCCCGTCTTCAGACTGAACTGACTAAACTGCAGTCGTCAGGTCAGAACATCATCACGACCGAGTAAAAGCTGAATAAAAGACACAAACACAACGATAAACGTGAAGTTCGAACCAGCAGCAACAACAGCAGTCAGATCAAAATGACCTACAAAGGATGTTACGGCTTCATTAACACTCATTTCACATCTCATGCATGTTTTTTTTTTTACTGAAGTGCATTTGAACAGTGATGCAACCACTCAGCTTTTTCAAAAAAAAAAAACATTAAAAAACTGAGCAATAAGAATCAGCGAAATGATTCATAATTTAGGCCGTGACATCTCTTCATCCTCAGCAATTAACACGGCGCAGAACAAAATCCCTCCCCTGCGTTGAAATAATATCCATTTATTTGGGAGTCTGAACTCTGAAAGAGAGAAATTTATGCACTAAATAGTCTTTCAAAAATTCCCTCAATGGAACAAAACAAGTAGAGCCCTTGGCATGTGCTCTCTCTCTCTCTCTCTCTCTCTCTCTCTCTCTCTGTCTCTCTCAGTGATGATGTTATGATGATGATGAATCATTGTCCGAAATTTTGCAGTTTACTGCTCCCCAAAGACCCACTGAGTGTTCATTATGTTTGGAAAGTGAATGAGTGAACGTGGGAGTGAGTTGAAACGTAGACTTGGCGGGTTAAACACTCTCCCAAAGGATAATAATGATGCCCAAGACTCTGCAAAGGTTGTAAAAAAAAAAAAAAAAGCAGAATTTTCTGTCGAAGTTGCATCGTCAAAATGTCCACAGTTCACACGTCCACACTCGATGTGTGTGTGTGTGTGTGTGTGTGAAGGAGCAGGAGCCAATCGAAATCGGTGTTTTCATGGCGAAATCTTGGACCAGCAGTTCTGCTCGGATGCGGCGCAGTTTTCCAGAGAAACTTTTCAATGTTAATGTTAATTATGAAATGGAGGCTGTGATTCAAATCCATCAGGCTTATGTAACGCTGTGACTTCCTGGGGTCAGGATCCACCTACACTGCAGCTATCTGACAACACACAGCATTTAGACAACTACTTGAGGTGGAAACACATAAATCTCTCCATATATGCACTGACAAGGGTGACTGGATGTTGTATCCATGGCTACCTTCTCACGTAATCTGTATTATTTTTATCACAAAGGCTCTTCTGTTTTTTCCCTCCATCCTCCTGCTAACACAGATTCAGTTCTATATGTAAAGGAAGCAAAACCAAACAACACAGGGAGGTTTTTTAGCAACAGCAGCACGAAGCAACGAATGAACAAACAAACCGGAGTTTATTTGACTTGAACTGATTCACGAGCCGATGATGAGATTTGCATTCGCTCTGTCTGCAGAGGTGAACGTTAGTGATGAGGATTAGGAAGCTGGTTCATCTAACTTTTGTTTAAACTGTTCTTAAACTGATCTTCTTGCATTAAAGACGAGTTATCGCATCTGATTATGGGCTCTGCACAGGCGGTGATACTTAATGCAACCTTTTACAAGTTGTATTTTTAATCTCTGCCTTCATTTTATTGCTTCAGCTGCATTAAATAGGACAAATCAGCTACGTGAGGCTTCACTTTGGCACAGCAATGCTATGATCTTATGCTAACATGCTAACAATGACAATGCTAACATGCTGATATTAAGAAGATAAAATGTTGATCATGTTCTCTTTCTTAATGTTACATGTGGATTAGCTGAGGCTGGTGAGGATGTTGATTATGCAGTTTTTTTAGGCACCAGTGATTTGGCTTAATTGTAAATTTGGCCTGATGATGGCGCTATATTATAAGACAGAATATAATTTTAAATGATTATAATTCACTCTGTGGAGGCCATGAATTGGTGCACTAAATTTTGTCGTAATCCATCCGACAGTTGTTCAAATATTTCACCAAAAACCACAAATGCCAACCTCGGACGAAAAGTCAGGGAGGCATTAACGTCATTAGTGTTCATCCTCTGTTTGCACGGACGACTGTGCAAATTTCACAGTCACAGTTAATTCAGTCTGGACCAGAAACTGTGGACCGACGGACTGACTGATGTTTGGATCCATTGATCCGTGCTGCTATCATGACTGAAGAGAAGCAGAGTGGAGGAAACACGCCGGACGAGCTGACATGTTTGGGCTCTCATTAGCGGAAAGTCGAGGCTGGAAGTCGGCGGTTACAAACCAAATTTGTCAGCAACACAACACACGATCAATCAATTAATAAAACAACCAGACAGGACTGCAGATAATGACCACAGCTCTGCAAAACCAAACCAAACAAACTAAATATCTGATTCAACTCTCTCTCTCTCCTGCCACGCACTTGTTTGGCGTCCAACCTCCTTTCACCTCTGTGTTCCTCATCACCTGACCTCCTGCACACCTGTCCAGACTTCCTCCATCAGCCTCACAGCACAAACACACTCAGTCATCCCCCTCCAGACTCCCACTTCCACCTCAGTCATCCAGTTATTATCTCTGCCTGCCAAAGTTTTACCGGCTCCGACCTCCTGTTTGCTCTTTAGCCTCCTCCCCTGTTGGATGCGTCCGTCTCATCTCCTCTGCCGGCCTCGTTGTGACTTTTTGCCTGTTTTTGACCTTCAGTAAATTTAAACTGTGTTTTTTTGGTGCGTGTCTGGTCTTAAGAGTTGGGATTTTTTTTTTGGATTCAAACCTGTTTGTCCTGAGCTTTCACACACCTCCAGCAGAGACCTGGAAAGAATATCTAACATTATCAGCACCACTTTGTCCCTGACTTTGTCCCACAAACACCGACTTCGCTGCCAAAGAAACCACAAAAACATTGCGGTCACCCTGCTGTGTTTTAATACTTTATATCTGCGGCGTCCCACAGGGAAGAACCTCGAACCACAAACTCAAAAAAGTCTTAAAATTTCAGGATAGAACCAGGTTTCACTATTTTAAATAAACTGTTTTCCAATTAAATCTGATCAAACCTCACAGTCTCGTTCAGTTTTTTACTTTTAGTTAATTATGTCTTCTTTTGTATTGACATTAACTGTCATTCATCTTTTATATTTAATGTTACAGAAAGATAAAGAAGATTTTTGACCTGGTTACAGAGTTTTAAAGGCTCATTTGGTTTTGTTTATATCTTTATGTGAATTTTATGTCACAAAATGGATGTAACAGGTCAACAGAATTTACACAAATTATTTTTTTAAATCTTATTTTTGACATTTTGTAGTTATTTACTTGCCTGGTTTTGTTTATATATTTAGATAAATACTCTTATTATTTAAGATAAATATAAATACATCCTCTTTAGTTGCTGTGTTATCAGACAATCCTCATTGTTTTGACTGGGACCTGATTCTGTTCATCTATACAAACACGACTCCACTCGACTTGTGTTTTAAATTATTTTAATGTTCGCATAAAAATTCAAATACATGCAGTTTAATCGTCAGCAGTTTCTACGCTCGACAGAGAAGAAATACAGCCTTCAGCAGCCGAGGTGAAAGGTCATCTGAGAATCCATACGAGGCGACGTCGTTTCTCATCGAACATTAATCCATGTCACCTGCTCGTGGAGTTTCCCATCAGCCTTAGCGCTGCGGCTGCGGCTCCTGCAGCCAGCTGTCAGCTGATGGATGCCCAGGCGGAGGACTCCCCGCCCCGGGCAGCGGGATGAGGGCCTCCCTCCCGTCCTGCAGCTCAGCGGTTGGTCCCTGACACTCGGTCCAAACCCGTCATTACTGCTGCACGCGGGAGAGCAGCCGCACGCGGATGCTATTAACTTTTCATCAGCAGCTCTGACTTTCCAATCTCATTCTCTCTGCAGCGTCCTTCACCCCCCGGATCTTTATGCAGCGTTTACTGCCATCGTCAAGTCTTTTCACCTGTAATTGGCTTCTCAAACATCCTGCAGGCTCTTTGCATTGTGTCGTTTTGGGTGGAGGAATGATGCACCTGCACCACCTGATATAACTGTAACCACATACTCTGTTACACTTGAACCACATTCAGTTTGTCTACAAATATCAACAAATTGTTGAGTAAAACTGTAACTTTTTCACCTTTCTGCAGCGATGCTCACGTCACCGTGGTTACAGATGTAACAAAACCTCTGACCAATGAAATATGTGTGTGTTTACAGACGTCAGGAGACGGAGGGATGAGTCAACGCCGTCAGTTTTTTTTTGATTTTCCATCCACTTCATAGTTGAAACCCTCCCACAGGTGTGATCAGCTAATGGTTCTGTGCTGAGGATGATGGTTCCAGTGGATCAAGTGTGTGTTTTATGAAAGATTAAAGAGCGAGGAAACTTAAATGAGGATAAAATATTCTCACACTGCAGCTTTCTGTCTTCACCCACTAAGCCTCGGTGCAAAAAATCTCAGTGTCACATTTAATATCAGGCTTAATTTTACACCTCATGTGAAGTCTCCATCATTTAATTGTGTTTATTTTATTCTGTGCATTTTTTTTTTTTTTGCTGTTATGTCTTTTGTAATTATAACGTTCTCTCCCATCAGCTCGCAGACCTTCAGGTCCCTGATCAAGGCCATCAAGAGCAAATGATCCAGGCACGCTGCAAAACCTGCAGAGACGGAGCCGTTTCAAAGCAATCCCTCATTATTACATTTTTAATTCTACAGGAGAGACTCAACGTTCGTCCACCGACGGGCTGACGGAGGTTTCGGATCCGTCTGAGCTTCCTGTTGATGCGTCTGCTGGTTTGATCCTCCTGATGCTCTGCAGAGAGGCGGCAGCACATCGACACATTCAGCCCGTTCTCCGATTCTCCACCAGGGGAAGTGTGAAATGGCAGGTTGGGATTGAGTGTGTGTGCGTGCATGTGTGTGTGCGTGCATGTGTGTGTGTGTGTGCGTGTGTGTGTGTGTGTGTGTGTGTGGGCGGGCTCTGGCCTCTTCCCCTCCTCTCCCACGTCCTCCAGCTCTGCCGCAGCATTAGCATGCAAACAGCAGCTGCAGCACTGCACCCCATTGCTCACTTCAAACAGCAGCACAACCTCGGCTCCCACACACACACACATACACACACACACACACACACACCGAACACGCATACACACACGCAGCCTCAGACTATGGCCATGTAGTACAGTTCATATATCACAACAGTAGAAGAAAAAGCACTTTGTACATGTCAATGAGATGTATTCATTCGACATTCAACCCACGCAGCAAGTGACACACACACACAGACACAGTTAACAGCCCACACAGTATGAGCACTGCATGCACCCACGCACACACACACTCACACCTGAAAACACACACACTCACACACACAGACAGACACACTGCTAACCTGCAGAACCCTCTCAGCTGTTCAGGATGTTTTCTTGTGTCTTCACATTCTTTCCAAAGTACAAATTCAAGCAGTTTCAGTCTGAGTGTCGATCCTGATTTAAAACTTGAGCAACAGGAAGTTAAAACGTAGCGACGAAGCTCAGGAGCTTCTGTAGCTTCACCGCAGACTCCACCACCGCTGACCTGCACCTCCTCAAAAATATTACTCCACGCTGGGATCACAGATACAAACGAAAAAGCTGAATGAACAAATCTTTGGTTTATTCCAGGTCTGCAGCGATAAGAGCTGTGTTTTCCAGGAAAAACGTCACAGCTGTGCAAGCCGAGTCTGAAACCACACAGATATCCAGCCTACATGCACATGTCCGTGAAAACACAGCATCCAGATCACAGGTGATCTGCTTTAGCTGTTTCAGAGAAGCTGAGGATCCTTACTGAGACTTAAATGTTCAAACTTTGGTCATTGCTATTCATCTGTCGACTGATTGGATTATCCACTAACGCTCATGCATTTATTTTGGATCTGCAGTTATTCTGTTACGATGAAAGCTTTTCCATTTTGGCAAAAAAATTCCTCTTTAAAAAGGTAGATATTAAAACATAAAAACAAATGGGGATATGTTGTTTTTTTTTAATCTCCTTAGAGTATTCCAGGGGCGAAGCTCGACACAAACACAAACCAATCTGTTACCCTGAATCATCTCTAAATCAATTCTGCACCCAACCCAACCCATTAATATAAGACCTGACTCGACACATAATCAAACAGCGGCTCAGAGCTGTTGCTGGGCAGTGCGGCTGAAAGCTCAGGGTATCACACAATACACACAATGAACCAGGGAGATCAATACATCATAAAAATCCCAGTGATTTCTGCACATCGCAGATGTTTCCATTGGGATTCATTCATATTTATAATGTAGTTATGGGTCTTTTCCACTCACCTGTAAAGAGATTCTTTATCTCAGCTGGAAGGTTAAATTTTAACAACTGGAGAATGTAACATCTTGTAACCTGGAGCTTCTTATTATCTGAACTTTTCAGAGCATGTGAGGTTTTATGTGGCTTTATTATTTTCACCGCGTTTTACAAAACAGGATATTATGTGTGTATGTCGGGCGACAGTGGAGCAAATGTCAGTGTTTTCATGTGCAGTTCGGCTGTCGGACAGATAATTAAAGAAGTGGAACTGACTTGGATTGTTTTTTTGTTTACAATGACTGAAACAAACAGCCTGTGCAAATGCAAATATGAACATTATTAAAATCATAGTAAAAGGTCAACGCAGTGACGGGGCAAAAATGATCAAAGATGGTGGCGAAACAGAGGGGAAGACATTTCTTAGCTTTTTCTTTCTTCAAGAACAGACATAAATATTGTGATGCAGTGTTTTTTCACTCTGCTTCGCTCGTCAGAAGAATAATCAGCTCACTGATGGAAACGTTATAATCTATCAGAAAGTTAGCAGGGAATGTAATGTACTTTTCTCTTTTTAAAATGTGTGCAAATACTTCAAATACTTCATTAGAAATGTTTTTCGTCTGTTAGCCTGTTAGCTTGTGCTAATGCTAACACTGATTTTCTGTGCTGACACATCAGCTCTGCACTGGAGGATGAAGGTTTGTCTCCAACTGGCTTTGATTACAAATGAGGCAAATCTAGTTTTAATGTTATGTTTGAATCTCAGGTTTTAGGGAAGTGCACAGACATCGCCCCCTACAGTACACAATTATGTAAGCATGTCGCTAATGACAAGAACTTTGCACAGTCAGTTAAGTTGATGTCTGACATTGTAGAGGACATACACATGAGAATAGCACGTTTTTGAGCTGAGACCATCTTTAATAGTTTAACTGAGCAAAAAATCTACAGTTTGCACAGAAAAATAAATACCAAGGAAGTAAAACAAACCCTGAATCAGTTTATTGTCTTTATATTTAAACACTCTCTCCTTGCATTGCATATCTATGCTGGTCCTGCTTCAGTAGCTGTGTTGTTGAAGATGTTTATCCCCTTGAAAACACCTGAAACATGGATTTAGTCTAATTTCCTGAATATTAATTTAGTTTCCGTAACTCATCCTGCATAACATGCTAAGTTACTGTTCGTTAAGTTAAGTTCCTGCAGCATTCGATCATGAATCTCCTGCCACAGCAGTGATGGAACGAGACTGGCAGTGATGGGATGGGAACCAGTTCAACACCGACTAGTCTGCAGTTTGTTGACCATCATGAAAAATCCTCGGGCTGGAGTGTGAGTGACCTCCGGACCGATCTCTGCTTCAACACAGATGGTAGTTTCTAATTACACATTCTCAACATTCGGGGGGTTGGTGGGAACAAGAGCAGAGTGCATTAATTAGCAGACATGTTCAGATGGAAGCTGCTCGTTTAATGAAACCAGATCCAGAGATGCAGATAAGAGTGTGTGTGTGTGTGTGTGTTCATGTTACAGTGTCATATATGGTGTAAAGGCCACATCAGTGTTGTTACTTCTTCTCTGACGTCACAGAAGCAGAAGCTCTGTTTCGTCTGCAGAAAAAGCTGTTTCGTGTGTTTTTTTTCCTGCTGAAGCTGAATGTAGATGATGGCGACACAGAGATGATGTGGTTTGACTTTGAGTCTGTGACAGCAGAGCACAGACGGCGGGTGAGGAGATGTCAGGAGGACACTTCACCACTTCAAAATCACATTTATAGACTTATTTTGTCTTTAAACTGAGACTGAAAGATAGGAGAACAAAAATAAACACCATGATTAACGCAAGATAATAACAAGTTTTTAATGATCTTTATAATAACTTCAGCTTCGTTCCTGAGAGACGGCGCCATAAATGTTTGAAATCTTCTAAAAAACTGACCCAGAAATGAAAGCGAACTGATTCTGGATTCAGATGGTGTTTGGTGGTTTAATTATTTCTCTGCTCGGTTTTCCTGCCTGTTGTCGAGCAGTTCACAGAGCTCGTTCATCACCGTGTTGCAAGTTCACACTTCACAAGAGAAAGCTCACAGTTCAGTTCACGCAGATTAAAATAAACCAGTTCAAGTTCATTTCTTCCCCTTTTTTTTTTTTTTAAATGAGCATTTCAAGTTTCTCCTTTTGCATCCCATCGCTGCCACTGAACGCTTTCCAAAGCAAATGAACGACTGTTTGCTGAGAATAAGAATCACAGAGATTTAAAAGCCGTAAAAAAACAATGTGATCCTGCAGGATGTTTGTCATTTAAACAACGTGTCATATTATGCAGCGAGTGAAAAAAGAGGCATATTGTCGATGCAACGAACGTTTCATTTAGCCTGCGAGAACCGAATTATGCAGCAGTTCAAAAACATAAAACATAAAATGGATTCATTCAGTTCCAAGCGAGCCGGTTCAGGCTGCAGCAGCGACTCCATCACAGCTGCCAGCTGAAAGATGAGCTGTGATTTCAGTTCTGCAGAGAGCAACATTTAGAGAAAGCATTAACAGGAACAACAAAAAAAAATCATGCTCTGCATCTTAAAAAAAAACTCCTTTACAAAACGTTGTGAGTTTGACTTCTGTGGAGGAGTTGAACGGCTGCTGGCTCGAGGTTTTAGCCTTTGTGAATGATTTCTTGTGATCATCATTCAATCACAGTTATCTCCAAAGACTGATCAGATGTTTCAACTCTGGGTGCCGTTTCTGATTCGCTGCCAAATGTGGCTCACATTCAATGGTTTTTTTTTTTGCATCTGACGAGCACAATTTACACAGATAAGTGAGATTTTTACTGATGGAATCTGTGCTGATTTCTTCATGAAGCGAATATTCAAATATCCTCATGTACTGGCCTCACAGGACCAGTGTTCATTTTGTTGAAGATGAAAAATATTCGTCAACAAACCTTTTTCATGGACGAAAACTAAATAAAAACTAAATAAAAAGTCAGATATGATGACGAAGACTGTGAGGAAATATAACTGACACTTTAGTC
>JAQMCX010000028.1:4160202-4174318 GCA_029814765.1 Acanthurus leucopareius | reverse complement strand
ATGAGGTCAAAAAATCAGTGGAGCATCAATCACCCACATTATTTCACTTAATGACAGATGATGAAACAGTGTCACTGCATCACTGCGGGCCGCTAATTGGGGTTGGCTGCCTTAAACCATTGACACAGAGTTTAAAGGCTAAAAAACAGAGAAATGAGGGAATTTAACAAACCTATTGTTTGCAATGCAGCATTGATTCCTGCATTAGAAGATTCTTTAACCTTTGGGGAAAAAGTGGTTAAATTGATAAAATATGGCGGATCATTCGCCAAATCTTTTATATCCACCAGTGAGAGGAAAGTATTGTGTAAACTTTATTCTCCTAGCCATACTTGCTCGAGCATTTTATTAAGAAATATAATATAATCTCAAAAACACGACATTGGCACTACTTTTTCTGCAGGTTTCCTTCTCAGGCTGCAAACAAACACATAAACTTTCTGTATGAAGCCTCAGAGGAGAAACAAGGAGCGAAACAGAAAAGTGTGTGTGGCTTCATTCGCTCCTGCTCAATAAGATCATCACTCTGAGCACACAGTAATAACTGAGGGATGAATAACTCAGATGAAAATATGATTTTATCGAGTCAGATCTTCTCTCATCTGCAGGACAAAAGTGTTCAGTGAGGTTTTAGTATGAAAATCAACCCTGAAACAATAAAAAAGAGGTAAACCAAAACAGGATTGTGAAAAAAAGAGGGCGACGTCATTGCAAGTGGAAGTTACTCCTCATGAAAATGTGTGTTTGTGCTCTGTGATTGTAAGAACAGGACGCATTTATTATGAATGTAAATGTCCTGAGAGCAAATTTAATATTAACAGACTTCAGCCTTCAGACTGACGCTGCCATGAAACACTGGAACGAGCTGAAATCCTGTCATGGCGTCATTTAGACTGAGAGCGAGCGGACGTGTTGCACAGGGGGGGAATCCTGCCTCTGTGTGTGTGTGTGTGTGTGTGTTACAAAGAGAATGGTGCAGAACTTATTTATGTGCTCATTGCGGCATCTAGCTTCAGCAAAGTGCTGCAGTCACTTTTTATCCCACCCACCCCAAAACACACACACCCACACACTCACACACACACTCACACACACACACACACACACACACACACACACACACACACACACACAGTCCCTTGTTAGAGCACACGGTCATGCGATCGGCGCTGCTTGCTGCTGCATGTGTCAGAGCTCAGCTCCTATAATCCACATTGATTCATGGCGCAGAGAGGAAACGGCTCCCCGGAGGGAAACACTCGGGGCCGTTGTGTCCATCAGCTGATGTTTGTGTCTCTCTGAGTGTCTCTCCGACAGCTTCTTTTGTTTCCAAAAGTGCTCGGTCTGCATACATCAGTGGAGAGGATGGGTGGAGGTTTAAGGGTTTGGGATTTTGGGATCTGCAGTCAAATTTTAAATCCTTTGAAGAAGAAAAAAAAAAAGCTTCAAGGTTCATGTTGGGAGAAGTTTAGTTGAACTGAACATCCGAACGAAATTCAGCTGCAGAGATAAAAATCCAAATCAATTATATATAAATGCATAATAGGTCATTTCTGCCACTAGGGGTCTCTCTATCAAAACAATAAAAACTACATGTGTGGTCTGATGACATCATCGAGCAGTGTGGGATCATGGGATTTGTTTATTTTCTTATTAAACAGCCTCCCTTTGCAGATTTAAATCATTAAAATGTTCACAGACGAGGTCGTTTCTTAAAGTTTGAATCACGTTACATGAAGTTAAGTTTGACGACTTCCTTCCTCGCTTCCTGACTGGTGTCAAACAGGAAGTTAGAGACAGCTGACAAAATAAAACACAACGTTAGCTTGAATAAAATGACAGATTTCTCAGAGTTGAACATATTAAAATCAATTAAATCAATCAAAACTCAACCAAATATACAAACCAAAGTTATGGTTTTTCAACATGTTTTAGTGTTGAAATGTTTCGAACTGTTCGTTTTATTTTAACGTTTCATTATCAGCCAATAAGAGTTAAGCATTAGAGGCAAAATGCACTGAAAAATTAAAAAGATAAAGAGTCTTTATTCATAATGCAACATGTGTTTGTCAGCGTGTCATGTTGTGTTTTCATCTTATATAAGTGGAAATATAATATGACACATTATATAAGGATAATAGATTGCTGAGTGGATGAGTGGGTGCGTGGATAAGTGAATAAATGTAGGGATGGATGGATGAATGGATAATGGATAGCTGGATGGATGAAGAAAATGGATGAGTAAATAATAGATGGATGACCGGATCAATCGAAGTGACAGTTTCAACTTAAATAAATGGGGGGGATGGATGGTTAGAGGAGTAAACAGATGAATAAAATGGACTTATGGGTAATTTTACTGCAAATTTAGATACTTTTTGTACCATTTTATTCAATTTTCTGATGTTAAACCGCACAGATTGATGGATGGATGAACCCATATATGAACAGACTCATAATAAACAGGTGAAATTATATATTTTGTTCCTGTTTCTGACACAAATGTGTAGTTTTTTTGGTCAGTCGGTTTGTTTTTTTCCCGTGACGGCGGTAAATATTCAGCCCCGACGCTCGTTCACACAGGGACAAACAGCGAGAGGAGAGGAGAGGAGAGGAGAGGAGGGGGAGGAGGCTGTAAATCCAGAGTTTATGGTCTGTCAAAGGACCAGTAAAACACTCAGAGCTGCAATATCAGTCAGCAGGTCAGAGCGAGAGGAGGAGAGGAGGAGGGGGGGGAAACAGGTCATCAGGGAGAGAAGGAGGCTGAGGGAGATCCAGATGAAAGAGGGGAAAGGAGGTCAAACTGATGGAGAAGAGGGGGAGGAGGAGGAGCTAAGTGATAGCATCCCCGTCTAATTGTGTTTCCCTCAGCTCCTCCCGTGTGTGTGATTATCTGCTGTCAGTCTCACTCCAGCATCACGTCTCAGGAGTGACGACGTTTTTTGCAAAGTGAGGACATAATATCTCATGCACACGAAATAACGAGGTTTCCTCCGCGTGAGGTCGCGTCAGAAATTGTAAATGAAAGTCAATTTCGTGACCTTGAAAGCAGCAGATGCGTTCGTGGTCTCCTCACACGGTTCACTCAGTGGCTCCGGAGCTTCCTGTCATATCACATAATCTTCCTCGGCAGATGGCGTTCGTCCAGCTGTTGCACAGGATGAGAATTCCTTAAAGTGCTCGGAGAAAATTAAAATTTAAACATCAACGATTCTCCCCGACAAACTCCTGTGACAACATTTAAGAGCTCGAACAGCCACCGAATCAATTTTACGGTGAGTTTGTTTTGTCAGCTTCTGCCGGAATGATGCAAACTCAAACCAACGTGTGAACTGTGCAGAAACACTCTGCAGATGTTCATGTTAATATTGATCCATCTAAAGCTGATCGACACGAAACGACAGACAAGTTACAGCGTTTCAACTCAGTACAGGAGCACAGGAGGGAATACAACAGAGTAAAACTACTCAGTTACAAGGAAAAATCTTATATTTATAAGTATAATTATTACAGAAGAATTAAAAGCAAAATGTATAATGAAGTATGGAAAGTAAAAGTATTTGTTCAAGTAAATTACTCCTGTGATCACTGTCTAATATTGTATTACTGGAATATTGTTGTTGGTACCTTTATATGTTATTTTTTAACTGTTATAGTTGGTTGAGATTTAAACAACACTGCATTTCATTGTGTATTTGAATGTATTAAGATGCATCACATTTTACAGTGTATTCATTATATTTATCTGCAAAGAAACAAATGTAGAAAAGGTAAAAAACAGCTGCAGTTACTTGTTTCTTTGCAGATAAATATAATGAATACACTGTAAAATGTGAAGCATCTTAATAAATGTTAATAAACTCAATTAAATTCATGATATTTGTTGAGTAAAAGTAGCTCAGATTGTAACTGCAGTGTTAAACACTTCAGAGATTAAAGATGAAACTTGGTTGTTGAGATTCAGTTGTGAAACAAAACTAACTTCTTACATTTTGGACTCTTTATTAAAACAGCTGTTTATGTTCTGCTGGAGCTTTGAGGGAAATAAAGACGAGATGGAGGGTAAAACTTGAGACGTTGGGAGTCACATGTTGGTCTGTTCTGCTGCTGTTCGGCTTCGCAGCGACGCCGAGCTGCAGCTTCTGAGAGAAACTGATGTCACCGTGTGAATAATGTATAAGTCATATAAGGGTTTGCTCTTATGGCTATGCATATTTGACCAAACCCTGGGTTTTTTTTTTTTTAAAGGGCAGCACGCAGCACTCAACATGCAGTATGTATGTTTATACGCACACACACACACACACACTCACATACATATGCACACACATACATATGCACACATTCATGTTTGTATGTTTGTTTTAACCTTTAAGCATCACAACTACACCCCCTCTCCCTTATTTTGACCTAATTCTTACTGTAAAGTCTTTAAAGTTTGATTCTGTGCATTTTATTGTCGACAAATCCCAAGAAAAGTCTTAAACTGACGATGAATTGATCTCGACTGATCAATGAATGAGTAGATTTGTGTATAAAAAGCCTGATAGAACCGGTTTCATGGCCCCGTTGAGCTCCATCGGCTTCAGAAACCATTAAAAACACGAGAATGAGCCTCATTGTGGCTCCGGCTGACATGTTCCTTCATTAACATGAACACACACACTGTTGTTCCTTTTGACTCAATCTCACACACACATACACACACACATGCACTGTCCTGCTGCTCGAAATACTAACTACATGATTAGATAAGGATTAATCACCACTGAAAATAGTCTCAGACAACCGCAGTGTTTCCTCCTGTTGGACCGACGTTTGCTGCAGTGACCAGCTGTGTGAAATAAATTCATAGTTTTCATTTAGTTTTAAGTCGTCAGCAGAAAGCACAGACACGGTGAGAAAGCTACTTTTTTTAACTTTGGTCTTTTCAGGGGAAATTGTTGAGAATATGAAATAATAGAATAATGAAAGACTGAAAGGTGCCGTGCATTTTTAAAATTATTTTAGTAAATAAAGTTTAATAAGTGTTTAAGTGAGCTGATCTGATATTAAAAGGTGCATTGAAAAACATTTTAGAAATCTGATTGGTCAAAAAGAATCATAAGAGTGACATGGAGCAACAAATCGCCACATCGTTTGCACTCTGAAGTAAATTTCTCCTAAATTCTTCTTTGTTTTACGATTTTTTTTCATGTTGTCTTCAGTTTTCACTGAAACAAAACTTCTCTAGTTTTTGTGACAAAAAGCAACAACAAGAATAAAAACCATCATCCTTTTGATTTCCTCCATTGCTCCTGTGTTTGTTTGTTTGTGTGTTTGTTTGTTTGTGTCATGTTGAAGATGATGTCACACAGCGTCACTATGACAACCAAGAGTCCCGCCCACATCGAAGGAGCTCCAGCTGTGATGGAAAACCAAAGTATCTGATATCAAAGGGTGGAGTCGAGTCAAGTTGAGCTGTAAATTACAGTGGAAATGAGACTGATGTCAACTCACCAGCAATCCTCTTCTTCTTCTCTGCCTTTTTCTGGTGCATCACTGTGTTTCATGCCACATCGCTGCCACCTGCAGGTCAGTGAGAAAATGTCACCCTATTAACAAGAATGTGTATTAACATTCAGTGCTGCTGTGCTGGTGAGATTTTGAAAGATATCAGACAAATGCAGGATGGGAAAATTTTGCTGTGGCACCTCAATCTGTGTATATATGTGTGTGTGTGTGTGTGTGTGTGTGCTGTTCAGTTTCTATTATATGATATCTAAATCCATCAGATTCAGCAGAAAGGGGCAGCACAGTGTGGAGTGAGCTCAGCAGCAGCAGCAGCAGCAGCAGCAGCAGAGGGATCTCCTGTTAAGATGCTCCTTATAATTATTGGATTATTGAAGAGTGGAGGAGCTGGTGGCTAACCTGAGCCTTTCACACTCATGATCACAATCTCAATACCCTCCTCCCTCGGCTGCCATCCATCCTGCAGCCCCCCCACCCCACCCCTCCTCTCCTCAGCCTGCTGAGTGCAGGAGGCAGAGCTGCTGGGAATCCCACAGTCATACATTATATAACCAGCTCTGTGCTGCAGTCATGGTGCTCAAGCTGTGACACTGATTAACTGGTGGCTGTTCTTCTAAATCTGGCCGATCAACCTCCACATGGAAAAAATTAATCATTTTTTTTCCATCAACTCAAAGCTACACTCTCTGATTAACTTAAATCACCCAATTTTTTTTTTTTTTTTTGCTGAAATGTCCGGGCAGCCGCAGACGTCTGAAACAATCAGCCTTATTTCACACAGTAAGTGACACAGATGTGTGCAGGTGTGAAGACACACAAGTTTACGACTCGTTCATTAGTTTTCATGTGAGTGGGTACAAAACAACCGCTGCGTTCAAGGACAGACTGTCCGCCTGTGGGGATGATATCAGGTGTGCACAGACTCTCAGATCACATATATTTTATTGCAGTTTAAGTAAACAATATATCACACAGTTATGGATTTCATCTACATATTTTCACTGCCTCAGTTGTCAGACGACAAATATCAACTGGCTGGAGAAAATAACATGGACAGTTTATTAAATGGACAAAGCAGCTGTGAGATAACCAATTAATTTGTGGTTACACCCATAATTATTATAAACTTAATTATTAAATGTACAAAATGTAACATTTCTACATTAGAGTGTCTAAAAACGGCTTTATATTCGTAATATATGTTTGGTCAAGTTGTGTTTTTATGGCAAAGGTTTCCAGCTTTATTCAAACTCAGACAAAAATGTAATTTCATTCAAGATAACAGCACATTTAATTCTGTCACCTGTCAGTAATTTCCAGGGTCACACCAGTCAAAGCGGGAGGAAAGAAGTTGGCAAACTTGACTAAACTGAACGTGAATGAAACTTTACCTCGTCTGTAAACATTTCTGTCTAATTCAGTCATTTAAATTGGCTGTTTAACAATGAAATAAATAACTCACACAATAGAAAACCTCTAACAGCAGAAATTACAAACTGTGCTCTTCTCACCATGTGAATAATTGACTTTTTAAAAATACACTCCCCTTGTAAAACGCAGCATTTTAATTTGATCCTCTCTTAGAACTTTTGGAAAAAGCCTCAAGTGGCCATTTGAGGAACTGCAGTTTTTGGCACTGAAGTGTTGGCTTCAGTTTTGAGCCTCAGAAGTTTCTTTCTGGGGCCAGAGGAGAAAAAAATCACATGATGTCATTAAACAGACACAGATTTAACTGGCTAAACAACAAAATTTAAAGGAAACAACATCTTTTGTTGTCAAGGAGCAACAGAAACAAAGTGTTCGAAATGATCAGCAGTGTGGAAACCAATAATGCTGCTCAAGTAGTTTCGACTGAGTGACTGAATTTGATGATTAAGATATGAACTTCAGTGTTCATTAAATGCATCACAGATTTAAAAAACACAACAGAAACATGAGAGCTGCCTCAGTTCATAACATATGAGAGTAGAGTTAGTCAGAAACAGGGCAGAGACCTCGTTGCAGGAGACGATGGAGTCGTCAGGAAACAACAGCTAATCAATAGCAGGTGTTCCAGCTGATTACTCAATGGCATCGATTAGGCCGATAAAGTAGCAGGTGCAAACTGTTTGCAAGACTGAATATCAGCAAATATTAACACAGAACGCTGGTTTGCTTGTAAAGAAGCAAGAACATGAAACACACAAGAACGACTGCGTTTTTTATCCTTTTGTCCAAACGGATTAAAGCAAAGCTGTGAGTGAGACCTTAAAGGTGTTTTAAAGTGTCTTTTTTTAAGGAGTTTTCCCTTCTAAAAGTCTTTATGCTGATGTCTCCCTGGTTACATTTAACAGCAGTGAATGAGAAGATAAATGTGAACCTGAATCAGAGGAAATCAGACGGCAGGAGCTCCGGATCATGAATACAAGCAATAAGCTCTACAAGAAAAGAAACTGTTTGATATAAAAACGCAAAATCATCCCACAAATAAGAAACTAAAAGTGAAAGTGCTCACATGAAATCACCCTTTAACATCCGGTGTTTTTATGTCAAACTGGTGGATTGATTGTTGTGTTTGTACAGTTTTCTGTCCCATCGAACCCTGAGGTGGAGACAAGACGTCCTCAGGTTGTGAAGATCCATCTCAAGGCCCCATGTGTCGGCTTGTCGTTCAGTTAGCTTGATGAAAGTCTTCTTTGACACTGAACTCATCCAGATTATGTCCATAATTTACCAAAACCTGACCAACAGACAGTTTGAATCCCTGCATCCTCCAACAGAGCAGCAGAGTCAGATTTAAACCTCCAGGTTTGAGTTTAACCTTCACAGAGTCTGAGACCCGTTAAACTGTCAGCAAGTTTGCTAAAATCATCAAAAAAATTACTTTATGCTTTAAGAAAGCTCCACAATTAAATGTCAGTTTTGTGAAAATGATCCTCCTGCCAGGATCCACAGAAAATGACTGATGAGTGTCGACTGTGGCAATGTGACAGTCGGTTAAGGTTCACAAAAGAGAGACAACAAACGCTTCCTTACACGGCACAGCGAGTACAAACAGGGAGATGATGGGAAATGCACGTTAATTGCATAATTTGGCCTGGACGGACATTTTGCTGGAAGATCATTAATGAGAGCAGCAGAGTCTGCAGCACAAACAAAGCTCAGTAATCGGCCTTTGTTCCTGTTGTTGTTCATGGCAATTAGGCTGAAAATGAAACGGTCATGAGCAAAGTCGGGTCGTTTGCATCAGTTTTAACAAAAACTGATTACGTTTTTAAAAGTTTGCAACTTTTTAATCTTCAAAAATGCTTTTTAACTTGAAGTTTCCTGTTTTATGCAAACAACTGTTGCCTAAATGGCCCCAAAACCAAAGCAGCTAATAAAGCCCATTGACTGTATAAAACACTGGACAAACCCTCCGTGACGTCACCCATTGGTTTCTGCCTGAGCCAATAGGAAGCCTCAGAAATCTCGTCCTGGGCGCCGCCATTTGTCTGCGCGTGACTCCGCCAACAGCCCGCCTAAATGACGAAAAACCAAATATGGAAAAGAGGCGGGGTTGAAGGACGGACAGCACACCCACTCAGCTAACAGCCCCCGGCTATACGTCAACAGGCTGTCAGCCGAATAGCCGAATTTTAAGCTTAAATATAAAATAAACAAATGATTTAGAAAAAAATTCACCTGCCTCAGAGTTTTCATGAGATGGTAGAGAAGCTGTAAACGAAAAAAACGTTTTTTGAACCGGGATGTAAATATGTTTATTTCTGCTCTAAAGTTGGCCATTTTAACATGGGCTCCAATGGGAATTTGCTCACTTTTGAAGCCAGCCTCAAGCAGTCAGTCAAGGAATTGCAAGTTTTTGTACTTTCTGGTTGGCTTCAATGCGGAAGTGGGGAGTTTGGCCCTTGGGTGCAACCAACAATTATGTGCTGAAATTGACAATAATCTCTGAGTGTCTCTTTAAATGTGATCTATTAAATAACCTAATGTTAAAGGCTACAAGGCTTTTTCTTCTTTATTTTTAAATTATATTTTGGGGGCTTTTTCGCCTTTGTTGGCGGGGCGGCTGGGGGTGGGGCAAACACAATCTAAAGTAGGGTACATCTCTTGAAAGGTATTTTGGGATATCATTTCATGAGATATACTAAAAGGATTTAAACATAAACATGCTTAATTAATGAACAAGGTCCAGCATAGATAACCAACTTATATCTCTTATGTGGTATGTATGCTGACAAAATGACGTATGCTAGCTTCTTCCACCAGCGTAGGGTTAGTTCGTAAAGGTGGCTGGGCAAGATGGCAGCCAGCACACATGCTTCGTTGTGAACTCTCCCAAGTTTTGGGCACCATTTGCTCTATAAACCAAGGTAAACTAAACGGAACATCACTTTCAAGAACTGGTATGTGAGATAAAGAACATTATAAGAACTAAAGTCTAACTTGTTAACGTCTTTAAGAAGATACACGGACTTTTTTTTTTCTCTCCCTCTTTTTTGAGCTAACACAAACGGGCTAACTAGCCAAACGACAAGACAACAACATGACAAAACGAGTGAAAGAAAAAAAGGGGAACATTTTGATGGACTGGAATGATGATTCTCCGCTCAACTTATGCTCTCTTTTACCTGATACTCCTCTGTCAAGCCCGAACTCCAAGTAAGCATGCTCAAGAGATAACGATGAGGTATCCAACGCAGACATACTCAAAGCCATCCATCACTTGACGAGCAGGTTCATATCACTCAAACAAAAAATAAGCCAGAACACTGAAGAGATTGTAGCCATCAAAGAAAACATCGCAGGCATCGAACTCATGGCGAAGACTAACCATGACAAAATGCAAGGGATGAGTCGCCGACTCAGTGAACAGGATGAAAAGATTGAAGAAGCAGAGCGTTACAGCCGACGCTGGAATCTGAAACTCTTCAATTTACCAGAATCCACCAATGAGTCCATGGAAGATCTAAGAAAAGAGATCTTTCAGATTTTTGGACAAATGGCTCCAGATGAAAAAAGCAAGCTTGGCTTTCTCGTCGACATGATCCACCAAGTTGGTCGTCCCAGAGATGACAGAAGTCCTCGTCCTGTAATAATCCAATTCACCATGCGCACTGTGGTGTATTAACCAGTTACAGTGTTTGTGTTGTAAGATTGACACCACCAGGTGGCGCCCCTGTAAGTTGTAGCACGCATGCGCCGTGTTGTTCTTATAATACATCCATGGAGTAAACAGACATGAATGTGAACGCTGCACGCCTCCTCATCTTTTAATACACAACATCTGGCGACGAGGATAAAGTTTACGTTTTCCTGCGGGGAAGGAGAGACACTTGGTGTCGGTACTAGTGAGTACAATGGCCCTGTTTGGAAGAATTGACGAGTTCAAGCCAGAAAGTGAACAGTGGTCGGCATATGTGGAACGGCTTGAACAGTTTTTTGAAGCTAACGATATAGCCGAAGGGAAGCGAGTAGCCACGTTGCAAAGTGTGATGGGCGCAGCGACATATGGACTTTTGAGAAACTTGGTGCAGCCCAATAAGCCAAAAGAAAAGACATTTGATGAAATAGTGGCTATTCTGAAGAGACATTTCGAACCAAAACCAATACTGGTAGCAGAAAGGTTCCGTTTTAACCGATGTAACCAGAAGTCCGGACAGCCTGTAGCACAGTACGTAGCTGAATTAAAGCAGTGTGCGGCTAACTGTGAGTTCGGCGCCAACCTGGATGCTGCACTACGTGATCGGTTCGTCAGTGGAATTAAAAACGAGTCATGTCAGAGGAGACTACTCTCAGAAAATGATCTCACTTTCGCCAAAGCTTTTGAGATTGCATTGAACATGGAGACAGCCGACAGAGACGCACGTCAATTGAGAGGCATCGAGAATGAAAGAGTTGGAGCAGCAAGTGTTCACAAGGTGGATATGCAAAGAGGAAAACGAAATTGCTACTGGTGCAAAGGGAAAAATCACCAAGCTAATGAGTGCCACTTTAAAGAAGCTAAATGCCACAACTGCGGCAAAACGGGACACATTAAGAAAGCGTGTCGCTCTAAAGCACAGTCCGGAGGTGGAGAAAAGTCAACTAGCAGACCGCAGCAAAAAGGAAACACAAAGTATATGGAAGTTGACGAGGACACTGAACTGGGCATGTTTAGCATTCTGACAGTCACAGAGGATGACGATGACCTGTACAAAGAAACATTCAGAGTAGCTAACATTGACTTAGAGATGGAAATTGATACTGGAGCTGCTAGGAGTGTTATGCCATATGCAGCGTACCGAGAGAAATTCTCTCATCTGCCACTACAGAGCAGTAAGGTTAAGCTCAAAGCTTACAATGGAGGTAGGATTCCTGTATTAGGGCAGATTTCAGTACAGGTCACCTATGAAAGCCAAACAGCAGAGTTACCACTTTTAATAGTGAAGGGAAATGGTTCAACACTGTGTGGCAGAAACTGGTTAAAAAAGCTCAAGCTTAACTGGCAGCAGATCAAGAGTCTAAATGCACCCAAGTGTAAGTCATTGGATGAAGTGCTGGAGAAACATGCTGATGTTTTTAAAGAGGAGTTAGGGACTCTTAAAGACATTAAAGCTTCTATCTTAGTTAAACCAGATGCCTTACCAAGATTTTGTAAACACAGACCCCTCCCATTTGCTATGAAAGATAGAGTCGAGAAAGAGTTGAGGAGACTGGAGGATGCAAACATAATTTCTCCAGTTAAGCACAGTGAATGGGCAGCTCCCATAGTGCCAGTGCAGAAACGAGACACGTCACTGTGTTTATGTGGAGATTACAAAGTATCAGTAAATCAGGCTATTGAGACTGAGACTTACCCCTTACCCCGTTTAGAGGAGCTGTTAGCGACCCTTAGTGGAGGGAAGATTTTCTCAAAGATAGACTTAGCTGCAGCTTACCAGCAAGTTTTACTTGACGAAGACTCTAAAAAGTACACGACCATCAACACTCATAAGGGACTGTTCGTGTACAACAGACTTCCTTTTGGGATAAGCTCAGCCCTATCCATCTTCCAGCGGATTATGGAAAACCTGATGAAAGACTTACCTGTGGTTGCTTACCTCGATGACTTGCTGGTCACTGGGAACTCAGAGGAAGCTCATCTCTGCAACCTGCAGAAGATCCTGCAGCGATTGCAGGAAAATGGACTACATGTGAAACGTTCCAAGTGTGAATTTGGCAAGACCAGGATCGAATACTTGGGCCATGTTCTGGATGAACACGGTGTGCATCCTGCAAAGGACAAAGTGAGAGCCATACAGGAGGCCCCAGCTCCCAGCAACGTAAACGAGCTTCAGGCTTTCTTGGGACTTTTCAATTATTATGGAAGGTTTGTACCACAGCAAAGCACAGTTTTGGCACCACTTTACCATCTGCTCAAGGCTAAGACACCATGGAAATGGACAGAGGAACAGCAAAATGCTTTTGCCAAGTGTAAAGAGCTACTAACTAGTGATCAGGTGTTAGCCCACTATGACCTCAGCCTGCCACTCACCCTGGCATGTGATGCTTCTGCATATGGCATTGGTGCAGTAATCCAACACACAATGCCAAACGGGGAGGAACGACCCATTGCTTATGCATCTCGCACTCTTAACCCGGCAGAGAAAAACTATTCTCAGATAGAGAAATAAGCTCTGGGACTGATTTATGGCTTTAAAAAGTTCCACCAGTACTTGTGGGGCAGACATTTCACATTGGTGACTGACCATCGCCCCCTTGTGACACTGTTTGGAGAAAACAAAGGTCTACCTACTCTAGCTGCTGCACGGATTCAGCGGTGGGCAATCATATTGTCAGCGTATGACTACCACATTGTATATCGCAAGTCACAGGAGCACAGCAATGCAGATGGACTTTCCCGATGCCCCCTGCCTGAAACTAGTGACAAAGGGACAGCTGGAACTACAGCACAAGTGCATGCACTATTGGAAGAGCACCTACAAGATGCACCTTTAAACGCTACACAGGTTGCTAGGGCAACACGCACAGACAACGAGCTGGCCAGAGTGTACAAATATGTTATGGAAGGCTGGCCCACACATGTAGATGAACGCTTAAAGGTGTTTTTCACGAAAAGAAACAAACTGTCTACAGAGCAAGGCTGTGTTTTGTGGGGGACCAGGGTCATCGTACCTTCAAAGCTGAGAAGTGAAGTGTTGAAGGAGGTTCACTCAGGACACCAAGGTATAGTGAAAACCAAAGCCTTGGCTCGAAAATATGTATGATGGCCAAATCTGGACTCTGAGGTTGAGAAAATCTGCAGAGAATGCGAGACTTGCCAGCTGGACCGGATCAGACTATCCAATCATCGGATCAGACTATCCAATACTATAGCTACACTAGAGGGTTTTACCTTAGCCTCTAGTACCACCGTTAGAAATCTGGGAGTTATTTTTGATCAGGATATGTCCTTTAACTCGCATATTAAACAAATCTCAAGGACTGCCTTCTTTCACCTCCGTAACATAGCAAAAATCAGGCATATCCTATCACAAAAAGATGCAGAAAAATTGGTCCATGCTTTTGTTACCTCTAGACTGGACTACTGCAACTCCTTACTATCGGGGTGCACCATTAAGTCTTTAAAGAGTCTCCAATTGAT
>JAQMCX010000028.1:4147581-4160102 GCA_029814765.1 Acanthurus leucopareius | reverse complement strand
GGTCATTTTAACATGGGCTCCAATGGGAATCTGCTCCCTTTTGGAGCCTCAAGTGGTCAGTCGAGGAACTGCAAGTTATGGTACTTCCTGGTTGGCTTCAACGCTGAAGTGGGACGTTTGCCCCTTGATAAAACCAAAGCATTGGGAGCGAGAAAGCAAGCAGGAAGTGACTGTTTCTGACCACTAATGAATGCTGGGAGCCTCTGCTGATTGGCTAGATTCAGCCACAGCATGTTCCCCTGTTGACCTACTATACTGTCAATCAAACAGCTCCTCTCAATGCCACTTTCAATCCTGCAACTTCAAGCTTTTCTGTTCGCGTGGGCTCCACTAAGAGAGGCTAACAATGTCCTGAAGCTCCGCACTCAACGCACAGACAACTGATTAAATCCAACCTACTAATTTCACTCTCGGAGAGAAAGTGATTAAGTGTATTTCCCAAGAAGTCCAACTATTCCTTTATGATTAAACATGGGAGGTCAGTCCCCTCTCAGAAAGCATCTGACAGCATCGCCGCAGCACTCGTCACCGTGGAGGAGGTGGTGTTTTTTCTGGTTTTTTTTTTTTTTTTCTGTTATTTCTAACGCCGGAGCGCTGGCTGGCCGAGTGCCGAGGCTCGGCGAGAAGCAAACAGCAGACAGGACTCACAGAGAGAGAGAGAGATATTAGGAAAGGGTTAATGTATAGGAGGCTGAGCGATGTGGGTGTGAGGTCACAGCTATAATCAATAAGAAACAGTTGGAGAAAGTTAGAAAGTAGAGACAGACACGGAGGGGGCAGGTAGAGAGGGGGTGGGAGACAGTGAAGCTCGACTGATTTGAATTCTATTCATAATTCTCTGCTGGGAGGCTGGTTAGCTGAAGGCGGCGGATGATGAGAGATGGAATGAAAGAGGGGGAGAAGGTGTGGGAGGAAGAGAGAGAAACAAAGGGAAGGACAGGAAGGGATGGAGTGTTGAGTCTCTGAGGGGGAGGGAAACTGGGAATTAAACGCTGCTCGGCTTCAAACAGAAAGGTGGAGAGACACCGAGAGTGAATGAGAGACGGGTGGAGAGAGAGAGAGAGAGAGAGAGCTGGTGGCTCTGCTGTGTGAAGGTTTGGACTCTGATTTACAGCAGCTGCTCAGTTTGGTTCCTGCAAATCAAAAACAAGAACGTGAACCATTAGCCTCCACACACACACACACACACACACACACACACACACACAAAGACACACACACATGCTCATATTCTTAGCAGTGAACAGTATTGCATTAAAGTAATGTGATTACTGTTGTTAGTGACAAGTACTGCAACGAATATGACATACAGAAGAGGTCACAGCACGAGGGCCCTACTGTTTTTATAAGGTTTCTTTATTATTATTATTATTATTATTATTATTATTATAATTACGTCTGTTTGAACCTTAATTTGACCCCTAAACCTGCTCAAAAACTCACCAAATTTGCCACAAATGGCCACTGTGGCCCACAGGAATGTCATAGAGAGACCGAACAAAAGTTGAATTGTAGTTCTCATCAAGACCTAAAAATCACACACTGACACTTTGAGGCTAAAGTCAACAGGAAGTCAGCAATTTACATTTGAAAATGCAATTGACGACCAAAATTTCACTTTGAACAAAATCTATCTAAAATCTTTTCCTCATTCTTCTGCTCTCCTCCACTCCTCCAGAAAAAAAACTCTGAAACCAAAACTCTGATAACTCAGAAACAGTACAAGATAGCAAAAACATGTAAATACAAGATTTAGAGATCAAAGTCTTGTGACCCATTTAAAATTTGAATGAAGTCTGTAACTAAAACTATGTTTGCCCAGTCGAAGCTCAAACAGGTGTGGGTTTGATTGCTTTCTCTATTGGTTTGAATGAGAGGAAAAGCTGCTCAGAGCAGCACTCTGCGTGTTGCGTTCAGGCACATTAAGGAGAGATCGGCAGCCTCTCCCACTTGGACGCTTGGACACTTGGAGAGCTCAGAGAAGACTCATGAATGCATATATGCATGCTTGGATATCTCAAATTATTAGTGCAACATGTTAACACGTGAAAACCTTCATCCGGTTTGTAACCCTAACTCCACCCCGCACACAATCGTCATGTTTGCTCACGGAAACACTCATCAGACTCAACGATTGTCTCCCGGTTCGCGCCACCATTCAATTTACTTCTTATATACATCACTCAGTTTTCATTCATTCAGCAGCAGGACAAAGGAGCAGCATGAAGGCCAAAATCCTCAATCAGAGCAGCAAAGATAAGGACGTTAATGTCTTTCATTAAGTTCATTCATCTGCCACAGTCAGCAGTCTCTGATCATCTCACCTGAACTCGTTGCGTCCTCCTGTTTCTTTGTTTCACTATCAGGAGTCGCATCGCACAGGTCGCTCCGGGCTCCTGATCGTGTGGTTTTTTTTGTTTTGTTTCTTTTTTTAAATATTTTTTTGGGGCTTTTTGCTTTGATTTGGCAGAACACGCTCCGGGCTCCAGATCAGGCGAACTTGTTTTTGTAAACAGTGTCATGTCAATCAGATTATTTTGTCGATCATTACACTTTTTAGTTCACATTTTCAGAATTTATTCAGCTTTTTTAACCTTTCATCTCCCCCACAGATCAGGATTTCTTATGTTAAAACAGTGGGGTTGAGTTGAGATCAGATCTGCCTCTGAGATAGTGACACATTATCGAGGTGTTGATCGTCGCTACCAAGCAACCCGGTGACATCACAGGTTACAGTGGTGAAAGATGGCGCCGTTTGTGTTTGGAAATACATTAGGGAACAATGTTTTTCTTTCATTAAGTGTACATTTTTTATCAATGTCAGGTCATTGTTCAATAGAGCGGACACTGGTTTAGCACATCAATGAACTTGCTTCACTGCCTCACTTCCACTTTAAAGCTGTGAGTGCAGTTATGTGCCAACATGCCTGCTTGACGCGGTCGACCGTGTCTGAGTGCGAGGGCCCGTCCAACGCTGCTTCCAGCTTTAATTGGAGAATCTAGATGAATCAATACGATTAATTTTCTGAATTAAAAATGTTTCTGAATTAAAATATAAATTAAGTTAAAGCTCCTCTCTGCCATTTACCTTCCTTTTGTTTAATAAACTCAACATCACCTCCAAATGTCACACAGGAGCTCAGTCAGGACTCCACTTTTAAAGCAGGAAGTGCCTCTTTAGGTTCAGTTCAGTTACAATGGGATTTTCAGTAAATACGATGCAAACCCATCTGATAAATAAATCTTCCAGTAAAGTACAAGAAGTACATAAGTCACATAAGAGAGCTGGAGATCAGAGAAACATGGTGGGTCAAAAACAGGACTTTCAGCCAGGTGACCACGGTTTGAATCCCAGTGAAAGCAAAGAGACGTCAATCTTTTCCTAAAACAAACCGAGTGGTGTTGTTGCCCTCATTTGACCAAGCTGTCGTGTGACTGTTTCATAAGGTTAATAATGTGGCTGAGAGGCAAGAAGACTTTGTGCAATGCAAACAAATACTTTAAAGGGTAACAAGTGTTTTTAAAAGTGACGCCAAGAGGCATCAGACAAGCAAAAGCATGTTGCAAAGTGAAAGTGAGAATGTATCTTATTGCATTTTATTTTCTTTTGTTTTAACAATTATTTTATTTATTAAAACATGTTTTTGCATCAGTTTTTATTCATTTGGATCCATTTTTGAGCTGCATCATTGGCCGTGTTTCACCGCTGCATGTGGACACATTTCACTGATGCAAGTCAGAGTGCATGTTGCTTCTTTCAGAAACAGAAAAAAAGGTGCTACTTTTTTTTGTGCCAGCAGGCTCCTTTTGATGTAAAGAAGCATCAGTTCTCCTTCTGAACTCCTCTAAATGTCTGAGCTCTGACTTCTGTCTCTGAGGGTGAGACCGGTTCACCCGGCAGAGGAAGATGCTGACAAACTCTCGTCATTCTTTCGCTCATAACTCAAAGCACATGACTGTGTGTGAGGGTGGGAATGTAGATCGACTCATAAATACCACGATTGTCTGGTTGAACACCCGCGTTACTGATGATGTGTCACCAATCCATCCGACTACATCACATCACGTCCACTTCTCACACTCATGAACGAAATCTCGAGGAGACCTTAAGAGACTTTTACTCCTCTGCTCCTTCATATGAAGCAGGATGAAACCAAGAGGGAACAAAGCATCGTTTTCCAGCAGGGAACGAAGGCCTCGGACATGGAGGAGCCGACTCTCATCCCCAACAGCTTCACGGCGAGTCTGATGAAGCTAACAGAACCACATCGAGTGCAAACGGCAGTGAGATCCCCAAAGAAAAACACCCTCCTCCCTGCGGCTGCACTTCGGGTTCTTATTCATGAAGATCAAAAACAGACTTAGTGACAAGGGACGACCCTGACGGAGCAGCATCCTCTGAAAGCAGTCTGACTTCCTGCTGGGAATACGAGCACGGCTTTATGGATCTGTAGAGGGCTTACGATCGTGGGGTCGTGGGGCTTTCACAAGGACCAAACAGCCCCGATGCCCCTTGATCATAAGCCCTCTACAAATCTATGAAACACATGCAGACTGGTTGAGCAAACTCCCATGACCTCTTCAGTAAAAAGGGGTAAAGCTATTGTTCTGATACATATCCACACTTCTAAAAGATGCTTTGAGAAGATGTTTTCACTTTAAAAAGACGTCCCCGCTTTGAAAAAACGTCTCCACTTTCTCAAAACCCTGACAGGTTCTCCCAAAGAAGGAGGTAAAGGAGCCTTATCTCAACTTAAAAGAAACCCTCTGATCAGGACCCTCAAAGAAACCGTTTACCATCTGAAGATATGCTCAGTCTCCACAATGGGCCTGTATCAGTGCACACACACACACTCACACACACTCACACTCACACACACACACCGTCACCACCATATGCGGGTATAAAATGCTGGGTAGTGTCTTGTGTCCCGCTGTCATAAACAAGCGGAGCTGTCCGACATGCTAAGAGTCTAAATATGGACGTCGTGAGCTGGTCTCTGTTAGGAAGCTGCAGGCCTCCTGTACAAACATCCAGCCTCCAACACACACACACACACACACACACACACACACACACACACACACACAGCACACTGAGGGACGCTGCACAGTGGGAAGGACTGCTGATGGAAAATCCTCAACAGTAATAAAATTATATCCGAGCCTTCTAACAGCCGGCGAACTGCAGATGTTTCACGTTTTTTTGTTGCTATGACAGAGAAAGTCATAATAAAACATCCTCATCTTACAGAATTAATAGCAGGGAGATGTTAATGTGCAGACAAAACAAATCAAAACCCCTCGTGTGGGAGTTTTTCCAGCTTGTTTTAATACAAATCAGCTTGTTTTAGAGTTTTGTCAAGGACTCGTTTTCAGCACCTTGGAAAGAGGTACTCCAGATTTGTGCTCGACGTCGGGAAAAAACTCTGCAAACAGGAAAAAATTCAAAACTGCTGTCAGAATATTATTCTTGTCTGCTGTCCAAACCAAACAAAGAACTATATACAGCAGCACACATGAACTGTATCTGCCTGCCATTAACCTCAGAGTCCCTGTCTGATGCAGCCTCTCTGAGAGACACCAGGCTTCTGACATGAAGCAACACTGCCCCCGTGTGGTCATCAGAGGACATGCAACACTTTAAATACTCTTAATGTTGACCATGAACTTCTCATCTTCTCAACAGAGTATACAGAAAACTCTGAGTGGAGTCATTTTTGCAGAAAAGGTGCTTTTTTATTGATACTAAAAGTATGTTCTCATGCTTCTAAATCTTTGTTTTTATATTAGTAAGATTTTTCATGCAGGACTTTTATCAGTAATGGAGTTTTTTCACATCAAGTGAAAGTATTACCTCTTCTCCTTTTGTAAAAGATTTTAATATTTCTTTCACCACTGACCTAAAAAAACATGCCTTATATTTTGTGTAACAAATATGTGATTAAAACAATGAGTAATTTAAACATTATTGTAAAGAAAAATGCATTAAATATGAACAAAAAACTGTTAGAAATAAATATATTTTCTAAAAAACTATTGTGCTGCATTCTGGCCCTGATATAACTCACATCTCATATACTAGCACCACATAATCTATTACTTTGACCTATAATGTGTATAATTAAGTGCAGCTTAACACCAGAGTCAGATTCCTTGTCTGTGGCCAATAACCTTGATTCTGCAGAAACATTTAATTTTGAGTAAAACCACTTGTTGTTCTTTAAAACCCACATTCAGATTTTTGGCCTTTTCCTGCTCGAGCTTTGCCAAGTTAATGAAAACACTGTTTGCTCAGGATTCAAAGGGGACTCCCGGAGTTTATTTGTGGGCTTCACTGATGTTTCCCATGTCCTCTTAAAGAGCTCAATGAGGAAGTGGTCCGGGGGCAGCTCACCCCCGGCCTGCTGGTGGGGCTCCAACGCCTGCTGGGTCACATTGACGTGGCTGCACAACAAACCATTTCTCTGTTTCTGGTGACGGAGGACATGGAGGAACCCAGAACCTCTGGTCCTGATGGGAATCTCACAGCCTAAAAGTCACTGCAGGAGTCCAGCATGAAGCAGAGTTCATCATGAGAAACTATTATTAAGGTGTAATAATGTTTTATACAAGTAAAAGTCCTGATTTTTAGTTAAATAAAAGTATATAAGACCAGCAAAAACTGAAACAATCAAAAGTTTAAGTGCACATTCTGCAGGATGAACCGTAATATTTATCATATTATTTGTCTTATTGATGCATTTATATGTTAGTAGATGTGTGGCTAATTTGAACTTTACATACTGTTGAGTGATTTGAACTATTAAAATACATTATTACTATATTTTCTGATCCCATGTTTTAATTTTTACCTGATAACTGGTTTTGACGCCTTCTTTGCTTTTTTAAAAAAGCACCAGAGCTGATTTTATGGAAAAGCTGAGTTGTGTTGTTGGATTCAAGTGTTTTATTTATCCAGAGATGAAAATTGTCTTTAAGGACAAACATATAAATCAACAAACAGTTTAAAAACATTTATTTTTAAATGTGCACAGGTTGAAAGGTAATTAGTACTTAAAGTTTCAAGGTTTTGCTTTGAGCAACATTTTAAACATCAATATTTCTGTTTAAACTTCTGAAATTTTTCTTCTTGTTTGAGTTTAAATTGATAGAAGTGAAATCAGTCTCATGTCTGTGTGTTGGTGTGAAGCTGAAGTCAGGACGTAGAGTAGTTAGCTTAGCTTAGTTAGCTTAGCACAAGTCTAGCCTCTCCAAAGTTCAAAAACACACCACCTACACCTTCAAATCGCACCATTTAACATTATGTGCATTTACTGGGCTCTAAAGGAAATGATAGCAGAATTAATAACCATACCCTTAATACTTTTTAAGCATTTTATTGTCAGAAAACAAACAGAGGGCCCCCGGGTGTCTGAGGGGTCCTAAGCAACCACTCAGTTCGCTGATGCCTCGTGCTGGCTCCGCATCAAGTCAACAGAGATCTCCACTGGTGGACTCTGTTAGCGTTGCTGATTAGCAGTGAGCTGTCGTCCTGGTGATGGTTGCTGCCAGCAGATATTGTGCTGTGTGTTTCCTGGTCCTGCTGCGGCTCGAGGCAGAACGAGTCAAAGTGTGAAAAAATAACTGTCAGAGCTCACAGAGGAGAGTTTGATATCGACACAATGAGGCCCTGATGCACACAGACCTGCGCTTTTATTTTGAAAGGTCACGTTACATGTGCATGCTGTAAAATAAAACTATGAACTGTTTCATCACTCAGAAACTGTATTTTATTTATTCATTAAGTATTTAAGCATCATACATTTTAGTACTTTCATGCTGAGCTGATGTCACTTTAACATGAGCTGAATGAAACTGACACATTTACTGAGAAACAAAAATCTCTTTGTTTACACTTTAAAAGGTAACAAAGCTGCTGTTTAAGTAATGCTGTCTGTTAACAAAGACCAGGTTAATGTATGTTTATGTTTTATTGGTTATTTAATCAATTAATGATTGCTGTGGGGTTTGGATTGTTCATGTTTAATCATTCATTTGTACCAATTAACTTTAGTTAATAACAATTTCAAGTTACATGAAACACAGAGTTTAAGATCAGTTTTTGACCCAAAGCAGGAATACAAAACACTCTGCATTCATTTTTGCCTTTAATCATCATAAACCATAATGATACTTTAATAAGCATTTGTGTTTCTGACTTAATTTAAAAGTTTTTCCAAAAACTTTCTTCAAATGAAAATCAGTGAAGTCAAAACTCTAAAAATTTGCAAATTTGAAATAATTTAAATCTCCGGTTAAAGTAATTTTTAAATGTTGTTTACTTCTGTTCTTGAATTATGGTGCTGAATAATGAACACAAAAGTGTTTTTGCAGAGCAGTTTGATGTCACAGTGAAGTTGACCTTTGACCTTTTTGTATGTTAAAGAATTTGTTACCACTTCATCATAATTTTCTTTATTAGTCTCTCATTAGAAATGTCATAATTAATGTTTGAATTCTTGAGTTATGGCCTCTGTGGAGTCACAGTGACCTTTGACCTTTAACCACTGAATTTCTGATCAGTTCCTCTTTGAGTCCACATGAAGCCCACAGACCATCAGAGGTTGAACAACAAGGTTTGACAGAGGAGGCGAGTCTGCAGATTAACTGAGTGTGATAAGATGTTTGAGGCATGTCTGTCTGTCTGTCTGCCTGCCTGTCTGTCTGTCTGTCTGTCTGTCTGTCTGTCTATCTGTCTGTCTGTCACTACAGCAGGACAGAGGACTAAAGACTTTGTAGACAGCAGAGATTTCAGGTAAACATTTCATAGATGATGAGAGAGGAGACGAAGGAAACAGAGGAAACAAAGTTATGATGGAAGTTGCTGATAAATTTTCATCAGAAGTGAAGTTTTTCATGTGCTTACATATTTATCGTTGTTTGGTGACTGATGGAGAAAAGCAGCAGCAGCATGAGAGATTTTCACTGCAACACAAAAGCCAGAAGAACAGAGACGACGTCAGAGGATCTCAGGACTATAAACAACATGAACTTCACAACATTAATCCGGCTGCTCAAATAAAACAGCAGGCAGTAATAACAGTAAAAATATACTGCACCATTTAATAAATAAGGGGTGACTTCAGACACAGTCTCTAGTTTTATGGTGCTAATCAATCAAAATCTACAGCTTTATTAACAAACTGATAAAAGACTTCACATTAAAAGAACTGAAATCTCTTTGAGGATCTCTGCTAAATGGTTATACTTTTGATAATTGGTCAACTGTTACATCATATTGAGAAGACGAGCTTTGTAGTCTTGAAATAATCATGTCAATATGACAAGAAAACAAAAGTTTTTTTTAATTTCACTCGTGTTTATCAGAGAACAATATGCATCGATGCATCTTGACAGCTGTGGCTGATGATTTAAGCTCAAACTGTTGGATGAAGCAGCACATCATCCATCAGACCCGTCCGAAGTCCGACACGCTCAGAAGCTGCAGCGCCTTTTTTTGTTCTGTCAGAGATAATTTAGATGAGTTCTTGTAATTTAAGGAGACTAACTTCAACTTCACAGGCGACTGCGCTTCAGTGATCCTGCTGAAAGTCGTTTTCTGGTGATAAATTATCTCGTTAACTACTTTTTGTTTTCTCCAGATCAAATAAATGAACTCATTATTACAAGAAAACAAGCCTGGCTATCTCAAGATAATGAAATAATTATCTCGATCTTGAGAAAAAGGCATAAAAATGAAAAATTTTGCCTGGATGGAGCCAGCAGGGTGATCTCACACACACACACACACACACACACACACACACACACACACACACAGAGGCCTCGCTCGCCTGCAGCCCAGGACCTTGTTGGTTTTAGGCCATGTTTCTAACTCGAGGCCGCCATGCTGCTGTGTCTCAGCTGGTCGTCAAGGCGACCGAGAGGAGGAGAGTTTGGGTTTTGGCTTATCTGGGTGGAGCGCAGCAGTTTTTCCCTCCCCTGCATCTCTGCCCTCTTTCTTCTTCTTGTCTCTGCCTCTCTGCAGCGGGGCAGCTGGTGGGAGGTGGTGGGTGTCGTGTAGCTTAGCAACTCCTTTGGCGATTGATATGCAGCTTTGTTCAAGTGTCTCTCTCTCTGAGCCAAAGACAGGGACTCCTGAACAAAGACGGGCCTTATTGAAGCTTCCCCTCCTCCTCCTCCTCCTTTTTTCTTTTTTTTTTTTTTTGCCCGAGCGCAGCGATGTGGGAGGACAAATATTTCAGCTCAAAGGATCTGAGACACAAAACTCACAACAGCTGCCCTGAAAGTGTAACTCAGGGGCCGCCGGCATCCGTGAGGGGCCTCCAGGTGTCCTCAGAAAAAATGAAAGCATTTGGCCTCCACAGTATCATGTCAGGGGTTTACTATGTTTTAATTTTTTTGTCAATTTAATCTTAATTTAAGCCAGTTATATATTTTTAATTAACATTTAAAAATGTTTTGCAAGAGCGTCCAGGCCGGTAATAGCAGCACAAGCTAACAGGGTTACAAAAATAAAACAACAGTTAATAATTATTAATTTGAAATTAACCCTAAACTTTTATAAATATTCATAAGAATCATTTTAAGACAACAGCTCAGTATGAATCAGTCAAACAGCCACATTTCAGCCTCCAAATCATTTAGAAATGTTTTAAAAACATCCGGTGAGATCAGCTCCTCAAGATTCAGGTGACTTTGTATTTTGCCTTCAGAAAGAGGGAACTGCACCTGAACGCCTCTTTTCCCAATTCAGCCCAGACTTAAGTGACCTTAAATAAAAGAAACAAGTCGTGGGATCGAAGACAATAACTTTACGTGCTTTCCTTAATGATTTCAGTCCTGAGAAAAGATGGAAAAAGACAGGGAATAACCTTGTAGATGAAGATGTGTCAATGGTTCGTTCAATAAGTTTGACCGTCCAGCTAAAACTCACGGGAAGGAACAGAGTTCTTCTTACTTTACATGAACTAACCAGCCGACTGAAATCAACAAGTTAAATCTTCTACTCTTCTTTTTTCAGACTTCATTTAATTAGATATCTGTCTTTGGGTCGATAGAGTTTATTGTAAAAAGCGTAAATTCCTTGTAGAGCCAATATCAAACTCAAATCTCCACCCGAGGGAAACTTTCCCTCCTTTCAGCCTTTTTAAAGAAACATTTTTCTGAAATCCCTTTAATCTTTATTGTCAGTTGAGTGGATGGACGTCACTTTCATGTCTGTGTGTCCAGTTCAGCCTTTATGAAGATACCTCGGATCAGTTTAAGAGCCAAAACTGCACATAAAATAGCACAAGTATTCAAAAAAGAGAGAGAAAAAATGAACTTCACTGTTCCTCCAATAATAAAGTCCAAATACCTGCCCCAGATATTCTGCCAACTCGGGCAAATAGCAGCTGATAGATTGATTACTTTCTGGGCCCAGAGGACGAACACGAGCCGGCTCTGAGCCAACCACAGCTGGTGGATTTGGCTGAGGGTTCATGCTGGTGCATTTGGGCAGATTTGGGCTGCGAATCAGCAGCACTCAGGCCAGCTGTGGGCCTCCAACCAGAACCAGACCGAGCGATGTTAACTGGACTGATTACAGCGACCGGGGCTGCCAAGATGCCTTCAGGTGCTGACGTCTTCATTGGGTTGATCAAAAGGATCCATTTCAGTGTTGAATATGTGCCTGATGAAGAGCTGATGTAGGGAAGAGTTTATTTTAAATGTTTAATTCTTAATGTTCTCATATTTTTAATACTTTTTTCCCTCTTGATATTTATTTTTTACGAACACTAAATGGAACAAACTCTACATAATTCTTAAAATCATCAGGTGGAACAAGGAAACATCTTTTGTGGTCTGCTGTCGTCTCCATTATTTAAAAAAAGACAAACAAAAAAACACGTCCGGTTTGTGGTCGATATGGAGTAAAAAAAGAGAAACTAAAGAGGCCCTTAAACACAGAAAACATCATTTATTCTTATTGAATTCTCTCAAAAGTTCTACAAAGTACAGGATTTCTGCTCGAGCATGCAGCAGCCTGAAGATAACGAGCTTCTTAATTTACAATTAATCAGTTGAGTCAAAAATCCCATGTGATGTCTGGTTTTGTTGGATAACAAAGATGTTTTATGGCTTTTATTAAAATCCTTCTCAGTCTGAAAGCACAACAAAACTGCTACAGAAAACATAAATCTTCCCAAACTTCCAAAATACAAAATGATTAATGTGTAGAAAACTTATAGAAAGAAAGAAAAAGGGAAAACAGAAATGAAAAACACTTTTAAATAGTTTTATAATAACTTGAACAAACTGTTGTGGGCTCAAGATCCATATCTAGATCTAAATATTATCTCAGCATAAACAAGAAAGCATCTCATCTCTGTCAAGATATGAATCTGATTATAACAGATAATATGCAGAAAAAGCTATGAATCTCACTCCTATAAGATATTATAACTAGTGGTGGGACTCGATTAAAATTTTTAATCGCGTTAATTATAGGGTCTGTAATTAATTAATCGAAATTA
>JAQMCX010000028.1:4092558-4139696 GCA_029814765.1 Acanthurus leucopareius | reverse complement strand
TCTATCTATCTATCTATCTATCTATCTATCTATCTATCTATCTATCTATCTATCTATCTATCTATCTATCTATCTGGTGGCTGCTCCCCTTCCTACTGTCGAAAACATGTACTAATCTACATTTTACTTTAAACTTTAAGACATACTATACAAAACCTAGGAATGTGGAACTTTTCTGGAACTGTGATTATTACAAAGCCTGGCAATGATTTTGATGTTCTTTTGTTCTGTATTTGCTTTTCTCTGTTTTTTGTTGTAACAGAATGAAAAAAATGGGAATAAACTCTAAGTGTTAAAAAAAAACAGTCATTGCTTCTCCAATGTGGGATTTTGATGTGTTTCTTTCAATTGTATCACTAAATGTTAAAAATCTGTGTTTTGGACTGCTGTTCGTACAAAATACGACACTTTAAGAGGTCACGTTGAATGTTGGAAATAATAATAATAATAATAATAATAATAATAATAATAGGAATTTAAAAAAAATTAAAAAATCCTTGTTTATTTTAAACACTTAAATAGGTATAAAAGTTTTTACTCCTTAACTTGTTGCTTCTTAGTTCTACTTCCTCTCACCTCCAGATAGGGCACGAGCCGACAGGACAGGTCTCCTAGCAACCGCTTCAAGGTGAGCTCGTGGAAGATGACCACGGGCAGGCAGAAGAAGAGCACGAGGAAATCCCAGAACGCGAGTCCCGCCAGGATGCAGTTCCACGCGCTCTTCAGGTAGAAGTTGTGCCACACGATGCACATGAGCGCGAGATTCCCCACGATGCCCGCCGCAAAGAGCACGAGCGCGAGCAGCATGACTGCGTACGCCCAATATGAGCCGTCGGTTACCGGGAACAGCGGGTTGAGGAGCCCGGACCCGCGGCCCGACGAGGAGTTACCCGGTGGGGCGGAGGTGTGCCGATCGGCCCGCGGTGTGGTGAAGTAACCGCTCGGGTCGTCGTACCGGCGCGGATGCCCGAAGCTGCTCGGTGTGTGCGGGTCTCTTTTCCCGACGTTCCTGTCTTTGGCTCCCCGGGTGACTCGTTTCAGGTCGGGAAGTTTAGCACTTCCATCCCGCTGCTCCAGGGAGAGCGACTCCTTTGTCTCCGCGGCGGGCGCGCCAGCATCCTCCGCCCGCTGCACCTTCACCAGCGACCCGGGCTGAAACTCCCGGGCTGCGCGGACATGACGGGGCTCCGCGGTCCGCAGAAAGAGAAGCAAAAGAAAGAAAACGGGGCTCATCTTCACCGCTGAGCTGAGTGTTATCCGTCCGTGTTTTCTGCCTCTTTCACAGACACACGCTGCGACAAAGAGCCCATAGACCAGCTTTGTCCGTCTGGTCCTGATGGAGAAGTTCAACTCCGCTGTGCACTTCAGCACTTATTCATCAGTATGAAGAGAACGTGAACGCAACGGGGAGCTTCTTCCGGTTGTAAATTTCAAAATAAAAAAAGAAAATGGGCAACAAACTTCGGAAAACAAAGGTAATGTCTACATTTTTAAATATTTATAAAACAGAAAAAAAAACTTTTTTTATCCCTTTAACTACTTAGATAAGTCTGATTTGTATTTGACGCCTCATTGTAAAAATATGACACAAATAGATTGTGATGGTCTAAACGGAAGTAGATATATCGGACAATTTTAATTATCTACAGTGTAATATGACAGTTTAGACGCTGCATAATTAGTCAACCGATTAGTCGTTGAAAAGAAAATTGATTGGCAAACGATCTAATATTATTTAAAACGTATTTAAATTTTGAAACAAAACAGTCAAACATTGAATGGTTCACTTTCTCAATGTAGAAAATTTTCTTCTTTTGTGGGTTTTACTTTATAACAAGTAGCTTTGGGTAAAACCAGACATTTGATAATTTCACATTGTGCTCCAAAAATTACCCTGTCCATTTTTTCAAGTTTTTCTGATCTTTAGATCTTGAAAAATAATCAACATAAAATTGTTACTTGAAAATAGTTTCAGCTTCCCTGATAGCACACAGACTTGTCAACTTGTTACACTCTGTTTCCTTTTCATCTGTAGAAAAATGGTATAATAAGGTCAATAGATATTTACATATCTAGCTAAGAGTAAATATCATGACAAACACCTTCCACTATGAAACAACACAACTGCAACACCAGCTACATCCTCTAAAATAACCATGAAGTTCAGTCAACGCCTGAGCATTAATACCTTCAAGAAGTGACACAGAAATAGTAGACATGAAGTGTAAAAGACCAGAACCGACTAATAATAAAAAACAGAATGAACAGATTATTCAAGTTTCTTTATTTATTGACATTTTTATAACTGGTTTGGTCCCTTGCTGCTGCTGCTGCTGCTGGTCCAGAAGTTCATTTGCAGCACTGTTACCATAGCAACTAACGAGACAACCAAACCAAACGACCATAAAGTATCTCTCAGTGTTCACAAAAAGAAACAAAAAAAGTAAATCTGATGATTCAAAACTTTGACTCGATGTTTGTCTCTCCAAACAGGCGACTGCTGAAATCAGTCTGAGGCACAAAGTGGCATCGAAAGGAGAAATTGATCTGTCCGATCCTGATTCTGAAGTCCAGGCAAGTGAGTCCACGTTGAAATACAGAGACTTCAGTTCCCATAATCCTCAGCTCTTCTGGGAGGACTTCAATTTCCTCCTGGCATCCTTGTGTTTCTTGCGGTACTCCTGAAGAAACAGACGAGAAAAGAGGAATATCTCCATTATGTCTTCTTTATAACAACAACAACAACAAAAACTTTCTTGTTAGAAGTTCTTTTGATTGTCATTTGAAAATAATTTAATATTGACTAAAGATTTTCATGGTTGAGTACTCAAAGTTAACATGGCAGGACTCTGTAACATAACAGTCATGTAAATGGATGAGTACCTGTCTCAGCGCGCTCCTCCTCTCCTCCCACTGCTCCCTCTGCTCCTCCAGGTGAGAAGATCGACAAAACAAACTGGGACCTTCTGATGGAGGAGAGAGAGAGGTTCAGATCACACAGCAGGAAAAAGATCAGCTTTAAAGCTTTAAAGGAACAAAAAAACATTTCAAAGATTACAGTTTTCTGTAATGTTGATTTCATCCCAAGCAAACACTAAGACACAATGTTGCCACACTGGATTACGTTGGATAATAATTTGATATTGATTACTTGACAGGTCATAAAACAAAACAGAGAACATTTACACTTTTTCCTCAACGTTCATGCTAAATGATCAAATCAAATAGAAAAGCACAGAGTGCTGTGATCACTAACACTTATTTATTTTTTTTACATTTTTATATCTTTTCCTGCCTTCATCCTACCTGTCAGCCTGCTGTCATCGGGGAAGAAGAAGAAGAGTTCAGTCTTTGAAGGAGGCTCCTCTCTGTGAACAGAAGCACAAACACTCAGATTGAGATAAGAACTGGATTTCAGAATAAAAGCAGAGTTCTTTAATAACAAAATCATTGGTCAACAGGTAGATGATCAGGCTTCAGTCATGTTCAAACATAGTGTGAGCCATAGGTTTTGTAACTTTACCAATCCAATGATACTTTGCATCGAATACATTTAGGTGTTTGGTCTGTTTGTGGGATTATGAAAATATAATCTGGGTTTAGGGTAATTGAACCAGCCATTTTTACATTTTTTTCCTCTTTAAAGATTAAAAAACTGATTAAATGAGAGAAAAAAACTCCACAGGCTGAGGTATAACAACAGTCTTTGACTTTAAACACGGTCTGACAACACGTCAAACAGTCTAACTGGTTTGAAGAAAACTGAGGCTTTAGAAACAAACATGGAGCAGTTCAAAAGGTTTAAATCAGTAATTTTTCTCACTCTGTGGTTCTTGTGATGACAGCACTTTGCTCCTCATCTTCCTCCTGCTCTTCCTCATCCTCCTCTGAACTGCTGTCATGGAAACGTGGGTCTTGTTGCCATGACACCTTTGGCGCCTGGATGCTCTCTACTTTGTACTCCGCTGGCAGACAGAGAAACAGAGAGATTTAAAAACTTGGAAAACAAATCTTCTCCCTGACAGTCTGAGATTAAGTTCTCCAATAAAACCCACCCGTCTCTTTGCTCTCTGTTTCCGTATCCTCTCCGAAGAACGAGAATTTGAATCCAGACGACTTCTCCGTCTCTGTGCTGGGATCAGCTGAGAGCAGAGACGACAGCAGGGCCGGCTGCTCTTCCTTTCCTTCTTCCTCTTCTTCTTCCTCTTGGTCCCAGCATGTTTCCTCTTTTCCTTCTCCAGCGTTGTCATCCTTCGCCTGACCAAACACGGCTTTCAGGTCACCAGACACATCATAGTAAATGTCTTTAGAAACCTCTGGAAGTTTCTGAGCTTCTTCCCTTTTCTTCCTCCTGGCTGACTTGCTGTGAAAACAACAGATGACAGATGACTTAAATAAATGTAAAGCTTTACAATGTGAACACGAAGCAGTTTTGAGAAAGTTTTGATTGGATAAAAAATTTGAGTGGTTTCCCTAAAACTTTAAAAAACTTTACAATTAAACAGAATATGAAAGTTTGCTTATCCTTGTTGAAAAACAATACATTAAATTAAATGTTTAACCTCATTGACTTGACTAGTTTTTGTTAAAATATATGCTTATTCATTAAATGGCAACAACACAAGTCCAACTAGTTGGGTAGGTTAAACAAAGAGCTGTGGAAGTTGTGGAAAATGTCTGTTTTTATGTCTTAAACCTCGACTTGAATTGATCAAATCTCACTGATATCCTGTCTGGTTAATAATGTCGCTGCTGTCGCTGATGTACATTAACAGATCAGATGTATGTTTGTACCTTTCCTTGATTTCATCGGTTTTGGTCTCGAATGTGGCGTGATCTTCTCTGCTCGGGTCGTAATGCAGCGCTGAGACGTCTCTGCAAACACACACAGTTTGTTATTCAAATTTGTTTCATATTAAATATTAAATATCAGAGGTTAGAAGCAACTGCATGCATGAAAATGTATGTGTGTGTCTGACCTGAAGGTCTTGGCCTTGACTGCCTTCTTGCTGCTGCTGGTTTGTTGGCTGCTGCCAAGGACGCTCTGCAGGATGGACAGGTTCTTCTTCCTCTCCTCCTCCAGCGCCTCGTCTTCCTCCGTCACACTCTTCTTCCTCTCTGAACCACAAAGTGTTGCTTTATAAACCAGGAAGAGATGCTCACACGTTTCACTACAGTGATTCATTTGCACTATGGTCATATTATTCTTCTTCATCACTGTTTTGACCTGTTTCCCTAAAGACTATGACCGCAGGACGCCCTCTCACAGGCCTCACCTGACTCCTCCTCCTCAGCCTCATCCTCCTCCAGGAAGCGAGAGTCCATCCGGAAACGTTCGTCTGTCCCGAAACGAGACTGCAGCTCCATCAGCTGGACAAGAAACACACAAACAAACAACATCAGAGGCAGCCATCCAATCACAGAGCTCCTCCATCAAACCTCTGCTGTACTGGTTGGCTCTTGCTCAGACATGTTTTGAGCTCAGAGGATGAACCATGATGACTCTGTGATCCTTCTGACTTTTCAACCAGCAGGTTCTTGCAAGAATGTGCTTCAAAAATAAAAAAAATTATAATTCCTGCTTTGAAAAAGACTGTGAGGTAAACAGACAGAGGAGCGCAGCCTGAACTCTCTGCTCTCACCTTCTGTCCTGCTCGTCCTTCAAACTGAGGCCTGATGTCAAACCTGCCGCCGTCCTTCACTTCATCAACATCCTCCTCTTCCTCACTGCCGCTAAACAGCTGAGGAGCCGACTGCTTCAGGTGCACCTGATTAAACAAGCACAAACACACACACAGACATGATCATAATACATAAAGATCTTCCATCTATTAGTTATTGAATATTTACAAATTCTTTTACATAAATTGAGATTCTAAGGGAACTTCAGCTCTTCCTCTCACTCAGATCAGTAAATCTTCACTCACCTTTTCTTTTGTTATGTCGTTCTTGCTGATTGATGTTTCGTCACCTCCGTCCTCGTCCTCTGATTGGCTGTCTTCAAATAGTGTCTTCTTTGATGTTGTGACTTTTGAACTTGACTGCTGCTTGTCTTCCTCCTCCTCATCATCATCATCTTCATCAGAGCCAAAGACAATATGTTTCCCTGCTCCTGCTGTCGGAGCATCCTAATGAGGATTAAAGAGAAAATGTATCACATTTTTTGCAAATGTCCAAACAGGATTATCTGTTTTGTTTTCAAAAACTTTATTAATCTGTTTCTAAAGTCAAAACCTAACTTAGTTTAACTAATCAGTTAATATCTTATCATTTTAAATGCATCCATCTACTATTTCAAATTAGTAAATTAGTAAATTTTTCTCCTCTCACTGCAAACACTCAAAGGTTTAATCTGATTTAATCTGAACAAACACAATAATCTGCACCCACCAGTTTGGCCAGAGCTCCTTGGATCAGCTTCTTCTGTTCTTCAGCTTCTTTCTGTCTCTGCTGGACGGCAGCAAGCCTCCTCATGTTGGCCTTCCTCTGCCGCTCCTCTTCCTCCTCAGCTCCTAATGGCACCCGTGGAAGAGGCTGCTTTTCCTCCCTCTCCTTCTCCTCTTCTTCTTCCTCCTCCTCCTCTTCTTCACTGGAGGAGGAGGAGGAGGAGTCACTGTGAGGAGCAGAGGGAGCTGCTGCTTTTACAGCATCTTTGGCAGAAAGTAGCTCCTGCTTATCCTTCGTGGAGGAGCTGGAGGATGAAACTTTACTTGTTGCTGTAACTTTACCCGTAACAACAGTGTCATTGGCCTTCATCCCCCCCTCCTCCTCTTCCTCTCCCTCCTCCTCCTCCTCCTCCTCCTCATCATCATCATCACTGCTAGAAGAGGAACCAGTCTCAGCTTTCTCAGAGTTTACTGCAGCTCTAGTAGAAACCATTTTTACTAATTTTGAGGCTGCTCTGTCATCCTCCTCTTCTTCCTCTTCCTCCTCCTTGTCTTCTTCTTCATCATCATCATCTTCCTCTTCTTTTTCTTCTTCTTCATCTTCCTCTTGCTCACTGCTCTCAGAAGTCTTCTCCTCTGTTTCTCTGTGTTTCAGTCCACTCTGAATCCTGCTGGTTGCTCTGTCGTTTGGTTGAGGAGCTCCAGAATCCAGCTTCTGTTTTTTAACAACACTTCCTTCCTCCTCCTCTTCTTTCTGCCTCCTTTGACTCTCCTCTGTTTCTGATCCCTCCTTCAGCGCTCTCGTTCCCTGGAAGGCAGGCAGAGGTGTTGACACAACCGCTTTTCTTTTCTTCTTTTTCTTCTTCTCATCCTCGCTGCTGTCCTCCTCCATGAGGGCAGCGAGGATCTCTTCCGGTGTGGTTCCTTTCTTGGGAGGTCGTTCAGTAGAACCAGACATGAGTTTAGTTTCTTGTTCAGAGGAGGAGCTGGGGATGCTGGGAGCTGTAGTCTCAGAAGACTGCTGGGATTCTTCAGCTAGCCGCTGTAGATCAGCCAGAGAGATCTCCAGATGGGTGACGTTTGAAAACATGGCTTCATAATCAGAGTCTGAACTGTAATCAGCTGATTTTAACTCCTCCTCATCTTCATCCTCATCATCTTCATCATCCTCATCATCCTCATCATCACTATCTGATTCTGAGAATGGAGGCACTACAACAGGGAGAACTGTCATCTTCTTACTTTTACTCTCTTTACCAGAATCCCCTCTCTGCTGAGTGGAGGAGTGTTTCCTGGAGGCGAGGTGATCTTCATCATCTGTTGAATCATCATCTTCCTCTCCAGCTTTCGTTTTCTTCTTTGTCTTTCTCTTATTGTCTGTCTTTTTTCCTTTGAGCTGCTCTGCAGTGGGCAGAGTCAGTCTCTCCTGCGGTGAAGGATCAGGTTTCCTGGAGGCGAAGAGTTCATCTGTGTCTGCGGAGTCGTAATCATTCTCCCCCTCGTCATCATGGCTGCCTGAAATCCCAAAGAGGAACTTATTTTTATTTTAACATTTGTCACATTTTATTTTCCCTGGTCATTGGATAAATTCTGAGTTTAGGGCACTAAAGACCTTCATGAAACAATAACTTGGTCACTTAGCTCTTGCTATTTTGTTATTTTCATTCTGTTCCTGCTTGCAATTACTCCTTGATACATTAATCATTATTAGCATATCACAGATATTCTGGCGGACAGGTATTGTCACTAAACACCAGTAGTTCATCAAAAATAAGCTCAAAGTTTAGAAAAAAGTGGTCAAAATAAATGTGTTACCTTTCTGCTGCTGACGGGAGCGCCCTGACTTTACCATGTAGTCAAGTCCGACCACTTCCAAGTTATCTTCCTCCTCCTCCTCCTCCTGCACTTCCTGCCTCCGTGCAGCATAGACGCTGTCCTGAGCTGCCACCATCCTGCGGATTTCCTCGTCTGAATCGATATCACCGTCAATCACTGCTCCTCTTCTCTGAGTCAGTCTGAGGCCGGTTGGTTGTTTGTAGCCATTGGTGAGCCGATGAGTCTCAGTGCGACTGACAGGGTCGAAAGTCGGCTTAAACCTGAGAACAGAGTGAATTTTAAAGTCTTTAACTTTAATTTTTGTATCTAATACATGTTGATTAATGTATATTCACACCTCTGTCAAATATGCTGTATTGCCTAACAACTTGCAATAATTATACTGTATCTAACGTGGGAGACAAAACATTTTGAGGCTGATAAATCAAAAACCAAAGAAAACGTTTTCATCTTGAGGAGGTTAGTCAGTTTCAATATTAAAATGCAACATTTATGACAATAAAAACATCAGATCTCTACCTGACTCGGCTCTCGGCATTAAGGGAGCTGACCATGTCTGTGCGACTCCTCTTGGGTCTGGACGGCTCAAACGGAGGAAACTCTCCCCGCCTCTTCTTGCTGATGTCATCATCCCCTCCCTGCACCTCCCAGGTGAGCTGGGTGACAGGTGTGGGCTGGTCTATTGCTGATTGGTCCAGCCTGCGGATGTTGTGGCTGTATTTTGACGGATCGTACTTGAGGGTTCGAGCTCTTTTGCCTTTCTGACAGCGGAGCTGCAGGACGGGGAGGACTCGTCCAAATTTGCTGACCACCCAGTCCTGAAACCAGAGCATCCAGAGGACAGTCAGCATCTCTATCATCACACATAACACTGTTTATGTACTACTGGTATTAGGGCTGTGGAAATTTACACAACAATGAATTTTATCATGTCAGCCATTGTTGTTGGCTCCAGGGTTTATTTCACCCTCCTCGTTGTGTGTGTTTTACAAAAACAAACGGCCTGTATTAGCAACATGACCTCATTAGCGATTGCTGACCAGGGCTGTTGTTTATTTCTGTTAAACAAACATCAGGGTGCCTCTATATTCCTTTTCAGGTGTATTTTTTTTATACAAAAGGAAATGTCTGCAGAAATGCCAAAGACAAGTTTGAAGCCATACAGGAATGGTGTTTCTGTTGTGCAGTTTGTCCATAAGAGAGCACCGACATGTTTATTTGTACAGTTAAAAAATTGAATGGATTCCTTTCAAAATGTTGATCGATGTTGTGTGTTCATGTTAAACAAATACATAATTCTATTCTTAACAAATATTGAAATGGTAGCAGCGTAAAAAAATAGTTGATGGGCTCTGGATCTAAAATCCACACCAAACCTAAATACTGCCCTTCACACACGAAAACACATCTCAACTGAAGCAGGAAGCAGCAGATGGCAAGATTACTACACCTTGTGTCCTGGTACTTCAGTTCCCGGCACCGCAGACTTCATGGTGAAGTTGTCTATGCCGGCTTTGCTTAGCGAATCCAGCATCTTCTGTCTCTTGTCTGCGGTTGCAGGTTGCTGGAGACGCTGCTCTGCTGCAGTCTGCCGCTCCTCAGCCAACCTTTAAGACAACAATACAACAAACTCATCACCCACTGGGACCAGGAGGAATCTATTATTATTGTGTGTTATTAGAGTGTGGTTCAGAGAGGAGGAATGTTGTCTAGTTAATATACTTTGATACGCCCTAATCATTTTTCAAGCAAGAATTCTTTAATTGGACCTTCCCTTATCTTAGAGTTTACTGCCTTTTCTGTTTAATATCACTGTAAACTGAAAATGTTTGGGTTTTGGATTGATGATTAAATAAAACAAGACATTTAGAGATGCCACCTTGGACTCTGTGATGGACATTTTTTGGGATATTTTAGAGCAAAACTAAATTAGATTAGCCAATAATTTTAGTTAAGGTTCTACTTAAAATTGAACTGATTGATAAATATGTCAGCTAGTTCTTATATCTGTGTTAAATCCAAAGACTTTTATGACTGTACCTGTGCAGGAAACTCTCCTTAGCTGTTTCAATCTGAAGAGTTCCTCCTTTCCATTTCGATTTATTCAGCACCGTCAAACCTGCAGAGGAAACACATTTAACTCACACTGATGTTAAAATACACGCTTGTGTTTTAGTAAACACAAGGTAAAGTACACAAACACGGAACAAATCATCATCAGAGCAAGAACTGTGCAGTAGTTTTCCTGAATCTGTTCAGTTTCAAAATTAAAAAAAAATCTTATATGAAACAAGAAAGTCTACCATGTGTGATGAATGATGAATAACACAAAATGGTGTGTTGTTGGTTCTTGCACTTGACAGCTGAAGTGTCCCACTGACAGTCTTAATCAACACCAAACAGAACAGATGAGGCTTACACAGCCTCAGTTCACTTACATTTCTTCAGGTCACCGTCTGAAATGTTGATGTTAATGTAGCCGAAGGTTTTGTAAGGAACACCTACAGGAGAACAGCAAGTCAGAATGAATGCAGCTCACAGAGGAGAATCTTTTAACTTCACTTATACAAACAAATAACGTAATATGGTTTCAAGAAGTTTAAACATTTAAAAATTTGAGTGTCTGATGTCGTTTAATGGTATTAACATGGCTGTCAGAGCCTGTATTTGATTCCTCACCCTCATCATCCCTCCTGGTCCGGATCTCTGCATCCTGTACATCACCAAACTTTCCAAATCGATCCTTCAGATCCTTCTGGGTCACTGTGTGGCTTAACCCGCCAATGTACAGCCGCCGCATCACTCCAGATCCAGAATGACACAGTTACTATACAGAAAACAAACAGCAGGGTCGGCCATCTAACGTTCTATTCGTTCATGCACTCATTAACAGACCACAGGTTGGTACAGACTTAAAAGCCCTATAGAGCATACTTAACTGTTTGATCAAGCACAAATGTACTAGATTTTGATTGTAATTTAATTATGATATCAAATTATGTCAATTCAGTTCATTTGAGGGTCCCCACTCTGTGGATCAGAAGCCTCCGTATAACAGTACTATGCAACTGTGAGAGTTATGCACCAAAATACCATGGTAAATTCCTTGTATGTGAATTACTGTGCACAGCTGAAGACCAGCAGAACTCCAGGAGTCATCATTTTAAATTCACGTAGTGTAACATTGCTTAAGAGTGGTGACACCTTCAGTGGGACTTGTAAAGGAGTGTCAGCTAGAGATCTGCTCTCATTATGAAGCCACTGTAAATGGTGATTGAGTTACAAACTACAACTTCGCAATTGACCATAAAGTTGACGAAAAATCCCTCGAAACAGTATGAGCTGTTTCGAGGTCTGAGGGATAATGTGGTCATATTAGCTGTACGTTAGCTTACGTTAGATGGATCCATTAAAACTGTGAGAGAGGTTTTTATCATAAATTTTATTATAAGTAAGATTCATATGAACACAACCATACCGAGGAACAATAAGTTACTGATGTGCAAAAACGAACTCAATTTCTTAACCATTAACAGACTTAAATGTCTCCATCCAGCTCAGTATGACAGTCTTCACTGAATCTTTGCGAAACGTAAAACAGCGGCATACACAGTTTACTAAAATCCAAAATCTCGTCATAAGTTTACTGATAACGGAGCTGAAGAAGTTATCACGATCAAACTTCAAGTTTAATTTAAATCGACAGAAAAACCCACAAGTGTTTACCTCACATGTATCCAGCCGGTGTTACTGTTAATTCTGTCCGGAACTGCATTCCTGCAGGCTTTTCCTTCCGCAGTTGTTTCCACAGAACCCAAACGTTCCGCAGAACTAATACGCTTCATTTCGTTGAGACCGAGACCCAACACACTACAAAACACACAAACACACACACAGAAAAAGTCAAAACGTAATGTTGGTGAGTTTTACTCTGCAAATATTAAGTTATGACAGTTGATCAGTCAATAAATGATTGGTCTACTTTTTGTAAATTACCAACTTTTGTCACAGATAAGACTTCTCTGTCAAAGGGCACTCCCATAATTTTCAGCTCGGACAGGATTCTGTTTGGTTTCTAACAACGATAGTAAAGCACTAAAATGCGATTTTAAAAGAAAGATCTATCAAGATTTAAAATATTTGTATCTTTAAAAAGGCAAACTATCTGTCTTCTCTTCTCAGAAACATTTGATTCCCCCTGCAGCATGTGGAAAGTGGTACAGTCCCGAGGGCGCGAGGCTCAATCTCAACTGTTTTGGTTGTCAAGGTGAAGCGAGAACGGGCATCGAAAAGCTTTCAACGGTAATTTTACTGTATACGCAGTGACACTCTTTTAACATAATTCTTTGGATTAAGTGCTAGAATGCAACTTTTTAAAAATAATTAGATAGTAAGAAGGAGACAAATTCGCAGTAAGTTTACTTAATGACAGCTTGTCAAACTTCACCCAGCTAACTCTAGTAAACTGTTTTCGATGGTCGTCGTCATCATGTTAGCTAACTAACGTTACCTAACATTAAACATCAAAAATGTTTTAATGAGATGAGCATTAGATACAGTTAGCTCTGTGACAGCCTATTTCTTTTATAATGAACATTATCAGCGACGCTTTTAAGTGGTGGGAGATTAATTCACACTCAAACATAATGTAAAATTGTCTCACTGTTTAGTTAACGTCACCAGACTAATATCACAACCTTGTCAATGCTGGATGGTCTAAAATTTACTTTATTGGTTTCACTCTATCATTATTTTCTCATCGTTCATCTTCAGGGGTTTTCAGTGTTTGCTTTTCTGTCGACATAGCTCTTTGATAGCTTTTCAGTGTTAAGTTTTTGCATCCTCGCATGCCTATTATTTATATCCTTTATGACAATTGTCTTTTTTAGTCCGTTTTAGTGTCTTTATTGTCACCCATTGAAACCCCACAATGTTTATTTTCTTTAAAAACAGTCAGTGTTTGTCCTTCAGGATGGAGGAGAGGATGAATGGGGAGCACACTGAGGAGGTGAGGGTGCTAGAGGCTCAGATCGAGTTACTCCAGGCTGAAGTTGATGTGTTGCAGCGCCAGCAGCAGGAAAACAACAAGGCCCTTGCTTTCCGCCACAGAGGACAATTGCAAGAGGCCATGTGCGTTTTTTTTTTTTTTTATTCAAAATTCATGCTTAAATCTTTGTCACAAACTGTTTTCACTTTTCAACCTCTTGCATTTTTTCAAACTCAACTTCCTTCTAAATACACCCAGGTGGTCCAGAGTTGTGTGGGTAAGCTGAAAATGGTAGACGTGCTGAACTTTTGTGCTGGTAAATGAGTAGTGTGTTACCTGTATTCACAGGTCCTTCATATGTGGACAGAGACAGGTAGGAGGGAAGGAGAAGGCACTGTCGAGGGTAAGGGAAGAGGTGGAGGAGCTGGAGGAGGACCTGAAGCAGCAGACACAGATAAATGGCATCAGTCTGAACAGCTGCACCACAAAGACTCTACAAAGCAGTAAGAGCATAGCAGTAAATCCACTGCCTTCTTTGTCTTCTGACATTTAAAAGAAGTATGAAAAAGAAGGGATTATTATTCAAAAATATTCTTTACTTGGAGCCCCAATTTATCCAATATATTCCATGATGTATTTCCTTGTATTCATACTTAACATTTCCATCGCCATCAATCCAGAAAGTTTTTTTTATTATTATAAAGGTACCCTGAGTTTTTGACCACTATTAGTCCTGTGGAGTTCTGTTTTGAAGAGTGGTTCCCCATCTTATTTGTATCATGTACAAGCCTCCATACAGCCTGTTGGTTTCACAACCATTCCACTGATGGACAGCTGGCAGCAATGACATGCCAGGAAACATAGAACTTCACCAACAAAGACAGGGAAGAAGTAGGCTGCTAGCATGTAAACAAGATTTTAAATATTTACAGCATCCTGTTTGCTAAAATTGTACGGGAAAAGAAATGAATTCTACACTTTTATTAGACCTCAAGGACACACAAAATACATTTTGTTGAGAAACTCCCAATTTAGACTTAACTTCTTTCTTTTTACAAGAAAAATCCACAAAGCACTTTTAAATCGGTTCCTTGTGATGTAGTATTTTAATAACACTGCTGTGATGTGTGTGTTTACTAGGTGGCAGCAAGCTTGTCCAGCAGCTCAATTTATCAGGTCGCTGCTCTGAACTAGTCTTTCAGGTTGAATTCCAGCTCTCTGAGACAAAGGTAAATAATTTCATTGTTCAAGCAATCTGTTCAAGTCAAGGCAAAATGTTTGTGATGGGTTCAGCCAGCAGAGGGCCACAAAGGGCCATGATCAGTGGTTCAACGAGGAGGCACAAATGTACAGTTCATATTTTGGCAGCTTAGATTTCTGCAGCTTTCAGATATGCAGCACAATTGAAAACAAAGAAAAATCTATGTGAGGTCATCCAATTACACATCAGATGAAACTGCCCTAGAGGAAGGCAGTTTGGTTCAATGGTATTAAGTGAATTCCCCTCTCTGGTGGTTATAATAGTTTAACTGCCTTTAAACTTTTTAAAAGATTGAATAAAAAGTCTCCACACATTCAGCGCTATCTCTCTTTTTAATGGTTGTCAGGTTGCTGAGGTAAGCCTGCTAGTTATCCTCATAAAAATTTTCATTCTCTGATGAAACTGCAATTAACCCCTATCTATGACTCAAACAATGTTACATGGGGATCTTGAATTTGTGGTAATTGGCCTAAAATTTTTTATGAAAAAGTCATAAATCAAATGTTCAGGATGGTATGTGATTCCTGGTTTTCAATCTGATTCTCTCAAATTTCATTTTCAAGTTTATGAATATAACCAGACATTTGATGACAGCTCTCACTACTTAACAGTTTCTGATACTTAAACACATTTTGATCTTTGCCAAAAAGAAAGTACTGAGGTTTAATATGCAGCACTACCTCAGGGCCTGTTCCAGACACATTTTGGACATTATGGCCAAGCAATATATTGATATCAGGATCACTAGATATCATTTCGTTAAAATGCCATTTGGCACAAATATGGTCTTTCTTTGTTTTAAAAGGCTGCATTACAATAAAGGCTTGTATTTTTAGAACAAACCAGACTGCTCTAGCTGTTCTAATATTTGTCTGTACCCACTCAGTGATTAAATCCTCATTACAGATGTTTTCAAAATTTACAGATATTAGATAAAACGTTCAAAGAATGAAACAAAATTGTTTTGTGTTGATATTTTGTAATCATCTCAGATATGGTTTTGACTTACAGCTAAACATTAAGTGTACTTCATAGAAAACACCAGGGTGGGTGATCCTTAACATCAGCCAGAATGTAAAGTTAACAGCCATTGTGATTTTATTGTTGGAAATTTTGTACTTTTAAGCTGCTTCACGTAGGTCCAACAGTGTTCTGGTTTTCATTTTAAGTGAAATATCCTCCAGAACAGCTGGTTTCATTTAATCACTCCTGCCTGGCTCATGAAGTGTTATTAAAATGATAGTTTTCTTTTGAAGTTTTAACTTGTTTTGATAAAGACAGTAATTGTTTGGCTCAGTAATTTAAATACAGTCATTCTGTAAACATACACCCCCTCTCTACCCTGTGTCATAGTTTGTTTAATACTTACTTTACAATAAAGTGTCAGTTAGTACAATTTCAAATAAGCTCAATAGTGATAGTGTTATAACTCTGTGATGCTACCCATTGTTATGATTTATTGCCTCGCTATGTATGGAACACCTTTCTTCTAAATATGGAGATGGGTATTTAAAGGAATAGTTCAACATTTTGGAAAAAGTATATATTGTCTTTCTTAGGATATGATGTTCAGATATATTATTGTTCTCATGTCAGTGTGTTAAGTACAGAGCTTGACTCAGGACATGGTTAGCCTAGCTTAGCATACGCACTGGAAGCAGAGGGAAACGGCTTTTTGGATGGATTTGATACACATTGTCATTCATCACTGTGCAGACAAAGTGACTCAGTATCTTTTTAACCGTGTAATTGATGATGCCTTCGTCCTGCAGGAGGGTCAGAGATCCGAGAGGACAATCAGTTATCTGAATGTTGTGATGGATGCCAGTGACCTGCAGAACTTTAGCAGTTTCCTATCTCGGTAAGAACTAACACTGCAGACTGATGTTAGGCTGATCTGAAAAATATTATTGTACCCACTCCTCCTCCCTGTGGAGCTCTGCCACATTATCTCCATGATCCCTCTGTCTTTGTTGTACCTGGAATGAACCTTTTCACAACAGTAAACCTTCTTAGAGTGATCAACCTTGAGGTGAGAATGTTCAGGATTTACAGATATCTTGGGATTAGAGTTCACCAAAATATTGATTGATTACTAAAATCTGAACTAGTTTTATAGACTTGCAATCTCAATTTCCAATTCACACCAAAAGTATGCTCAGCTTCCTGTTCAGTTAAATAAATGTTAGCACATTCAGTACCTATTCTGATGTGATTCGTGGGTCCACTGAAGTCTATGAATAGTCTATGAATAGTTATTGACTGATCACAGAGTGCAAAAGGTCTGTGACAGTGATGCTGTAGTTTGCATTCTAGTAATAAAATATAAAAATGACATGTAACTATCTCATATGGTAGTAAGGTTAAGGTGTCCACATTCTTTTGGCCATATGGTCGAACTTGACATGGGTCAGCCGCCAGAATAAACTTATCAGCATAAACTGAGAAACAGATGTGCATCATATTGTAAATCTGCTTCAGATTGAAGTCGAATTTAGAAAGCATACTTATTATGATTCTTGTATTTAGGCTGAAACTAAGTGGCCAGTCAGTTTGTGAGTCTGCTCAATCCAACTTTGCATATTTACTCTTCAATATTATTCCTGTCGAGTAATTCTCTGTGTTTGTTTCAGTGCAAGTGTTTATTAAAGTAGATGAAGATGTCTAACTGCAACGGTCTGTTGAAAGCTGAAAAGTTCTCACTCACATTCACATCACATCACATCCACCCTCATTCTGTCTGCTCTTTACTTACACACAACAAGCCTTTCTCACGGCAGACATTTTGACTTGTCAAACACAGGTGTAACTCATTATATTCACAATGGCTGCATTCCATTTAGGTGTGCTGGCTTACTGGCAACACCTACCTGTAATGGAGCTCAGCCACCATTAATATTAGTTACACCTGTTCTTTTTTCCTGGTCTGGCTGTTCAACATATTAAGGCTGAATCTGGTTTTGTTGAAATTTACTCCATAATGTCTGGACCTTGGGTCATTACTTCTTGTCCAGGTGCTTTTTACACTACAGGGAAGAATGTTCTTTCTGATCAAAGCCAGTGAGTAAAAAATGACATTTCAGCACAGATTTCAGATTCACCTTTAATCTGATTTTTTAAACAAGTTTGGAGACATTTCAGCTGACAGGCTTGAAAAGCACACATTTTATGTATTTATTTGTTTGTTGTTGAAGAACGATGGTGCACATTTAATTTAATAGCAGTAAATCTGACGGAGTAAGTTTAACCTCTTAATTTGCCCTGCATTATCACTTATTAATACAAAATAAGCATTGACACACAGTAAACTTTTAATTACCATTTTTATTTGTTTCACAGACAGAAATTCCCCTCTATTTAAAAGCCTTGAAATCTAAATTCTGTAATTGGGGCTTTCTCTGTGCTCTTCTCGCTGGTTTGATCAGAGCGGAGTTTAATTAGAAAAAGTGATGTCATGTATTTGTTTACTAAACAAGATTTAGCAATTTCTGAATTTCATAACATTTAGGGCATTGTTTACCCATGTCTCCAGGGAGGCGGCAGTGTCAAAAAATCTGATCAAACAACAGCCACACAAACCTGCTAGCACAACGGACTTCAAAGTCTTGACTTTCAAATCTATGCAGACTCTGTGTGATGAATCTGTGTGATTCTGTGTGGAGTCAATCAATCAATAAACAAACAAATAAAAAAATATAGTTTTTATTTCATGTAAGGTGGAAATCCAACTCATATTTTAAGCCAATTTATTAGAGACTAGGGCAACCCAGTACCCCACCTGTTAGAGTGCTTATTATGTGGTTAGGCATTCAGGTTTGACTTAGCCCAGGCCTTTACTGCATGTCATGTCCACTGGCTTTTTCCTGCCTTTCTTTTCTTTCAATTGTCAAAAGTTGTCAATGAGACATCCTACAAAAAAAATTAAATTGTTTGCCAAATATTACTTGTTCTCTGTCTTAAACCTTTTGGCTGCTCTATGTATAATCTAATAAATGCATTTATAAAGCAAGATTGAATACATTTTGCGAAAGTCCAGCATTGATACGTTTAAATCTTTCAAAGAGAGAATCACCATGCATCAAAGAATCGATACATTTTGCTACCATAACATGGCCTCCAGTAGCCCCCGACTGTGTCAGTTCTGCTTATTGCTTTGACAACCAGAGCTGATAATACACGAGTTTTATATTTATGTATTTCAGAATTTAACAGAGCAGTTTTCCTTTAATCTGGGATAAACTCCAGTCTTCATCTGAGCTTCAGGAAAATCACTTTGTTCGTGACTCTTTTAAATCCAAGTGACTCTCTCTCTGTTGTATTTATAAACTAAATATGTTTTAGTTGTTTCATTTATGTGCTCAGGTGAATTCCTGTTCTGATAACCACAGTCTGTAGATCAGCACCACAAAGTACAAGTCTGATTTATATCTGAGGCCAAACCACATCTGGATTATATGGTCCAGTCTGCAGAATCTGGCAAACAACAGATGGAAAAATGCTGGAGATAATGATTCTGACACACTGCATCTTGCTCTGTGTGTGTGTGTGTGTGTGTGTGTGTGTGTGTGTGTGTGTGTGTGTGTGCGCGCGCGTGTGCGTGCGTGCGTGTGTGTGTAAGTGTACACACATAGAGAGACTCAAAGTTTCAGTCCAAGTCGGACTGAAAATCTTTGCTGAATCAAGATGGTCTTATCTGTTAAAGATAATCACTGACACCGTGGGATGCACAACATGGAATTTTTTCAGCCAGTACCAGTAACCAGTAAATATCTGCCTCTTATGGCTGATAAAGGTACTTTAACTGATAATTTTTCATTTTTGTATTTTAAAAATAATGAGCAAAAATCAACAATTTCAACTTCTTCTGCCCTAACCAAAATCTAACTGACATGATGTCTTTTTCCTTCCTCTTCAGACTCTTTTTAAACATGTATTACAAATTGCAAACATGCTTTCTTCAATTTAAACTGTGAAAACCAGCACTGAAAATGTTTGGCTCCCTTGTCTGCACTGAATGGCTTTGCTGAGGTTCAATGGTTTTACGCCAGCAATGCAGCAACAGCATGCTGCTCTTGTTCCTGTCTTTCTCCTTCTTCTCTGTGTTTGCTTGTGGATTGCAAACGAACTTTTAAGGTGCATACCCCCACCTGTATAATTAATGTGTGTAGATTCTCTGCTTGTGGCTGATTATGTACCAGACAGTATTTAATCGGCTTGGTATTTATTGTGCATTCTTTGCACAGTATAAATAATAACAAAGTAGGAAAGGACTGAAAATGTAAGTTTAGTTGAACCTCACTTTAATAAGAAGGAACCTTCTAAAAAAACAGTTTTGAACAGATTAGCAGAATGTTTGTGGCCCAACAGCCAGCAAGTTACTGCGAGCTGGAAACACTGTTGATGTGGTGCATTGTAGGATGGGCTTAGAGGATTCTTGGCAGACCAGATTATGTCAAACTTATGAACATCTGCCATTAAAACACATGCTGCTCCTCCATGTGGGGATCCAAGCCAACTGATCCATGAACAATTTTGACAAACAGCCGGCAGTTAAAGAAACACTGATCCAGGCTGTTGGGTTTCTAAAGTACAGTTTGTGTTTCCTGGTCTAAGCCAGGCTAATAGTGTGAAGCCAAACTGTGCTGAAGTCTGGGCAGCAGGAAAAGATATCAGTTATCAGAGGCTAAAGGGAAGAATCAAAACAGCTGTTGCTTTTACGACATGGCAGCACTTAACAGTTTACATGGATGTGTTTTAGACACATAATGTTGACAGTGCATCTGTGATTTGTTTTGTGTGTATAGGCTGCAACATCCAGCCAGTTTAAAGGGTTTCAAATGATTCATCAGGAAACATGAAAGCAGAAAGTAATTTTTATGACAATTTACCCATTAGATTCTGATATTTAATGTCTATTTAAGTATTCAACTAGACACGAAAATGAAAGAGATCAGGTCTCTGAATTAATTCTCACACTTCAAAATGGTTGTGTTGTGGTCATTATCATCATTATCCAATGCATATAATGGTAATTATGTTGCCAACATAGCTCACACATTTGACACCTGTTGATATTAAAGAGAGGGTAATCAGTGCTGTCTATTTCTGTTCTAAATTGACACTTTTGTTTGAAAGTAGAAAAAATAGTCCAAGTGCAAGATTTCACTTGTTCAAAATTTTTTTTTAAATACTAGTCCTAATGTCTAGAGTACTGGGTCTTGACCTTAATATCTTAGAAACAAAAAACAAAAACCAAACAAAATCTGTCCTTAGCAAAATGCGTCATAAATCTGGTTAAAGTGTTCTTTGTTTAATTTTATCTTTTTTCCACTGCTGCTGCGAACAGATTTTACTGTTTCTTTGGGATGATGAACTAAAGCCGCTAAAACTCTACACATCTCATTAGAGTCACTACTAGAAATGGCTTCTGCATTTACAACTGGTATGGTTTAATTAGTTTAACAATGAAGATAAAACCAAACTGCACCATTCAGAAAAGGTCAGAAAAAATCAAGTCAAGACAACACTATCAAACCAGGGATCAAGCTCTCTGCTGTACTTTGGGGAGAGCTACATTATATTGGATGGTGCTGCCATGTTTCCATCAGCTCTGTGTGGAATAACAGTCGTCTGGAAACTTCACCCGGCTGCCGTCTAGCCCTGGGCCCCCATGGAAAACTCTAGAAAGCCTTTCACAGAATGTCCCAGGCTCACTTAGACAGAGAACACCATACCCTAAACAATGTTTGTTTTTGTTTTTGTTTTGTTTTGTTTGTTACTTTTTGCTAATTCAGTTGTAAAATAGAGCATAGAGTGTATAAGGAAGCATTTGTTTGTCACCATGCAGAACTTCAGTGATTATGTGTTGGGCAAATGCTGCCAAACTGTGAATGATACACACTCACTACTGTGCCTAAACATATTCTGTGTTGACACGGATTGAGAACTGAATCTGCTCATGTTACACTACCTGTGTAGAAACAGTAGTAATCTTTTTAAAACCGTAACTGTTACATTGTAATGCTGCCACTGAGACCTATGACAGTTTACAATGTCACTGGATTACAATTAATAGCTCTCCATGCAGCATTTCTTGTATTCGAACGGCACCCTGCTGCTACCCTTTGGGTGTCAAAACTGATTGTATTTACTCAATGCATTTTTTAATTCAGTCATGAAAATGATCACATTTTTGTCAAGCATTTTCTCTGACAATTCAGATCTTTAACTGTGATGGAGCGGAATTAATGAATTTCTAATTAATAATTTAATGAGGTATGAAATGTCTTCCCAGGGTGGAGGAGAGCAAGGATCTTCTGCTGTTCTTCAGAACACTGAGGACTTTCTCAGACAGGTGTGAGGACCGGCGCAGAACCTTCCAGCACTTCCAGGTAAGTGGAGGCAAACCTGCACCAGAATGGACTGACAAACTAGCAGCCTCATTCTCACACACCTGATTACCATAGTGTCTTGTTATTTGTGTGTTGCTGACACACAACAACCTCTTTTTTGCCTCACACTGAATATGGAGAGCCTGATACAAACAATTGGATCAGGTTGATGGTTTTCAGCTCAATGTCAACCATTAAAATACAATGAAGCATCCCAAAAAGTGCCATTTTATGCAAGGTTTACTGTTCATTAAATGCTAAGATTTAGACTAATAAAAGAGTAGAAGAATGAAGTTTAATGCTGTGGGTGTGAATTATAGTGGGCATGGTAAATGTCAGGCAGGGACTTTTTTTGAGGAGGTAGCAGTAAAATGTCAAATGGTAAATCAAGCTGCAGCAGCAATATGGAACCTATTCTCTTATTTACTTGGAGAATGTAACGTTCTGCCAAGTTGGCTGGACTTAAGGAGGATTAACCCACATTTTCCACACTGGCCTGCGTGCACTAAACTCTAATTTTGCTTTAGTTGCATTTTATTCAGTTATTATGGAAAAATGTAATTCCCATTGTTACCATTTTGTTGTAATATGGGCTCTGCCATGTATGTAGATTCCCATTTATTAATTACACACAGACATGAATATGTATTCAGAGGAATAAACAAATGAAGATGTAAAACAGAAAGAATTCAAATACAGCCCAAGCCAAGAATCTTAAAATCTTTGTTGCTGATAGACCACACAAGCCAGTTACTGTAAGAGTACAGGACTGCAGATGGTTGGCTGCGTAGCACAAACCACAGACATTTACAAGCATGTGGCCAAAGTCTGATTAGCATCATTCCTTTCAGGACATATTAGTGTTAAATGTCTCTGCACGCAGACATACCACCATGGTCAGACTCTGCAGCCAGTCATGGGGAATAGTGTAATTTTGTTGTGTTAGTCATTAGATTTTAAAATTGCCTTCTCACTGGTCATTTTAACACTTTTCTCGGATAACAACAGTGTTAGCTAATAATTAATATCGATATTTGAGAGTCAAAACATTCAATAACAAAGTTTTTTAAAAAAAGGAAAAATAGCGTCTTGTATTTATGTTGATTGATAGCTTGTTAGCTTGTAACTCGCAGTGTCCAGACAACATTAGTGGTTGTGCTATTGCAAACTCTCACTCTCTGCATAAACACATCCACTCTGTGCTGTATGTTATGGGTTTCCTTGCCTATGATTGCTTGTGGAATTTGTTAAGTACCAAATCTAGCATCCAGGGTATGTTTGAATTTAAAATTTTGGGGCTGTGCACAGACACTTCCACTCTAAGTACAGGAATGTGGAAACACCTCTCCAGAGACAAACTTTGAGGGACAAACCAATAGAGTTACTGTCTGATGTAAACATAAACATAAGAAAAAAACATTTTTGACTTTTTTGACAAGCAGATTTGACTGGCTCTACTTAAAGCTTATATGCTAATGACACTATCTCTTACAAGTGATGCAGACTAAAACTATAATTTCAGACACTTTCATTAAAAAAGTTTTACTTTATTAAAATATCTTAAAAACATAGCCATGTTACATACACTTGTTCCTGTACATTACTGTCTTATTCACATCAGTAATAATTTCTAAAATGGAAAGAGAGAGTTGGGGACACAAGCAAGACAAAAAAAAAAGTGGGAGTAATTTCACATTAGTTCATAGATACATTGTTCCCCCGGTTCACTTCAACTGGGGTCTATAAATTAAAAGCCAAAGTGAAGCTTAGTCACAAAATGTATAAGAAAGCCTTCAGTTCGACAAATCTACATGGCCATAAGTAAAAATGCCTTATGAAGAGGCATTTCAATGCAGTGAATAAAGGTAGGGCAAAAACCACAGTGTTTTGTTCCTTTCTCACGATTTTCTGACAAAACACTTAATGAGACAATCATCTGACATGCCATAATAACTCTATAAACTGTTAAATGTAAATTATACCTAGAGTGAAATGTGTTTTACTCAAGACCATCTAAATGGTGTCTGTTCCTTTAAACTAACATTTTCATTCACTGATTAAGGTACAAAATGTCTATTTTTCAAAACTTCTATTATTTTGTCAACTGTTTTAAAATTTTAAAGCTTTAAAATTAAGCATGCAACAGCATTAATACACATAACCAAAAACTGTACTCATTCTTGCAACTACATCAGTCCAAACAAAATTTTTGATGACCCCCAATGAGCAAGATGAAAACTGTGATCTGGCAATGCAAGGATAGAAAACCATGAGGGTCAATTAAAGCACCTGTTGAGTATTTTACTTGTTTGTTTTTTAATGGAAAATGCTGAAATAGGAGATTTTAAACTTGTTTAAGATGTTGAGGTCAGCAGATGTTTTTAAAAGAATAGGTACATGAAGTTACAAGTAAACCTGTTGGTTTGCTGCTGTGTGTGTGATGGTTTGATGCTCTTTGTATAGTTTCTGTGATCTAGGTAGTATAGCGTCAGGTCAAAATAAAACAATAAATTGGACTTTTGTTGTAGAGGTGTTGACGCTTCTCCATTCATTCATGGGGTTAGATCAGTTCTACTGGCTTTACGTCACCTGTGAAAAGGAAATTCGGGAGGGACTACAGTAAAGGTTTTGCCCCCTCAACGGTACCGTCCAACAGGCAGTACATTCATACAGGTGAAGCTGTCGGGGTACTTAGACAGCACTACGGGGTTGCCATCCAAACGGACCTCACTGAGACTTGGTCGTAGGTAGTAGGTGTCATTGGACCTGCAGAAGGTGTCAGTGTTGACCTCAGTGATGTTGTTGTTCTGGATGAAATGGAAACAATATTGTAAATACAACAGATCGAATAAGTCAAAGTCTTCAGGGTCTTGTTATATGCGTTCCTGTGGTAATATATAATAGGTTTAAGCAAAATGTTAATGAATATAGTTTTTGTTAAATAAAAACTAGAATCCTACAACTTGTACTACATTTAGGTGCTTTCAGTAGTGTCAAAAGTCAATTTGTTTATTCATATTTTATTAGTAAAAGATTCAAACCTGTAGATGTAAGATCCGAACACTGTCAGGGATGTGTGGAACAGCCTCCAGCTGGTTGTCCGCTAGGAAAAGATTGACCAGCCTGGTCATTTTCTGTTGGGGAAAAAATTTAAATAATGAGGACTCAGGGTAGTCTGAGTTGATAGTTGTTCTGTCATTGTGTCATGAGTGTAGATGTACTTGAAAATATTTACAGCAAATCTGGCTATAAACCAGATATATTCAGGAAAGCAAAATTATGACCATGAATTACATGGATCAATCGATACTCTGGAAAGTGTGCTTTTTTGTTTCCTTTTTGAGATGAGAAGATCAATTCCAATCTTGTGTCTCTGCATTAAAAGTGAAACAGAGGTCAGGATGTAGTTAAGAGTTACATCATTAAATTACAAAATGAATTTATTTGCAATCTAATCCAGTTAATGGGAAAAAAAATATGTAATCAAAATACATTTAAAAAATTAAGATGTTAGATATTATAAAGGGCTTAAATCTTGATACATTCCTTTTGGTAAAAAGCTCATATGTAAAATATTACATCCATGTTGGTGTGTTGTTTCTTCTGGTCATGCAGGAATGTCGTATTTCATTTTATTCGGCATGTTTCTGGACAACATGGGTCAGCATACTGGACAGATTTGAGTACAATACCATTAAGTGTAAGATAGACCGCAGCGGGCAGCCAGGTTGCCACAAATAGAAGCGCCATTTAGCATTGGATTGTTCAACATTATTTTCCAGTAAATGAGGACAAAAAGCCTTAATATGACTCTATAGTGTAAAGCTTGTTTTTTTCAGTAAAAATGCTGTTAACTTCAAAATGCTCAATATCAAACATCTACAGGAAGTTTATGTAATCCCAATTCGTCGCCCATAAAATAAAGTTTCAAAACCTAGTTAGAACACTTCTCAGAAAAGTAATAAAAAAGCAATCAAACGGAATAAGCTACATTTCTTAATGAAGTAGTTTAAATAGTTAGATTACTTTTAATTTTTTAACAGCATTGCTAGTAATCTGTAACATATTCTGTTTTAAAGTAACCTTCCCAACATGGGTACCTTGAAAGCATTAGCTTTGACACCCCTGGTTTTAAGGAGGTTGTAGTTGGCGTTGAAGGATGTGAGTTTTCCAGGAAGCATAGGAAGTTTGACCAGTCTGTTCTCAGCCAGAGACAATTCCTCAAGCATGTTTAGCTTAGAGAATGCCCCGTCTTCAATCTCTGAGATCAGGTTTGCAGCCAGGTCAATCCTCTTCAGAGTCACTGGTAATGGATGGAAAATAGATCTGCTGTAACAATTGTAATTATTTAAGATGATTTACACTTTCTCTAACTTTCTTTCGTTGCTATACAGTTTTTAATAATGTTGCGTCAAAAATCAGACCTTTACTCTGCATACTTTGCTGACTGTTTATTGTTTAAGTTTTTTAGAAAAAAAGATTATACTAATAAAAATATGGAACACAAAACACAAAATACTGCAGGAAACTAAATAAGTGAGGCACTCATCTTTATGCTCATACAAATCTGGGGAACCAAAAAACAAGGTTAGCTCAGGTGAGTCACATTTTAACAAACATGTAGTGCTAACACTAGTAAGTTTCCTGGATGATGCCATTGTCAGAACTGAAGCTGGACTTAACGCCATTTAGATTATGTTGCCATACTTGGTGTGAGTTACTAAGTGGTTGTGAAGTTCTCGCATTTCTGGTTTCAAAGCTCTGTGCATCACAGGTTAGATATACTGACTTTTAGGTCTAAGTTTAGGTCCATAACACAGTTCAATACCCGTCTAGCCTGGTAAACGAACATATCCTTTTAACTCTTTACCTAAAGGCTGCAATGTGGGCTTGTGTAGTCCCCAAGTCCAAGCTGAGAGACCCCTTGTACAAGTTGATTAGGACTCATCCTAAAGAGTAAACTAAAATGGTTGAGTGCTCCTTTACCAGAAGAGGGTCTTTGACAGCTGGCTCGACAAACTCAACTCAGCAATCAACAGTTTTTAACAGAGAAATGTTTTAGACTTACCAGTGTCAGCAAAGTCCTTAGTGCTGATCTTCTTAATTTTGTTGAAACGGGCGTACAGGTAGGCCGTTTCTTTAGGCAAAGTGGGAACAGTGGTCATGTCCGGAAAGACTTCCTCACAATACACTGAACCAGTCAGACACACGCACAGCAGGCATGTGGGCAGGTCTGCAACACAGAGGTATCAAGCAAACATCAAGTCCTCCACAGCTGAAATTATTTGCATATTTATTTTTTATTTAATTTTATTGTATTACAAATCTCTTTTGCAATCACCTTGGCCAACACTTGGAATTATACTTGATTTGATTCTATGTGATGTTGGTAACTACAATGGTTGCTTGTGTTTCTGAGTTTTCCACACAAGTCAGCAATACTTAGTTTGATGGACATAACCTGCAAACAAAATCTTCTAGATACTGTTGAGAGACAACCAAGCGAGCTGTTTTAATTGTTTTCTTTTTTGCCAACATGAGCTCCTGAATGCGAGTAAGAGTTTGACAAAAGTCTCAGTAACTCGTAATGCAAAATCTTGTTGTAAGTTTTTCTTAAATGTCTTTCCCAGACCTTTAAAACATGAATATATGGAGTAAAAGAAACCCAAAACATCCTGCCAGCAGTTTTAAACTCCCCCTGTAATTTAAATTTGTTTTTCTCGTGTATGATTCGTTTGACACAAGGTGAACACATCTTTCTCTTACCTGAAGCTTCTCCTCCCTCTGCAATTGGGTTGTCATCGGTTTCAACAACAGGCAGCTGCCTCTGCAGGAGAAAATAGTGCCTGTTCAAATATCAGCCAGCCCATTGGCTAGAGCATTACACTGATACCGCCAGGGTTAGGAGGACACTTTTGGAAATATGCTAATACATTGCACTGTGTCATATTTCGGTGGAAAACAAATTGAAAACAAACTTAAATATCTGTACTGCATTGTACTTTGTTCAAACTGGAGTCCGTTCGCTAACTCTAGCATATAACATACAAAGTAAGATGTAACATACCAAAGTCACTGTTCTGCAGCCAGTGCAGTGGTCAGGTTTTTGCTAGGTTTGATGTAATTGTTGAACTGTATAAAATAAGAGACACTCACAGTTAGAAAGTTTTCTTTCGTAATCACGGACATGTAAACAGAGATAAACCCACTGTTTTATTTGGCGAGGACTGTTTACATACTGATGAAGTGGCGACATTAAGTCTTACCATATAAAATAATTGTAAACAGTGAGAGTGTTAACTGAATAGGTGATGTTAATCACTAAAGAACAAGAACTTCTATTCACTTGGAGACTGTGTTGGGTCTAATAAATTAAATCTCAGTGGGCTTTCAGCCCATAAACACTACTTTGTTAAAAAAGGTTTAAAAAAAAACACCACAATGATCCGTGTTGGTGGTGAAGGTGTTGCTTCAAGTAGAGGTGAGAAGATGAAATACGATTCACAAGTCCAGTTTCTGTTTCCAATTTAGTTATTTTCAACTCTCTTTGCGGCATTGTTTTGGCCAGAACCTCTGCATCTGGCCTCCTGCTGTGCCAACACAGTAGTCTAATTGTAATAAATGAGGAGGTTGCATTTTGTGACATATATAGTTCTGCTGTTGATCTGAGTATGGACTCAGTTCAGTGCTCCTCATTATAAACAATCAGAACTTGATTCCAGAGCTATATGGCTGGCTGATCTTTTTGTAGCAGTCCACAGTATGTTCCACAAATGGCTAGTAGCTGACCACCACAGCCTTACCTGCTGCAGCTGCACTGTTGAAGAAATGGCTTTTTTATTTTGTTTTAAAGACTTTTGTTTCAGTTATTGTCTTTGGACTTTTGAAGTGAAGCCTGTGAAGTAATGTAGTGATGTCATGTAGGAGCCAATGAGAATCAGGCTGGTTTCGAGGTTTTTGTGCGTTCTCACCCTGGAAGCTTTTAGACTTGTTGAAAATTATAATAAATTTATTCCTTCTGCTTATGGAGTTTTGGGCCTATGGATCTCTCCTGACAAATTCAAATCGTACAACTGTGATGGTTGGGTAATGGGTAACACAGATCACCAATTAGCCAATTGCTACTGAAGCCAATGAACCTAAGGGGAACTAATCTTCTACTATTTAAGCAATTGTTGATAAAAGTAGGAATCCTACATTACCACTGGTCTAATGGTTGGTCAGTTTAAATACAAATCCTACCGCTGGTCTCAGAGATCACTGATTGGCAATGGACAAATCAAAGGAAGGAATGGTAAACACGAGTTTTCATATTGTTGATTAAAAAATTTAGCCTGAACGAAGCTTGTGGTTAACTGAAGCAACACTGCCAGAATCTTGTATGAAAAACAACTATTTCAAAAACACTTACTCATTAAAACTGAAGTGAGGCTTTGTAGCCATATTTCTTTCCCTGTCATGCCCTGGGCTGTTTGTGTTTTTTTTACTTCCTACAAGTATTTGCCAAAGGTTGAACCAGACCAGACTTGGTTTTGGTTTGTCCAAATACTTCTTGAGGAGGTTACTGTGGCTAGTTGAAAATTAGTGTGGTTGTTTTAGGATTTGGTTTGTCTGGTGAAAGAACAAGCAATACACAGCAAGGTGTTTGTGTACATTTTTTAAAACTGCTAGCTGAATGAACCCTTGGAGGGATTTTAAAGTCAAGTGCTGAAAGTTAGCAGAAAAGAGAAAATGTATTTAATTTTTAACCATGAATTATATTATTAGATTTTAGAATAATGTGATCATTGTTTTTGAATATTGCCAACTACAATGGGTGACCTTATCATCCCAAAGAATTTGTGGGATCTTATCATTTCCCTCATTCCCTTTTTCATATCCCTTTATTTTCTCATCTTTTACTCTTCTTGTTCTCCTTTTCTTTCTTCCTTAACATGTTAGAAGAAATTTATCTTATAAGAGAAATCTGTCTGATCTTACCAAAACCTTGATGTTTCTGTTTTCATATTTACTTTAACAATAGCAGTTTTAACTTTTATTCTGTTTTATAGGCTTGCATATTGTCATTTTTTTCCATAAATGTCTCCTTCATCTCAATAAATCTGTTTAAATTATTATGTAACAGTGAAAACCACGAGTGTAGGAATTGTCTTTTGATGCCATTCTGCAAGCGAACAGTAAAAACTACTGATCAAAACAATTAACCAACTAATTTGACTGCTGGCTGAAAAATGTCTGAAAGCTGCAGCAAATTAGTAAATTTGAAATATCAAAGCATTTTTGATATAGTATGTCAGAGCTATTAAAGAAGATTTGGTTTTGGCAGAGAAGATTGGTGTAAATGATAAAGTTCCTACCCTAGCTCTCTTTGATTTCAAATGGTCTTTGAAGTATCCATTCAGCTCCCTGTCAGCCTGAGATCCTGGTATCAGCTGTGAGTCCTGGTCAGATCTCCTGGCCGAAGTTGCCACCAGCCACGGCACCAGCATACAGGTGAATAAGAGTGCCTTCATGCTGTCCAAAGCAGTGTGACACTGACACAACAGCTTGCCTGAAAGCTTGAGTTTGGGTCAGCAGCTGCTCTCTGCTACGAGCCCCTGTTGGGATGTGTCAAATGACTGTATTTAAAGGCTGAACCAGTAGCTTCCAGCAGACTCTTAAAGCAGAGTTTATAGAGCAGAGCACTTAACTCTTCCCTTACCAGAGAGAAAGAGAGACACAGACAGGATGTAAAGAAAGAGGCAGATATACCAAAAAGAGACACACATGGGAATAGACAAAGAGTCAAAAAGGTCTCAGAATGTCAGTGTTTTATGTCAAATGTCCTTAAATATGTACAAGAAAAATGCACTCAGCAAAAACTGCAGAGAAAGCAGAAAAAATGAAGATTGACAACCACAGTGTAGTGTGTTTTGTCAGGAGGAATGTCTGTGGCCTCTGCCTGGCCACTCAGTAATGACTCGTAATAACCAACCAATCCTTTATTAGCCTGGATGAGTGACTTTCTTTCTGGGCTGGCTTGTTTTTTTACTGAGCCTTTGGTCAGTCAACACATTTAGCAGCCGTTCCATGGACACTGATGATAGACTTAAAATGATATGATTACTTTGGACTGACCAGTTGTTGAATCTGCTTTGCTTTCAGAATACTTCTCATGGAGTGACTGAGGTTTCAAGTCAGGGTTGATGCTAATAGGCTGATACTCAATGCATCCGCTTTCTTTAAATAATCAACAAATTTCTCAAATTAAATGATGACAGTGCATTTTATTGTAAAGTGCTTGCTCAGTCATACAGAAAAAAACCAGAAAAGCCACAAATAAACTTATTAAAGCAAAGGAGAGAATGTACACCTCTTATACACTGTGTAGTGCACACTAAGATACACTATGCAACACTGCTATGCAACCAATCCTTGTTGATGTTCCTCTCTGTATGCCATTCTGCAAGTCTTATGCAATCAATCTCAAAGCAAAATAGGACCAGTTCACTTAATCCCTTTGTCCCACTGTAACCAGTCCACTTAGCCTCTCTGTTGCTCCATAATCAGTCCACTTAGCCTCTTTGGCACACGTTGACCTGTCAGCTCAGCCTTTTTTGTCTCACTGAGTTAAATGGAACTTTACAGTCACGATTGTAGCTGTTGTCAAATTATCGTCAAATTCAGTGGAAAGTTCTTACACGTGTAACTGAATATTAAACTTGTTTAGGGATTGCATTAAGCTGAAAGAGCCACTATTGGCATTTGTTTGCCTGCCAGATTGTGCATACACCTGTCAGTCATGCAACATAACAAGTGTTTGATTTGGGTCACTTTGCATGATCCATGATTAAATAAGGTAGATAATGGTTTTTAACTACCCAGTGCTGAAATAATGTTGAGCATTATCCACTAAAACATCATCCTTACCCTTAGCACATTGTTTAACACTTTCATATTGCACGTCTGGTGTCTTTAGTCGTGACACAGAGGTTTCTGGGGTTCAGCTCTCCCTTGGTGACAGAAAAAACAACAGCATTTTGTGGTGCACGTACTGATTTAACTCCTGTCCTTTGTTCCATTATCACTTTATATGATCCTGTTTGCCTGGTAGCATGATTCCATTGATCAGAATAGAATATTTTAAATTTTTCTGGTTTAATTGAATTTTGCAGTAGTTGAGTTTTGTTGTTTCTGTTTTGTTGGTTCTGTCTGGTGGGCATCAAGGAGGTTGTATTGTTGTGTTTCTCAGAGTCCTTTACCAAGATTTAATGGTAACAGAGGAAGTTCTCAGGTGTTTCATGAGATTTTGTTGGCCACTGAGGAGGTTTTAGGGGCCTTTAAACCGTTTTTTAGGGTTCCTTAGGAGGCCTAAGGAAATCTTTCGGAAATATTTTGGAGTGACGAAAATCTCCACCACCATGATTAAAACACCAAATGACGGAGTATTTTGGAGGAAAATTGTTTGCTGTTGCTGTTGTTGCTGTTGTGGAAGCTTATAGCTGGAAAATCAATGAACTAACATGTTTTTACTGGCTGTTAACTTAACTTAAAGTAGTCACTCTTTTGTGTGTGAAAAATGGCAGTAATATCCAGAAGGTAGTTCCATTCTGTAGCTACAGGTATGAGGTAATGTGAGCATGTGAATGTCTTATGAGTTTATGTTAGAGTGTTCCATTGACATGAGAGCATATTGAAGCCGAGTTTTAAATGAATGCCCTGTTTGAATAAAAGTATTATGCCAGAAACAGCCTCAATCTGTGTTTCTGACATAAGGTACTCTGTCTAAGCCAACTGAGGACAATTTGTGAGATTGGAGCCAGGACAATCCCTCTAGGAGCAGCATTTGGGTTTCTTATTGCTTCCTTCCTGATATTGTGATGTCTTGAATGAAAATGCTGTTCTAAAATTCAGATACCTCTCTGTCTTTTGTCTACCCTTGTAATATTTTTAGGCCTACAACTGTATTTTCCAATAAGTGTTTCATTAATTTCAATAACACACAAAATTACATCAAATATTGACACAACAGTAGGGAAGATATATCTCTTTTCAATGTTTATTTGGTTTTTTTTTAAACTAGCCTGTTTTTTATACATGTTTTCCTACCTTTTTGCATGTTTTCTATTATTGGACGGCTGATATTTAAATGGCAGACTGGAATGGGGAAAAGTGAGAGAGATATAGTATGGCATGCAACAAAGTTTTATAGTACACTCTTTAAACATTCTGCTACCAAAGCAGCGTGTTTTGCATTTAATGCTTGTCTGCAGACCAAATTTTATTTGGGTTAATAATTAAGTTAAGTTGAGTTGAGTGCAAGTATTTAAATTTTCCGATGACTTATTCTCTAAAAAAAAAAAAAGCATCCCTAAACAAAGCCACTGATTTTTGACCAGTAAGGGAAAATAATTATCCACCCATCTGATTTTGGCTGTTTACTGTATCCTTATCCCTGCTTTTCAATTCCCACCAGACCTTTTTTTTTTACATCAGATTGGGAAGTCTGTCCCATCATTTCTTTGCCCACTTTGCACCTTGATGTGAACAACCAAATGGAGACCTATGATTGCCTTGAAAGAGAGCCTGCTAAAAATGTGCACCCTTATCCCCATATTTGAATGATACTGTATCCGCCCCCTCTTATGATGGCTGGTTCCTCATTTTTGCTTTAATTGTTGCCTTTTGAGACAATATAAAAACTTTTGACGCTCAGAAAATGTCGTTCAAACTAGTTTTTTTATGCATAAATTAGCTCCATGGTAACCCAGAAGTTCCTCTCCACTACAACATCCTCCAGCTCTTTTTGGTGGATCTCATGGTCTTTCCAGGGCAGATGGCATGTGTAGTCTCTTCATCATCTTCTGGATGTAGCACAAGGTCTCCTATTAGTTATCCTGAGAACTCTGCTATAAGGAGGCATACTCATCAAATCTTTACAGTTGCAGCTTGAAGTCAAGTGCAGAGTGGTATGGATGAGAATTGGCACCAAGTTTAAGGTCATTGCACTCTGCTGTAAAACAGTAATCAGAATCAGAATCAGAATCAGAAATACTTTATTGATCCCCGAGGGGAAATTGCCTTTCGTTACAGGCAACTGGCCATCTCAGCATGATTTTCTGTTGCTACTCTTAGTGAAGATGTTAAAGTATCTCAAGGGCATATAAAGTAGCTGCTCCTTAAATGCAAAGCCAGTAAGCAAAAGAAAATAAAGGTAAAATGTGGTATGTCCTAACAACTTGATGAACATAAAGACAATGCTCAAAACAAGATGGAGAAGGGTGAACAAGTTCTCGGTGGTCTGAGTGAACTCTAGCCATAACAATGATCCCTGCAAGATGTTGAGAAAATTCTGGACCAGTCATATCTTAGATTTTAATCTCTTCAATCAGTGGTTTCATATTTATCAGACCTCCATAGCCTAATTTTTCAAAAGAGTTATTAAGCGCTGCACAGGTAATACCACATCAATAAATAACTGCTAATATGATAAATACAAGAAAATGCCAAAATTGAATCAAAAACAGAATTACTGGAAAATGCAGGAAAAAATGTCTGGGAGAATTTTCCAAAGCAGAAAGGCCAAGAGATTCTTAGGAAAAGAAGAGACTTTGTTCACGCAGTCTATTCAACAGCTGCTGCGGTCCAGCTGTTCTTGGGTTGATTTCAACCTTGGTTGTCAACCCACAGAGATGTTGGGCTTCCCCAGAGCAGGTTTTAAGAGCTTTTCTTTTTTTTGGTGTTGTCTTTAGGCATGGTGAAATGAAAGTACAAAAAAAAACCGGACAAGAGACAGAACTTTTCTATAAACAAGCAATAAGAGAGAGCAAAGACTGGAGTTAAGCAGGAAAACAGTTAAATAGAAAACATGTGACTATTTCAGTGTTCAAGAGGAAGGGAAAAAGAAGGGGGCCCAGATACAAACATCCAAGGAGCATGAGCCCAGACTGTTACAGGTGTGTTAGCAATTATGAACACCTTTAAACTTTTATGACTCTGGGAAGAGGGCCAGCAACTGGAGAATGTCACTAATTTTCGATGTCAGGGTTTGAGCTGTCAGGGTGGTTTCACTGGTATCCCACTGTACATTAAGGCAATGAGAAAGCCACCCACAACAACACACTGAACACACATTATTTCTGTCATATTGACTCACCCAATATGAACATGAGTAGGGATTTTTTAGGCTTGAAACTTAAAATCCTCATCTTTTTGTACAAGAATAGACATTGACATGTACTTAAAACAGCTCAGAAGAATTTTGTTTGATTTGGACAAGACTTTTAGATGGATAAATGAGTAAAAAGAAGGACTACAAACTATGTGGAGAGAACTGACAAGGGACATACAATAGGATTTTCGAATTGGTCCAGACTGGGCTGAACTTTGTCTGACTTGGTCCAGTCAGATGAGAAGCTCATGTCAGAAAAGAAAATCACTGCCCATTCTTAATGCTTGTGATCCCCTGAAAGGTGTCCTGTATAGTATTCTTGTAAACAATAGTTATGTTTACATTCAGTTTTTACCACCAGAACACAGTGTGTGTATTCTTGAGGTCTAACATGTTGAAAGATTTTTCCTTTCTCATGAAAAATTTACTGAGCTTTTTTTTTAAGTTCCTTTAGTTCTGCATTGTTTACGTTTATGTTTACTAGCTTTAAGTCTTTTTTTATTGCCTTTGTTGGTTCATTCCTGTGTTTGCTTTGCGGGTTACCTCAGGCAGTCGTCGATCAGAGGAATAGCAATAAACTAGTGGAATGAATGTGTATCCTGTGCACGTGTGTCCTCATCTATTTGCACAATCCAGATGAAAAATGGACTTACTAAATCTACATCTCATTGTGGCTACCAATATTTGTTCCTTTGCTGCTGAGTTCACTTGAAACTTATTTGCAGCCAAAAAGGCATAAAAATTACCAAGCTTGTTTTGTGGACTGTCTGTGATAAATACATTTTTTCTGTTAGTGCTTCACAATAAAATCCACTAGTTGAATGCTTTTAATGTGAAGCAGCAGCAGTACAAAATGTTCTCTTTGCACAGACAACAGTCCACAGTGTAATCTAGGAGTACAAAATCTACTCATACAGTTGTTATTTGACAAATGTTTTTCTCCCTCTATATTATATCCTGGCAATAATCCAGTTGACTGAAAGAAATGGAAGAATTTTTGTGTCTCTGGTGACGGAGTGGAATAAGCAGTATATTTTTGTGTAACACATCCAAGTAGTGTAACACATCAGTGTTTCTCTATTTTTTCTGTATCCTACTGACGATTTTATTCCATATACACAATTTTCTAGTTTCTAGTCAAGTCAGGTTTTGTTTTTTGTTTTTGTAAACTTTAAAATCAGACTTCACAGTCTGGACAACATACAACACTCCCTATTCTTAGACCCTTGGTCCAGGCACCAAAAACACCTCCAAAGAATTTTTTTTCAGAAAAATACATTGTTCTTTAGTTGATGTAAGTTTGTGTAAATATTTTAGCTGTGATATCCCTAACCCTAATACTTTACAGCGAACTGGTAAAAACAGATAACTTGTGTTGTGATTCTTAAGGTTTCGTGTTACTAACCCACCACTTTTCTCTCATGTAAACACAATCATTATTACAGTAAACTTTTTACTGGCTTGTTTCTTCTGACAGCTGCAGTCAATGTGATGGTTAGCTAAGTTTGGGGTGACAGGCGTAAGCCGGCAGTACTTACCGGCAGACTGAAGTAAGGCTAGACAAAACAACATACGTCAGCAAATTTACTCTACATACACACAGTGGACCACCTGGCTATGCATTAAACAGACTTGGTCTGCATGGGTCTGGCTGACAACTGACATGATGTATTAACCCACCACTGAGAGCTGTGTGTTTTGGTGTTCTGACATAGCCAACCTTTGGCTCTAGGCTGCTGCCAGAAGCTGCAGACTTGACACTAAGGTTTTCATTTTGGCTGAGATACTTGTTATGTGATGTGTATTACTCGTTTTTCAAATTAAGTGACTTACACAGAACTACTTCTTAAAATTCTCTTATTAGACTCCATGTGAAACTAAACAGAGACAAACCAAAATGACCTGCAAAAAATGACAAAAAGAAAAAAGAATCAGAGAAAAATTTATTTAAAAAAATGAAAGGAAATGAAGAAATGAAAAGGTAGACTTGTATAGTAAAGTATCCATGACTGTATCTGAAAGTGTATCTGGTTATACTGAGATATGATATTTGGCTCATATTGTCCAGCTCCAACATCCTTTTTTCAACTTTCAACTTTAACTTTTAAATCTTGTTACAACTTAAACACATCTATGATTAATCAGAAGACTCAATACAACCTATTGGATGTTGCACCGTACTTTTCATCCAGATTATGGTTCATTTAACCTAGTAAGAGTGGAGTTGAATACGCCCTTTATGCACTTGTGCCATGTGCTAAACCATCTTGTTGCTATTATAACTAAAGTGATAGTCTCCCTGTGTAGGCTGCACTCATTCTGTTTTTACCATCAGGTCGTCCCCAGATCCTCTGGGACTGAATTCCAAGGCTAAATGCCAGTATTTGAACCGAAGCCCAGCATGAAAAAAGAAATTTTCTTTTACAGGAAAGAGGAAGACAGAATACTTCTGCTGGACAAAGGCTTACTTTATAAAAAAGATTAAAGAGAAAAAAGAATAGGCCCATTAAAACAGACGAAAGAGCTAATTTTATACAACATTGTAAAACAGAAAACTCAATGCACGGAACAACTCTCGAACTTAAAAAGAGTAATGCCACCACAAAAAATAAAATTAAAAGATGAGTCACACAAGCACTTAGCTTGCAAGTTAAAAACTGTTCTTCAATTTGAATACTATTTTCATTGGTGTATTTTTACATCACATGAATCTACAGATTATGTTCATTTTATGTCAGTTTAGGGCTCACTTTTGCAAAGTCATATACATTTCCTGGACTGGTGCCATATTTGACTGTCCAGCCAAGACCATCACTGACCACCAAGGCTAAATGTTGATAAATGCTATTTATTAAGCCTTCAAATTACCTTTCTGTGAAGTATTTATCTGCCCAGCACAGACAGTGCATAGGTGGAACGTGGGGCAGGGGGTTGGAAAGGTAGGACATTAATTTAAATGAAGCAATTTCAGTCATTGGCATGTAGGTAGAAACTGGGACATAACTTTGTGCAAAGAATAGACATTCAAGCTTGTGTCTCTGGCACAATATAACAACCAGGCACAATATATATCTTTGTATATCTACTGAGTTGCTCAATTTTTCAGCTGTGAGTCAAAGCCACATTTTATAAGCCACATTTTATATGTCACGGTAGAGCTAGGGGATATAGACAAAATCAAATACCAAATACCTTATTATTAATACCAATTAATAACCCTAATATGTTAAAGCAACAATATTTGACACATTTCATTTTACACATGAAATTTTCAGTAACTCCTGGACAAATGGGAGAAATTGCAGTCGCAGGGCCGCTTGCCAGGTTTGGCCCGGAGGAAGAGCCACAAGTTCTAGAGAAACAAACAACAGAGGCACACCAGGTTCTGCTGTTTATGAGTGATATAAGAGCTCTGAGTTTATTTTGTAAACTTTGCTATATGCCCACTGTCTATGTATGGTTCCTGTTGTCAAAGCCAGATGCAAAGCAGATGTTATTCTTAATTGAATTTGAATATTTACATACTGAGTTAAATGTGCGCCCTTTTCTATCTTGTTTGTATTACACAATCAGATCAAGATATTTATTTTCCTAAAGGAATATTAGGCCTTTTCATTATTTCTTTGTTTCATAAAGATTCTGTCTAGACCAAAGGGAAACTTTGCAGTCTCAAGGTAGAGACTGAATTCTGTTTTTATTCTTAATTTTTTTGCTTCTCACATTATATGGAGCCATTGAATTTGCTGTTATATTACACTGGATCTTTGGTTAATGTCATGTTTTGGACATTTCAAGGTCTGTTGTCTGTTTTTCTGGCCGTTTACTGTAAAGAGCCCTTTCTGGTTCTTGCTGGAAGCTCTTAACTCAGCATGAGGTTTACTGTCAGGTCTTAACTTTAACAAAACATCACAACACCCAGGGAAGAAAGTCTTTCAGTAGAATCCATCAGGGGTGAGTGTGAAGGTCTGTTGTTGTTGAGAAAGAGGAAACTGGTTCGTAGACTAAAGGGAGCTTCAGTTTTTGAGGTACTAAAATTGAGATATGTACATTTTTTATGGAGTAACAGTCAGGGTACCTGTAGTTTAGAGTACACTATTATTGGTCATAAGTCTTATAGTCGTATGTGAATTCATTTTCTTGATTAAAATAGAAAAAGAGCCCACAAATCTGAACCAGAGTCCACAGAGGTGTGGGCAGTAGAACACCACACAATATATGTATATATATATTTTTGCATGAATAATTAGGACAAATTATTTCCCTGTGCATTTGAAGCCAATGAATAACGCTTTACAATTTCATGTGAACCTTCAGTGCTGTCCAAAATTTCAAACAGAAACGGAAAAAGACAATACGTATAATATTTCTAGGTGAACTTTCAGCAGGTATTTAGATCTTCCTCTCTTTAAATGGAGCTATTGAGTAACAGATCGATAACAAAATGACAAAACTAGCTAACAGAGATAGTGGCTCACCATGTGTAACCCTGTTAATACATAAAAAGAGTCAGATACAGTAAATTTAACCTAAGATATGTGTTCTGATTAGAAAACTAATACAAAAAAATTCTGAGCAGATATGTAGTTACTACTTATAAATTATTTGATTTCATTGAACAACAGCCTGAGAAGTATCTACACATGGACATTGTAATGGTGATTTTTTTTTCTCCATCTGATCAAATCTTTTATGTTTTCCCTGTCTTGGCATGTTGTTGTGAAGGCAGTATTAGTGTTTTGGTGATGGTCCCTTTTCTAGGACTGGACAAGAGACCAACCCTAATTAGACTGTCAACTGAGACATGACGGTTTGGATCAAACTAATGGAGACATATGGAGTGTATTACTGGTTGATTGGCTTCCAGTGTGCGGTGGTATTGGATAGTTGTTCTCTATTCTCTGGTGACTACTGGATTTGTTATCCCAACATTCCTGGCATTTTCCTTCTCCCAGACAGAAACTGAGAGGCAGTTAAATGTTGGCTCAGAGGGGATTTATACTGAATTTGAATCTGTTGAAATACTAAATATGAGTCACAATCAAGCCTTTGGTTATTCAAGTGACCCCATGCTGTTTAAACCTTTCACAGTGAATCAGCTGTCTTCAGATTTTCATCTGAGCATTTACCTTCTTTATTGTTCAGAAGGTAAACCTTTGCTTACAGCAAGGCCCTTTGCGTGACTTGAATCCTACTGAGAGATAAAAACAGGAGGAGCCATAAAGTCAACATGTGTTTCCTGGTATCAACACATACATCATTGTTGGACTCCAGGCTTCTGAAAATTAAATTGCATTAAGGAAATGAGATTTTAAGATGATAAGATCTCTGTCAAGACAAATGTTTTTGATTTTGACATTAAAACTTAACTTGAGCTGAAAACCAAGTTTTTACTCACTCATGAGTAATTGAATTACATCAAGCAGAAGGACTTTTTAAACATTCTATAAGGTTTTCAGTTAAATATTAGTTGATGTTGAATCATTACATCACAATATCTTCTCTCATACTGAAAAAAAAATTAGTACACCAAATACATTGCGGATATGTAGGCTGGACTGTCTGTCATCATTCTGTGCCACAGCGTTCAGTGATTGATATCAGTGAGTTCTTTGCCATCTGAATTACTAAAGTAAGAAGGTTTTCTTGTTTCTTCAGTTACCCTCATTGAGCAGTTTATTAACTTTTTCAGTGCTCCTCATTAAATCTAATGAACCTCACTGTTGGCTGGCTGACAGTGCTCTGTGATGAGTGCCATATGATGGGACTAATTAAAGGCCTGTGATCTACACAAGTGTGTGAACCAAAGCATAACAGGACATGTCAAGAGTGTTGCTCGTTGAGTGAAATCCGGTGTTGGATTGTGTTGGATGGTTGTTCTCTGTTCTCTAATGACAGAATATTTACCCAGACATTCCTCTTGTTTGACTAAACACAGACAGACTGTGGATAAGACTGAAAAAAAACAGGTCATGCTGGTTACAAACTGGGACTATCACCATACTGCAAAAAGATAATTGATTTTATGGAGAAACACTTTTTTTTCAGAATTGAGAACATAGTTTTCTCCCATAGTTCCAAGGGAAAGGGAAAGGGAGTAATAAAGAATTACAGAAATACATCATGATCAAAATAGTTGCTGATTAATGTTCCGTTAATTGACTATTTGATGAATAAACTGATAGCCTAATCACAGTATATAAGTATTACAAAAATAAGGCAGCTTTAAAGTCTTCAGTTGCTGAAATAACAGTTTCTCTTTTCTGTTTAAGCTTGTCTCATGGTTTTGGGGCAGACTTATGTGCAGTACAGTACTGCAGCACTGTGTCCATGGATCATACCTGTCCAGTGATACACTAGCCTACTTTGTCATCTCCCTGCTACAGTTACAGTTCATATATATTATTGTTTGTGGTTAAAGTCAATGCGTTTTTCATGTGTTTGTGAAGGCAGGGGAATTCTGGGAAGTTCCCATGTTAATGTAATTATCTCTGTTTAATAGGACATTGTGGTCTTGAATGTTTCCCTCTGTGCTAATTGTGATGAGGAGAACACAGCTTGGTCCTCAGCAGTAGACTCCATCTGGATAAAATGTCTTTTTATTGGACTGCTCTTCAAAAACTCTTACTTTAAGATCACTACCAGCTAAAATAACAGTGTCTGTGATCCTGTCAATGACTGTCTGTCCATCATTGAATTTCTCTGTCTGTCTCTGTCATTTATACTCTCCCCTATTTATGCCTTTATTAATGCTACAGCATACCCTTGGCACATTTTTTAATACAGTATCCATAAATTTAATGCCAGGAACATCAAGTCATCCTTTGCTTTGCTCTCTAATAACCCATACATGCATGTACTTGATTTGAGTATTGGTAATATCTTACCTTTTATAATATCCTTTAATATCTGCACTGTTTTTATCAGTGTAGGCCAACTTGTAGAGCTCCTTCAGTTAAATCCAGTCAGAAGCAGTGGAGAAAAATCTTGGAGACTTTGAATTAAGAGTGTTGAGTTAGTCTTAACTGTGATTAAAGCTGGATGGATGCAGAGTGCTTTGGTTATCCTGAGCTGATGGGATGATGAGGAATGACTGATACTGGTGGAAACTGCTTTGTGATTCTTCTCCTTGATTTTGGGCCACTTTAAAACTTACCTAAAACAAAAACTTCTTTTCAGGTGGAAACACAGTATTCACAAAAAGGAAATAATGGATGGACAAATACACATTTCATTAATAAAACCAGTATAAAAGCCCTGCTTTTTCCCAAATCACTATTAGCTTAAATTCCAAACAAATGCATAATGTAAAAATGAAGACAATTTTTAAAAAATCCTGACCAGATGTGAGCTATTACTTATTCATTTTAAGTCATGATAAAGCTGTCAAAGAGAAGGGAGAATAGTAGACCCAGAGGAGGAGCAATTTTTTTAATAATAATAATTTAATACTCCTTGACAGGCTGCATCCCTTTACATTCATGATGACACTGACACATGCTCAATTAATGACTGTTTATTGGAATAAGCATTTGTGCTTAATGTACCCATGAGATGGAAATTGTTGCTGGCACCACTTGGTTGCTTGTAACAGACACTTGTGACTATTTAAGTGTTTTATTTCTGCCGTCTCTTTTACACCAGGATGGAAGTTTTTCAGAAACCATTATTGATGATGTTATTATATATGACAAGGAGTAAAAGTAGGCCAGTCTGGTCCAGTGCTTAGTGCTGGTACGCAGTACTGGGAAGAGGAGACGGCAACTGCATGCCAAAACTTATATACAACAACCCGTCAGAACAGTATTTCCAACAAGTAAACACATCTGCTAAGGTTAGGTCAACATAAACAACAATTAGGTTTTTTTTATAAATGCTTCTAAATTGTTCCAGTGTGTCTGTGCCCAAGATAGGCCTGTGGGTTTTTTAATCTGTGTTGGAACAAACTCTGCCTTTCCCTAACTGTTTAGTTCCTGAAGGCCAACGTCAACTTCTGATGCAGGTGATTCTTTGCTATTCGAGCGCTGTGGGATTTTGGCAGACAGTTGTCTCTTTCTAAAATCTCTCTTGCAAAATGACTGACAAAATAAGTTGTGACATTTCATTGTTAAGTTTTATTCCAATCATGTGAACAACAGGTTAAACAAGTAAAATGATTTCTATAAGTTGGTCTGTGACTATGGCATAATTACATCCAATGTTTCCATTTTTACTCAGTGAACACACAAAGTGCCTGGAAAGATGGTTTTATAAACTGTTTTAATCTTTATTTTCACACCCATACTGTGCACTTTATTGACATAATTTGCACCAAACAAGTGAAAAGGGATGATAAATCATTCTACAACAATTCCAAACATTTCTGTGGTTGTTTTTCTCATTACAAGCATATTTATTTGGCTCTGACAAAAAATGCTTAAAAGTCAACTCCCACTCTAATGCACATATTGAAAGAGACATTTTGGTTTTGAAAGTCTTGTCAACATTCATAAATTATTTTGTGGCACTCCAACAAATCACTGGCTATACATGATGTCAAGTGTTTCTAATTTCTTTTTACACCATACAAGTGATTAAAAGTTGAGCATAAAACATGTATTGATGTATTGATTTACACTTCTCATATTAAGCATCTTTCTGAACAAAAGAAGGGTAATGACAGTTTTTAACTGGTGCTTGTCAGACAAAACTGATTCCACCAGCTGTAGTATAAAACTCAATATTCACTTATGAGGCAACAGTTTTTTGTTTTTTTTTTTTTAAGCAGGTGTGATTTTACAACCCTTTACTCCCTTTTTTATCTATGGTAATGCTCCAAGTTACATCTACGCATACCACTCACTCTCTCTTTCACACACACAAACACTCTTTTTCTCAAACACATTCATCATAGGCCAGGTTTTTCCACTCCAGAGCCAGACAGCAATTGGCTTGAAGTCCCCATTGCTCATTTTTCATGTCAGTCTTTTCCCTGCAGAAAGCATCACCGCTTGTATTCTCTCACATGAACAAACAGGCCTTTCAGTCTTTGCCTCTAAACATTTTAATTTCATTGGCCTCATTTAGCTTTGGCTCTGATCTGGATGAGTTGGTGGTGTATGTTTTAGTTTTCTGTCTGTCTGTGCGTGTGTGTGTGCTTGTGTTTTTGGACAGTGAATGTGTGTTGAGTGAGCGCTGACAGACTAAATGTCCAGTTTTTTCCAACTTGTTGCTGTGTTCTTGGCATTCTAAGTGTCTGATTCCTCTGAAAGCATCCACTGCAGTCTGGGAAGACTGTGTGCCTCATTAGTTGTTTGGTTTTGTTGGCAGAAACCCTGCAGGATTTGTCGTGTTACGTTGCAACACTTACCTAGACAAGTGTTATATATAAATCTTAACTATTAGCCCGGCATACTACTAAGCTGTCTCTCCCTGAGAGTTGCATTGGACTTAAAATAAGACTTAATTTTTCTGGTATGAATGCGGCCCCTACTACATTGTGGCTTGCGTGTGGTTTACTCACTACAAGGCTATCTGGCTTCCCACAACCAGCTGGGACCAGGCTTTCTCTCTTTTATTTTCCTTGAATGCCATGCAGTCAATCCAGTCAGCCAGTCCACTCTTGATGTGGTTGTTCAGTGTCAAAAGGTGTATATTGACAGTTTGTGTCAGAGGCAGAGTTCAGTGACCTTTAAACTTGTTAAGCAGATTTTGGTGATAATTCTTTTAAAAGATGGAACATTAGATTCAAAAACATTTGACATTCCTCTTACTGGAAAGTTAATGATAATTAGAAGGTAGAGTGATATTTTAGTTGCCTTAAATATATTAATGAGTTGTGAAGAGACTGATGAGGTTTTTGGGTCTCCAATCAGAGGACTAGCTAAAAGCAATGGCTCTCTCCAACTTAATGACTCTACCATTGCCCTCTGTCTTAGTTTATACTGTGGAAACCTGAGCCCCCTCTGTACCTCCTCTGCCTCTTTTGTTCACCTCTATGCAGCCTCTTCTTAAATTGCAGTATAACTAAGGTTTCTCACTTCATTTGAAGACAAAAATGTAAAAAATAATGGTAGAGAACCACAAACTCCCACTGTTTCTCACATTTCTTTAATGAAAAATACTTCTGACACTCTGGGCATCAAAAACTTAATTATCTTAGAAGTTGAGCTGAGCAGGATTTAATCTCATTTTTCTTCACCCAAACTCAACAATGTAGCCAAGTTTGAAAATGAAACGCTTTTAACTGGCATTGTAAAGTCAATTCACTCTGACAAGTCATATTGGATTATGAACTTAGCATACGGCACATTTGACACTGATCTAGATTTAAAGAGTTCAAAACTATTGTGAGATTTTTTCAAAAAAGGTAATAAGACACTGTTGTTTTTAGACTACTTAAAAATTTGCTGCTGGAGCTTACACCCCATCTGCAGCTCACCTTCTGAGGTGGTGACATATTTATAGTCTCATGGAAGTTTGATTATTGCGTGGATATAATTGTCTTTACCATTTTTATGATTATTACTATTATCTGTAGAAATTAGTAATTATTAGTAGTCGTAGCATAATACAGAAGTGTTTGATGGGTGAGGAAGCCAGGGTAGCAATCTGAGTTTGTTCTTTTTGTTGGTTTTGGATTTGAGCTGCAAAAAGGGACAGCTGATTTATCTCCCCAGGCAGTTAAACAACCTTTAAAGTAGACACGTTCTTTGGAAGGCACAATAAATTCAGCACTTATCAAAGATTTATAGTTTTTACCCCAAAAAGAAGAGAATAGGGAGAGAATGATAAAAAACGACAGAACAAAAGTGTCAAGCAGTTTTATACCTGGAGGAACCTATTTAGACCAGGTGAGCAAGAGGTAGCTGAAGCAAGAAACGAGGTGAGAAGATGAGACTGACTGACATTCTAGTAATGTTTGTTGCAAAAATGCATGATGATGATAATGTCAACACAGGATAACGTAAAGAGATAAAAGATGACTGAGGAATGAAGGATGTGGATGACTTTTAAATTTGTATTTGGGACATGATGTGGACATGATCAATTGATTGATTGTTTTTGTCAATTTACAGAGTATTAATTGCTTATAATCAAACTATAGTGTTTCATTTATTAAGTAAAACTGTACATAATCCATTAATGACACAAATATAGCCAGACAGAATTAACTTAAAACTTACTTCAACTCGATGCCGACTCTAAATTTTGCCGAGTTGGTGATAAGTTAACTATCTTATCAGTTTGTTGTCCAATCTGCAGTCTACCTGTGAGTCTTTCTCACACATCCCCACCTGATTTGAGCCATTTGTCTCAATTTTTTTCCTAACTTGTAAAAACATTTCATTGTGATGTACTGCTCCAATTATTTACTGCAATTAACATAATATTGGTGATGTGCACAATTATGTTAAATTGCCCGTTGAAGAGAGATCCAGATACATCTTACCTTATTTTAAATGTAGTTACTAGATGAATTTTCAAATAGATATTTAATAAACGACTTTTGTTGTGTGACTTTGCACTTCTGCTTGGGTTTACTAAGGCTTAATAAGCTAAATGTATTCAGAAAAACTCTAAATTATTTTGACATTAGCAAAGGCCTCTTTTTTCATGTAACAAAGGCAACCTTTGTTATACTGTAAACTCATATGGAAACCTTGTGTATCTTTGTCATGTGATAGGTTTCTTAATTATTTGAATCTGGTTGTTGCACGCAAACTGTGCCATGCAAACTGAAGCGAAAGAAGGTTGCATTCCCATGCTTGCTTTCAATTAGCTTCTAGTATAAATCAGATCTTTTTAAGCTGTTATAACCCTTTTGGTCCACACTTTGAAGGAAGCAGCAGCTATCTTGGGACATAACACTTACTCCACTTTAATATGCACAACTTTCTCATATTGTTATAATGGGCTTATTTTTTCTAGTTAACTGACTTCTGTCCTCATGAGTTGTGGGTGAAGGGCAAAGTAGAAGATGGGAGAAGAAATGATAAGAGTTAAAAGAAAGATAGAGAATATTAAAAGGAGTAAAAGCAGAGGGTGAAAAGAGGTAAAAGCCCCAGTTTGGACCATTTTCTTTGTGTGTGTGTGTGTGTGTGTGTGTGTGTGTGTGTGTGTGTTTGTAAGGCTATGAGACGTGGCAGAA